>CM056059.1:42629246-42947701 GCA_029574335.1 Rana kukunoris
AGCTCAAACAGGTCGTGGCCTTCATGACACTTGTATGTACAGGCCAGACATATCCCAGCAGGCTCCTCTTTATCCGGGGTGCAGGTACTGCAGGCGTACAGCACTTGTCTCTTCACATAACCCAGGGGGTAGGAGCACTTTTCGAAATCGCTCCCCGCCAGCACAGCAGACGCCTCATCCTGCAGGGCGTCATCCTCCTCCAGGACATCCAGCAGTGACAGGACCGGCTCTTCCTCAGCGCTCCTCTTCTCTCCCGACCTCTCCTCCTTTACAGCCATTTCCACCTTTACTTCCTCCTTCACTTCCTCCTCTTCATCTTCTGCACCACTTTCAATTTCCGCAAGCACTTTGCTGTCAGAATCATCACATGGTAGAAGATGGAAATCCTCAAGTCCGGCCTCATTTTCTTAATTTTCTCTGTTGGTGAAAGTACCGGAACAGAGAGCAACTGCTTCAGACATTAGGTCATTTTTCTCATTTTCAGCATGAGCCTTTGTGCAAGCTATGGTCAGTGATCCATCCTCAAGACCCAATAAGGGGGAGATCTTGTCTAAGCTACAGGGTGCTATAGTAGTTTTGAGGCTTCTTTTAGTTCAGGAGAGGAGCAGTAAAAAAGGCGGTACCTGAGGCATTTCACTTATTTTTTAGTCCTCGCCGTCCAGGGTTGTCAGCTTCCACATTCCATTGGCAGTGTCTCTATCACATGATGGATGATTATCTAGGGGAGAAAACAGAGAGGGAGAGCTTTCCAGTCAATGATCCACTTGTTTCCTGGTCATGAAAATAGACCACTGGCCCAGTATGCAATTGAGCTGCTGGGCTGCCCTGCTGCTAGCATGCTCTCCATCATCTGTCATCTGTTTTAAAGGTGCATATAATTGACATTTTTGACAGCAAGGCCAATTCTTGCTTTCATCAAGAGTACCTCTATAGGGTTACGGTGTAAAGGCACCACCGACAGCCAAAGACCAATTTTTCCGCACCTGTTACTTCTATCCAGTCTGTGGAAAAGACAACAGAATTTATCCAAAAAAATTCTAATCATGTTCACTACATTTGTGGTCTCATAATACAGACTGGCTCCCCAAGCTGTTGCTTACAAAATAAAGAAAGCTTGGAGGGAAAATTACATTTTTGTTGGCTTTTTTAAATGCAATTATTGCTGCAGCAGCTTATATACACTGTACAGATGAGCCACTTTACTGGTAGACTAATGAGACAACTCCCCCCCCCCCCCAAATGCACTATATTAAAATACATTTTTCATTTTTATGCTTTTACTTTAAGCAATAATCACTGCTTATTTAAAAATGACATTTTCATTGATACATGTCCCCCCCAGGGCAGTACCTAGACCTCTATAACCATTGTATGCCCAATTTCTTGCATATAAGCCTTCAAAATGGGCACTTTTGATTTTTCAGTTCAGGTCCCGTAGAATTCAATGGAGTTAATTATTCGGTTCTGAACTTTCGCAATGTTCGAAAGTTCTGTTGCGAACCGAACAGGGGGTTGTTCGGCCTATCCCTATTGTAGACTAATTACATATTCATCTCCTTGATATAGCATAGTCATAAATGGTTGTTGGGGCAGGATGTACTGTTAACTGTGGGAACTTCTAGAGCACATAGAAAGAAGGTACAAAATGCTTTAATGTATGTTCTACCCTAATGAAGAATGGAGCAACAAGAAGTGGGACAACTTCTTTACATGTTAAACTTTCTACCTTTACATTGGATTGGATGGTTTCAGTGACAAGGTTTTCAGGCCAAGAAAAATATGAAAATTTCCTAATTTTAAGCATGACAACCTTTTATGCCTTTTTTTTTTAAATTAATTTTTTTAAATGACCTTTAAAACATTTATACAAGTAGATGAACAAAATAGATAGTAAGGTAAATAGTTCTGTGCTCTCATAGATGGTATATCTGTACAAATACTGAATATAATATAGCAAGGTGATCTATAAAGATGTCACCATAAGAGGAAAAGTGATTTGCTTCATCAGTGATTGGAAACTTCCATCAGCCTGCTTAACTGAATTATTATCTCCCGCAGAAAGAATTCCAGCTTAATGTTTACAGCACTTTAATAGATTTTAAATCCTTTGCTCTGTTGTGTTCTATATGCAACTCAAATCCTATTTACTTCATTCATCCTTCACTACTTTTCTAAAAACAAGCCTCTTTGCAGGTCTCCAACGTTTACTGCTCGGTATCCAGAAATTCTGAATATTTTCTACTAAAGCCAAGTATGTATTTAATTTAATTTCAACCTTGACATTTTGGAAGTCATGCTCTCCGTTTTCATAGATGGATTAGGTAATGCACATTTTTCTTATTCTTGTGTTTTACGTCAGTAGTGGAGTTAATGAATGTGCTAGCTTTATCCAGCGCAGAAGATATCAGGCGACTACTGAACTTTCCATATCACTTTTTGTTCTGTATCTTGCAAATATTGTATATAACAGTTAAGAGGATACAATGATTGGTTTTGTTTTTCTTCCAGACCATCATTTACTTCCAAACTAATGCTGTGATCAAGATCTAGTCATACTTTTAAAATTTCCTGGTCTAGATATATTTTAATAGTTTTTAGATGTGGTTTCTTTACTTATGCCGCGTACACACGATCACTTTTCGGTATGAAAAAAAAAAGTAATTTTTCGGCATGTCCAAAAAACAAAGGCCCAGATTCAGAGAGAATTGGATTCTCGTAGCGTATCAGAAATACACTACGCCGCCGTTTTTTACCTGGCTCTACGTGGAACCCAGGTAGATTTTGTCCAGTAAACGACGGCGGCGTAGTGTATTTCTCCCGTCGCAATCCATCTACGCGAGTAGGGGGCGTGAAGGATTTAAAATAGGCGCGCTCCCGCGGCGATCGAACTGCGCATGCTCCGTTCTCAAATTTCCCGCCGTGCATTGCGCGAAATCACGTCGTTACGTCATTCGTTGTTTGAGTAGCGTCGTTTACGGACATTTCTATTCCCGAACGAGTTACGCAAAAAAAAAAATTAAATTCAACGCGGGAACGACGACCATACTTAACATGGGCTACGCACCGTTAGACCAGCAAAAAGCTGGTCTAACAGTACGTAAAAAAAAACAGACGTAAGCGATTGCGAAGACCGCTCGTATCTTCGTGGATCGCCGTAAAAACACATTTGCATATCCCGACGCATCAAAACGACGCAAACTCCTCCCAGCGGCCGCAAAAATATTGCAGCGTAGATCCGAAGGCTTACGAAGACGTAAGCCTCTCGGATCGAAGCCCGAAGCCGCCGTATCATGGTTTGAGGATTCAAACTAGTGATACGGCGTGCAAAATTTGAAATTACTCCTGTCTAACACCAGTTAGACAGGCGTAATTGCTCTGTGAATCTGGGCCAAAGTTTTTCCAACTTCATCATTAAAAACGATGTTGCCCAAACACCATCGTTTTTGAAAAATTATGAACAAAGCGCGGTGACGTACAACACGTATGACGGCACTCTAAAGGGGAAGTTCTATTTGCCTTTGGGCTGCTTTTAGCTGATTCCTTGTTAGTAAAAGACGATTTGCGCTTTTTTGTCTGTTACAGCGTGATTAATGTGCTTACTCCATTATGAATGGTAGTTTTACCAGAATGAGCGCTCCCATCTCATAACTTCCTTCTGAACATGCGCTGGTTTAAACGTCATTTTAGCCCACACACAATCATTTTTTACAACACAAAAACCGACATTTTCAAAAACGACAAATTGAAGCATGTTCGAATTTTTTTTTTGTCGTTTTTCAGAAGACAAAAAACTATGTGAAGCCCACATCATTTTAAATGACGTTTTTAAAAATGTCATTTTATTTCATCACAAAAAACGACCTTGTGTACGCGGCATTAACACTGGCCTTGCAGTAGGCAAAGGAGCCATGAGTGTAGATCTAGAGTGTTGAGTAGAGATGGGCTGAACACCCCCAGTTCGTTCCGTGCCAGAACTCTCGAACATCACAAAAGTTCGGACCCAAACGATGAACCCCATAGACGTCTATGGGACTTGAACAAAAGTCCCTATTTTGAAGGCTCATATGCAAG
This sequence comes from Rana kukunoris, assembly GCA_029574335.1. NCBI lineage: Eukaryota > Metazoa > Chordata > Amphibia > Anura > Ranidae > Rana > Rana kukunoris. The sequence continues at coordinate 42,633,318 of CM056059.1, forward strand.
TTATTGGTCATAAAAAGGGTATGGGGCCCAGGTACTGCTCTGGGGGACATGTACCAATGCAATGACAAATGACACCAGCAGCAACACCCTGCCATCCTGGGTGGACATCATATGATGTCCTCCGCCTCTCGCCGCTACTGTAGACCCCCGGGAGCCCACAGTGCGGCGACCGGGGGCGTGTCCCTCGGGACACAGCTATTCCTCGATCAGGGTAAAGAACCAATGAAATTGTCTGAAATTGTCTCTTTACCATGTGTCCAATCACAGCCTATCAGTTTGGTGATCTGCACACACCACACTCATGCACGCCCCGGGGTGTGCAGTGTGATGATTGGGGTTGAGGCTTGTCCCTTGCAATGCAAAAAAACAATGTTTTAAACTTTTTTTTAACCAGTTCCATACCAGTGTATATACAAATGCCTGTTACAGGGTTCTCCTCCCTACACACCGATCCAGTGAATTCTTCAAAAAGACTGTTTGTGAACTCACTGCAAAGTATATTCCCTTGGGCAATAAGTTTAAAGGGTAAACATAAAACCCATGTGGTTCACGTCCAAAGTTAAAAAAAACTATAAACTATAAGAAAAGAGCTTTAAAAAATATAAAAATGAAGACACTAGTGTCATTTAAATGTCAAAATATTATAACAGAATATGTAAAAATGAAATCAAGGATGCATAAACTCAAAACGAACGACAGATTGCAAAGGATAGTAGGACAAACCCCCAAAAAAATCTTCAAATATATTAATAGTAAAAAGGTCAAGTCTGAGCATGTAGGCCCTTTACAAAATAATCTAGAGTGGGTGACAAAGAGAAGGCTAATTTATTAAATACTTTCTTCAGCTCTTTTGTTTACAAACGGTTTATTGAAATATAAGTCTCAATACAAAAATAACTGTGCATTGGCAAGGGATATATACATGACAAAGGGTGCAGAGAATATCAGTATGATGCATAAGTAGCAGTAATATAGGAGGGATGAATACAAACATTGGGATGTAAGAATGAATCATTCATAAAACTTTATAGAGGCATAATGACCTTATGGGTTTGTTCATTAATAAAAACATAATGACAGTGTCACATAGTGGATCATTGACCTAACAGAGGAATATCCCAAGGTTTCCATTTTTTATTATGTGTGTCCATAGTGTCGAATAATGTGTGATGGATATGTTCTGATAGCTTGATGGTAAGCATGCGATTCATAATTTGGGACCATGGCACTGTGGGGGATCGCCAGTTGAGAGCTATAGCCCAGTGTATTGAGCTGAATAATGTGTGTATAAGTCTGGTATGTGCTATAGGGATGTCAGGAATAGGATAGAAAAGGAGGCACATTTTAGATGTGAGTTCAATTCTTCTGCCTATAATTTGTTCTATTTTGTTTTCGGCTTGTTGCCACGTAGTTTTAAGGTGTGTACATTCCCAGAATGTGTGTATAAGAGAACCCTGAGCTGGGCATCCTCTGAAGCACAGGGGTGAGATTGTTGGATAGAATGAATTGAGTCTGTCCGGGGTGAGGTACCACCTATGTTGAAGTTTGATGGCGGATTCCCTAATGGAGGCTGTCTTGGTGCTTTTTTGTAAATTATTGATCATAGTATCCCATTGATCTATAGAGAAGGTTTCATTCAAGTCTGATTCCCACTGGGACATTTGACGTGTTTTATCTGGTAAGTTGTGTTCATTTAGGTTTTTATAAATTCTGGATATTAAGCCCCTATCGCGAGGTGAGGTGAGACAGATTTGTTCAAATATCGTGAATGGGGGTTGGAGTGTGAGTGAGAAGTGTTTTTGGTAGAAAATCTTGATGTTGTTGTAGTCAGAGAGTTCAGTCTCTGTAAGTTCATATTCTGTTTGCAATTCATTAAAAGTACGAAATGAGTTATTTTTTGTGAGTGACTTTAGGGTGGATAGTTTGAGGAGTTGCCATATAGTATATTGATTTGAGCTAAGGTCAGGAGGGGAAAAGAGAGGGTCACCTATGAAAGAAGCTAGGGGGGGGATTTCTGATGAGATGTTAAATTTATGCTTTTGTCTGTGCCATAATAGGAGATTTTGGTGTACTACTTTGTTAAGGTGGCCAATCTTTTGAGTTTTAATGGATTTGGACCAGGGGAGGCCCTGTAGGTGATATGGTAGGACAGATTGTTCCTCAAATAATAGCCATGGTATATGGTTGGATGGTGCATACCATTGTGCGAGTTGTGTATATCTGGCTGAAAGATAATATAGCCATAGGTTAGGAATACTCATCCCTCCCTTCGATCGAGGTCTGAACATCAATGCATATCCGAATCTAGATTTTTTATATTGCCATATGAACTTGTTAATCTCTCTTTGTATAGAATCTAGGGTGTTTTTAGGTACCAGAAGAGGAAGGGCTCTAAAGAAAAATAATAGTTTAGGTAATATAACCATCTTTATAGCAGCTATCCTACCCATAAACGAAATATGGTATGATGACCATGATTTGAGCAAGTCTCTGATGGTTTGGAATATTCTAGGGTAGTTGGCGTGGTAAAAGGTTCTGTAAGATGGGGTGATATGGATACCTAAATATCTGAAAGATGTTGAACACCACTGAAAAGGAAATTTCTCTTTTAATATAGCAGTCAAATCAGGGGGACAGTTGATTGGAAGGGCTGAACATTTAGATAAGTTTATACTTAACCCTGTTAGGTCATAAAATGTATCCAAAGTTTTGATAAGGTTTGGTAATGAAATTAAAGGTTCCGTGAGGAACAACAGGACGTCGTCGGCATAGAGACTTAATTTAAATTCTGTTGACCCTTTTGTGTATCCTTTGATATTAATATTGTTGCGGATGGCACAAGCAAGGGGTTCAATGGCTAGAGCAAATAGGAGAGGGGATAACGGGCAGCCTTGTCTTGTGCCTTTGCTTAGTGGGAAAAACTCTGAATTGTGACCGGGGAGTTTGATTCGGGTGTGTGGATCATTGTATAGGGCTTTAAACCCATGGAGAAACTCATTTTTAATGCCATATCTGGGGAGGAGTGAGTCTAAGTAGGACCAGCTGACGCTATCGAAGGCTTTATGTATGTCTAGACTGAGTAGTAGTGTGGTTCTAGTGTGTAGGTTGGAGTCCTGAATGATGTTTGTAGCAAGTCTTATATTGTCTGTGATTTGTCTGTCTGGAATGAAACCTGATTGATCTGGGTGGATTAAGGGTGGGATAACTGAGGCTAATCTATCCGCTAACATCTTGCCAAAAATTTTTAGGTCATTATCTATGACCGAGATTGGGCGGAAGTTCTGGGGTGTGGAGTGGTCTTTATTTGGTTTGGGTAATAGGGACATATTAGCTAGGAGCATTTCGGATGGGAATTGGTTGCCTTGCAGGATATGGTTAAAAAGTTTAACAAGGTGGGGAATTAGAATTGAAGCAAATTTTTTGTAATATGAAGTTGAAAAGCCATCTGGGCCTGGGGCTGTGGAGGTCTTCAAAGAACGCACTATTCTATTTATTTCAGTTTCTGAGCAAGGTGCATTTAAAGCCTCAATTTGTTGTGAAGAGAGGGAGGGTAGAGGAATTTCATCAAGCCATTGTGACGAGGATAGTTTTGGGATGTTTTGAGGAGAAGATAGAAGTTTCTTATAAAAATTCAAAAAAATCTCCATAACTCCCTTAGGATGTGAAATTAAGTTTCCTGCAGCATTTCTCAATTTATAAGTATGGGGAGGTTTCATTGATTGATTCAATTTTCTGGCAAACATCGTGGATGAGGAGTTGCTGTATAATAAGAATCTAGCCTTGGACCATCTCAAAGCTTTTTCTGTATCAGAAGTTAGTAATGTGTCTAGGGCTAAACGTTTTTCTTGGATTTGTTTTAGTATGTCTCCGGAGGGGGAATGACTGTATTTGTGGTATAATTTGTCTAGATCTCTAGTTAGTGTTTTTATGTCAGTCAGCTTCGTTCTATTTTTAGTAGCTGCCATCTTGATTAGATGGCCTCTCATGACAGCCTTGTGGGCCATCCACAGTGATGTGGGTAGAATGTCCGGGGAGGAGTTAAGTGTAAAATACTCTTCCATGTCGGTCGTTAGTTGATGTAGATTCTGATGGTCTGTTAATAATGCATCGTTAATGCGCCATTTATGAGGTGTGTTAGCAAGACCTATTTTAGAGGTAGTAAATGATGTTATCTGATGATCAGACCAGGGACAGGAGTGAATGTCGGCTTTTGATGAGTTTGCCACTAAAATTGGGGTGCAAAAGATGTAATCTAATCTGGCGGAGCAATCATGTGGGTGTGAGTAAAAAGTGTAATTTTTGATGCCTACGTTATGTGCTCTCCAAGTGTCTATGAGTTGGTGATTATGTAATGTGCGGATTAATGTTTTAGGAAAGGCCTTGGATGAGGGTGCAACTCTACTTCTATCTAAGGTTGAATGTGCTGCTAAATTGAAGTCTCCGCCTACAATCAAATGGGGTGAGGAGTACTTATCTAATGTATCAAAGAAATGTGAGAAAAAGGATGCATGAGCTTCATTAGGTGCATATATAGAAGCTATTGTGACCTTACGTCCTCCTATGGAACCTTTAACAATCAAAAAGCGACTTTCTGGGTCTTTATAAACATTTTGGGTTTCGAACACTAAAGAATTTTTAATAAAAATAGCTGTTCCCCTTTTTTTGGAATCGAATGTTGTATAGTAGAATTGTCTATATGCTTTGTCAAAAAACTTGGGGTGGTTAGAGGTAGCAAAGTGTGTTTCTTGCACTAATATTATGTCGGCCCCTAGTCTTTTATAATGGCGGAAAGCTTTTTTTCTTTTTTGGGGGGAATTTATGCCATTGGCATTATGGGAGATTACTTTAAGTCCCATTTAGAGTGTATAAATGAAAGCTTGGGTATGATAGATAGTAATGCCATTTATAACATTTTTGGGTAGTAAAAAGGAGAATGAAAAATGTTGATAGTTCGGCAGTAAGCCGGGCACCCCAGATTGTAATAGTATTGTGTGTGAGCACCCAACTTGATGAAACATATGATAGTGATGTGTTGATCTTTAGCATGTCGTCTTTACCATACCGGTAACTTATTAATCTGTTGCCTTTGTGAGACTCTAGTACAATATAACATAATAAAGCAAACCGTAAGAATCTTATTTCAAAATGTATAGGGTAACTAAACATGTTACCTAGTTTGTTATGAAATAGAAAAAAGTGAATATAAAAAAACACGGGGTCAAGCTGAAAAAAACAGTTTGACTTAAAAACAATTAACTTTGGACATATATGTCCATGGCTCACTTCGGGAGTCCCGACAAATAGGACTGAGAGTAGGACCGAGAGCACAAGAAAATGTGCTGTGAGATCCATGTCTAGACTCCAAAAGTGAGAGTGGGGTCAATCAAGCGAAGGCGGAGAGACAAAGCAACTCTCCATTTTTTAACTATATTACTTTACCCCCCTCCTGTGACCTGGGAGGGAAAGGGAAAAAAAGAAAGAAAAAAAAAATCTATGTGCATTCGTTATAAGAAAACAAAGAACATGGAACATGCCCCAAGATGTAATGAGTGCAAACTTGTGTCATGGAGGGAAAAAGGTTTCTATACTTTGGTGTGATTTACCTGTATATACCGATCACATGGGAGAGAGAAAAAAAAAAAAAAAAAATTAGATAAATAATACAACGGGTCAAAAGTATAATCAAATCAAACAAGGGTGAAGTTTAAATTTAGCATGATAAGTTTTCTATGGTCCAGAAGGTCCCGTAGATAAACTAAGTAGTCGGAGCTAGTTTGTGGTGTATATCCTTGATTTGCGAGTCGCACAGATGAAGTAATTGTTCTGAAGTTTGATGAGAGCGATTATTCTGGGTAGGTATATGAACGGGGAGAGCTAGTCCTGCTGCTCGTCAATAGCATATATCAAGGGAAAGCAGAACATTCATTTAAAGTAGTAAAAATAGGTGATAGAGAAGAAAAAAAAAAAAAAAAAAAACATTTTGGGAAAAGAACTTTGAAGCCTCTAACCTGTGCTAATAGATTGCATTTGAATAAAAAGGGGCCTGAAGGGGAACAAAACCTCCTCTCATGGTTCCATAGAACACGAAGAAGAGTACAGGAACAAGGAAAGCAAATTTGTTATAAGCGACTTTTAGGGGTTAGCGAATCGCATGGGAGGTCTCATTCTTCTTTGATCACGTCTTGAAGAGGGTGTGGCCCAAATAGGTGATAAGTGTGGAGTAGATGGTGGTCTTGGGTTTTCTTCTGGATCCAACAAACCGAATTTGATCAGAAGCTCTTTGCCCTCCGCGACATTAATAACAGAATATGAGGTGCCGTTATGAGGAACAATTAGTCTGAAGGGAAATCCCCACTTGTATCTGATGCGGGCAGATTGTAAGATTGATGTTACTTCCTTCATCTTGCGCCTTCTTTCAAGGGTGGCCTGTGAGATGTCGGGGTATATTTGAATCCTTGTTCCTTCGAACTCCAAGTTGTGCGAGTTTCTGGCGGCCCTTAAAATATTCTCCTTTGTGACAAAGTCTTTCATGCAAAGGACGATGTCGCGAGGTGGTTTGTCTGCAGGAGGCTTGGGTCGTAGAGCCCTGTGAATTCTATCACAAGTGAAGGACTGTGATGGGGTGTCCGGAAGGAGCAATTGAAAAAGCTTCATTGTCGCAGGAATTAAGTCTGTCACAGACTCTGGGACTCCGCGGATTCTTAAGTTGTTTCTGCGATTTCTGTTGTCCAAATCTTCCACTTGTGTTTGGAGATAGGAATAGTTTTCAGCTAGTAGCTCAAAGTCTTTTCTTAGATCATTATGTGCTAATGACAACTCATCATGTTTTGTCTCTAACAAATCTGTGCGCCCTCCCAGGGATGCTATTTCCTGCTGTAGTGTGCTAGTGGAAGCCTTCAGTTCTGAATGGAATTTGTTTGCCAGCCTGTCATACATTATAGAGAGACTGGAATCTAGCTCGGCTTTGGTGAGCTGTGATGGGAACTCACTTACTTGTTTGGATGAGGCTGTTCCCTGAGAAGCATGTGAAGTTGCCGGAGAGGCCTGTGGAGAATGATGGGCGTTATCCTGAGACATCTTGCTTTTCGCTTTGGAGCGGAGTAGAATGTTAGTTGGAGAGTATTTTGATCGGCGACCGCGGGTCCGGTAGTTTCCAGGCATGCACAAGTTTAATTTGCAGGGGTGAGGGTGGTTATTTGGCGGTTGAACTGATTTTTAGCCCTGCGGATTAGTTGTGTTATTCTTTGATCGGTTCGAGCTGTTACAGAGAGCTGCCGTCTTGCATCACGCCCCGCATGCGCCCCCACTTCTTTGAGAGTGTGTCATTTATTTCATCCTGACAACTTTGTCACTGGTGAATAACTCGTTATATCTTTGGGGGTATATGAGTAGCCCAGACAAAAGGCCGTGGGGGGGTTTAACACGCAGAGCGTCTCCTCCCATCTGATTCCCACTGCTGCACTCAAATCCCCTTTATACTGTCCCCTCCGTCGGTGGAAGCTGCCTTAGGTGGAAGAGATAGCCTTTTAGGTTTGAGTTGTTTAAAACGAGTTGCAGTGGGCAGATTGATTGCAGAGGGGAGATGTAAGTGTCTGTAACACTGAAGTTAGCAGCGAGGTGACCGCCCTGTAGTATGAGATGATCTGGGCAGCGATCACTGTCTGTTCCCCATATATGGAGGGAACCCACCTCAGTCATCCACTATAGATTATTATTGTCCAGATATGGGGTTCCAGCAGGGGAACAGGTTCTGTATGAGGCTGCAGGGTGATAGAATGCCTTCAGATTCTGCCAGGGTGTACCAAGATGGCCGCCGTATGCTGGGTATTCAGACAGTGTTCAGCTATACAGCGGAGAGCTGTTATTAGCTGTGTTTCAGCAAAGGCAGTACCCAGGATGGACGGTCGGGTGGGTGCTATGCAGATGCCCAGCCGACTCCTGTGCCCTCCGGAGCCGCGGCGGGACGTCTGCCGCGCGTCCCCGCTGGATCAGCCGCAGGAAACACCGGGGATCCACAGGGTGTTAGGCCGCAATGTGCCGCGGCTTCCACGGACGATCCTGAGAACCGGCTCAGCCTCAGAATTACCCCAGGTAGGAGGATGGGTGGCTGGAGGGGGTGTGTGGTGGTCCCTTACCTCCAGATTTGACAGGAGAGGATTCGTCCGGGCGGCTCCAGGTCCACAAGATGGCGGCGGCCTCAGGCACTGGATGCTGTGGAGATCGAGGGTCTCCGGGCCGAAAAGCCTGGAAATAGTGGCAGGGGATCGTGTGGACGATCAGGCTGGGCAGCCTAGGGAAAAGTTAGAGTGTGGATGGGTGCTTAAAAGCACGGATGGAGGTAGATAGTAATCGGAGTACACGGAGCCCTAGAGGAGAGCGTCCGTCTCTTCTCACATCCGCCGGAAGTCTCCCACTTTCTTCAGCTCTTTGTATACAAAGGAGCATATCCATAATGGGGGTGGTAGTGACACAGCCCCAAATGATCCACAATGGCTCAAAAGTGATATGGTCAAGAAATATTTTGACAGAATAAAGGTGGATAAAGCACCTGGACCAGATGGCATCCACCCACGTATCCTAAAAGAATTGAGCTCTGTAATTTCAAAGCCAATGTATCTAATTTTTAGGGACTCATTAATGACAGGAATAGTACCACTGGATTGGTGCAGGGCCAATGTGGTGCCTATATTTAAAAAGGGAACAAAGTCTTTAACAAGTACCTATAGGGGGGGGCGTGGCCTGGACGGGCATGTGAGCAGTCGCACTTCACGGAGCTCCCGCTACTGATCCTACAACGATCCTGTTCCCGGCAAATACCGCGGTAGGCGATCGGTCTACCTGAAACAGCACGCTTCATAGACCTTAGCGGCGGGTGACCGGACGATGGACGAGGGTCCGGATGACCGTAAACCTGAGAAGGGAGCGGCGGCCGAGTCGGCCATGGACGTCCAAGATGGCGCTGGGGTCTCCCAGCAGCAGAAGGCAGCGCGCGGGTCTGAAAAACACCCGGAGGCTGGAGCCAAGACATCCAAGACTAAGCAGCAGGGGAATGAACCCCCCAAAGACATGCTCTATTACACTCAAAGGCTGCAAGGTCCTACTAGCTCCCCGGCTCCCACGCAGCTGACATGGGCACAGAGAGTGCAGGGCCAAAATGGCGATTCTGCCATGGATGACACGCTGCCGCTCGAGAGCTCCTCGGACAATGTGCAGGACATATTTGAGGAATTGCAGGAAGATGCCCCACAGCCCACACTTAGTGAAATCTTGCGGGCGGTGCAGAAGTGCACGACCTCGGTCACTGCCTCGGTGGATGGCCTGAAGGTACAGTTTGGGGAGTTAACTGAGACAGTGTCCCTCATGCGCCATGACCTCCAGAAGATCAGGGAGAGGACCACGGCTGTGGAGGGCCGTATCAGTGAGATAGAGGACGCGCTCCCACTCCTCACCAGAGACACCAGGTCTGCAATACAGCAGTCCGCGCAGGCCACCGCGAAAACGGACGACATCGAGAACCGTCTGAGAAGGAATAATGTCCGCATAGTGGGCCTCCCCGAGAAGGTGGAAGATAGAGACCCCACCACATTTATTGAGTCCTGGCTCCAAGACACGTTTGGCAAAGAGGCATTCTCCACGCTGTTTGCGGTAGAGCGGGCGCACCGCACGCCTCCCAGACCCCTTCCCCCTGGCAGCCCCCCCAGATCCATGCTTGCCAGACTCCTGAACTATCGGGACAGGGAAACCATCCTGAGGCTGGCCAGGGAAAGGGGAACGGTACACTACAATGGAGCCAGAGTGTCATTCTACCCGGACTTCTCAGCAGAGGTGCAGCGCCAGGGAGCTAAGTTCGTGGAAGTTAAAAAGCGCTTACAGAGGGTTCAAGTTAAATATGCAATGCTGTTTCCAGCCAAGCTGCGGGTCACGGTGAGAGGCCAAGCTACGTTCTTTGAGTCTGCTGCGGAGGCCGCAAGGTGGCTGGATCACAATGAACAGGACCTGAGGACACGTCGAGAGGAAGACAGGGGTGATTGAGGCCCTGAAGGTGCTCCTACATCGCCGCTATGTTCGTCGCAGGCGAGTTAAAGTTTTTACCTGCAAGCCGGAACTTTACCTGATTATGTTTTGTTAGCGTTCCTTAAGAGCTTCGGAAGCTGAATTACACCCCCTCTGGATTTTATGCTACAGGGGGGGCCTGCACATATGGGCTATGTGATGCATACGAAGACCCCCGGCTGGGGGAGTCAACTTTTGCTGTTGGGTGCCCTGTTGGCACAAGGGGATTGCTGAGTCCATGCAGTGGGAGATCGTGGAGGAGGCAGACCTCGGCCCCGGACGGGGCCGAGGTGTGGACACGTATGTTCAGTTGTTATTTTTTGTTAACTATTTTTGATGCAATGCTCACAGAACTACATCACTTGCTGCACTGGTGCTTACTGGGCCCGAATCGGTCCTGGCTAGGGCCTTGCCCACTGGTAATGACCTGGAGGCCTCGAGCCTCGGACAGTAATTATTCTCTAATTCAGCCATGGCCACCACCCCGATAGTGACTTGGAATGTGCGCGGTGTGCGTGACCCCTTGAAACGAACTATGATAAGGGCTGGTTTGAAAAAATTTGTTCCTGCTATTGTGGGGTTACAAGAAACCCACCTGACTAAGGACACGGTTGGCTGTCTGGGATTTTCCTGGGTGAGCAAGGGCTATCATTCCACTCACACCTCATATTCAAGGGGGGTAAGTGTGTTGGTTCATGGATCCTTGGCCTACCAGGAAATAGATGCAGTGGTTGACACGCTCGGTAGATATGTTTTTTTATATTGCAAATTATTTACGGTGTCTATGGTACTAGCTTTTGTATATATCCCCCCCCCATTCTCGAGGGAGGTGCTTCAGCTCCTGCTGTCCTATCTGGGCAACTAGCCAGATGTCCCTGTAATGGTCATGGGGGACTTTAATGCCTGTATGGATCCGAGGGAGGACAGACACCCGCCAGCCAGGATACCCCAGGGGAGCAGGGGGACGGCTCTGAGCAGACTACTGGGGGAGGTGGGGTGGCTGGATATCTGGAGAGCGAGATTTCCTATGACCAAGCAGTTTTCATGCTTCTCTAAGACGCATGGTTCGCTGTCCCGTATAGATTTGTGTGTAGGGTCCCCTCAGATTCTCCATATGGTTCCCAAAGTGGAGTACCTCCCGCGGGGGGTCTCTGATCATTCTCCGCTGGTGGCTCACCTGGTCACCCGCCAGGTGGCCTCCTTGCCCAGAGCCCCTTGGAAATTAAACCCCTTCTGGTTGAGGCTGTTTACCTCCCATGAACGTGTCGCACGTCAGATAGAACAATACTTCTCAGAAAACTGGGCGGGGGTGGATCGGGCTCTGGGCTGGGATGCTTTCAAGGCATGTTTGCGGGGTACGTTTATTGAGGAGATTGCGTCCATAATACACAACTCGGCTGCTCTCCTAGAGCGGGTGGAAAACCAGGTGAAACAATTAGAGCTGACGTATGTTGTTGACCCCTCGGAGTCCGCGAGGGAGGAATGGATGTCGGCCCAGGACTCCCTGGACCGGCTGAGATCCTCCGCCGCGGAGAAAAAGCGTTTTTTTACCCAGCAGGCTTACTATGAGGAGGGGGAGAAGACGGGCCGCTTGCTAGCCAGGATTGCCCGGTCTCAGCAGTTGTCCCCTGCCATAGGCGCGATCCGGGATGCGCAGGGTTGGCTGGTGAATGAACCGGAGCTGATTCTGACAGAACTGGCTGCTTTTTACTCAGAACTGTACAGGTCACAGGATGATTTCACGGACGGGGAGTTGCAGCGCTATATGGATGCGGTAGCTCTCCCGACCTTGAATGATGAGGCAAGGATAGAGATGGAGAAGCCGCTGACCCTGGAGGAGTTGGGAGAGGCGGTAGCCTCTTTCCCCACATGTAAAGCCCCGGGGGATGACGGATTGCCCATGGGGGTGTATACTCAATATGGGGGGGTGATACTACCCAAGTTACTCGAGGTGTTTAACGCCTCGCTTGACTCGGGGGTCCTGCCTCCATCCATGACGAGGGCGAACATCATTTTATTACTGAAGGCGGGCAAGGATCCCCTAGATCCCGGGTCGTATAGGCCTATCTCTCTCTTGCAGAGCGATGTCAAAATACTAGCGAAAGTACTGGCCCTGCGCGTGAACAAAATTATTCTGTCCATCATACATTCCGACCAGGCAGGATTCATGCCACGTAAATCCACAGCGACGAACCTCTGGCGATTATACCTGAATATGCAGACCCCCTCGGATTCCGTTGGCAATAGGGCACTGTTGTCGCTTGATGCCAATAAGGCCTTCGACAGTGTCGGCTGGCGGTACCTCTGGGCGGTGCTGACTAAATTTGGCTTCGGCCCTAGGGTCCTGAGATGGATCCGGCTCCTGTATGCTACGCCTCAGGCGGCCATTCGTATGGCGGATAGGAGGTCCCATGCTTTTGCTCTGGGCAGGGGAACCAGGCAGGGGTGCCCCCTGTCCCCCCTGCTCTTTGCCTTAGCTATCGAGCCTCTTGCGGTCCTGGTGAGAGGCTGTGAGGCGGTCAGGGGGTTCAGATATGGCGACGTACATGAGAAAATCATGTTGTACGCCGACGACATGCTTCTCTTCTTGGAGGACGCAGAGGGATCCCTGCAACAGGTCATGGCCATTATCACAGACTTTGGCCGCTTTTCGGGTCTTACAATTAATTGGACCAAGTCGGCCCTGATGTTTCTAGACGGGGTGCCCGCGGTAGGGGGTGGCCCTGCATGTCCCGTGCCTGTAGTGCCATCTTTTAAATATTTGGGGGTCTGGATATCCCCCATAGTAACGGATTTCTGTAAATTGAATGTGCACCCCCTACTGTCTAAATTCAGAGATAAAATCCAAATTTGGAGTAAACTGAAAATGTCCCTGGCAGGTAAAACCAACCTTATCAAAATGATATTGATGCCTCAATTGCTCTATCTCCTGCATAACACACCCATGATAATTACCCTTAAAATATTCAGACAGTTGTTGTGGCACACCAAAACCCCCAGGATTAAATTAGAACAGAGGGGGAGGGCTGGCTTTACCCAATCCTTGGATATATTACTTGGCGGCTCAACTCCAACACTTGATTGGGGTCACGGGGGTGCAGCCCGAGGCCTCGGCGGCTAAACTGATGCTAAGGGGATCGGGGGCGGCCACGGTACCGGAGGGGCTGGAGGCCCGCAAATTCCAAAAACCCAATAACCGTATGCCCACACATGCTCTTGTTCAGAAGGTGTGGAATAAGGCTAAGCAGCTCCAAAATGTGACAGGGTTCACCGAGTTTAGCCCTATTTGGGGGAACGACTCCTATGAAGAGCTGGCAAAGGTGGAGCAGGGGCATAGGTGGAGCTACTTTGGGGTCACACATCTTAAACATGTCTTTGGGGGGGGGGCTCTCCTCCCCTTCAGTGAGCTGCAAACACGGTTCAACCTGCCACACACTATGCGGTTCTACTACCTACAGTTGCAGCATGCAGTGAGGGCTCAGGGGGCAGCGGTTGAGTGGGTTCAGTCCCCCACACCGGTGTTCCGCGCATTGTGTCATGCGCGGGATACCAAAGGCATGATCTCGCACTGTTACAACATGCTCCTTTCATCATTCCTGGAGGGGCATCCTATGAGGGTGGCGGAACAGTGGGAGACAGATTTGGGGCCTATTGGGGGGGAACTATGGGAGGAAGCCCTACAGGCGGTGAATGCCTGCTCATTGAATGTGTCACAACGGGTATCCCAACTCTACATCTTACTTAGGGTGCATTACACTCCGGTTAGACTCTTTAGAATGGGCCGGGCCCCGGACCCGATGTGTGGACGGTGCAGGGCGGCCCAGGGAGATCTGGTCCACCTGCTCTGGCGTTGCCCCAAGTTGCACAGATATTGGTCGGAGGTCCTGGCAACCCTAAATTCTGTGTTCCAGACCAATGTTATGTTGGACCCACTCTGCTGCCTGTTGGGCGTTTTGGAGGGGGCGATAGCGGAGGAAGTCACTAGAGTGGCGTTTGCCAGGGCCTTGTTTCAAGCGAGAAAACTCATCCTCATACATTGGAAATCAAGGGAGCCCCCTTCGGTTAAAGCATGGATACAGCATATGGGTAAAACACTGTTGATGGAAAAGTATATTTACCAGCACAGGGAGAACGCAGGAAAATTCCTTAAACTATGGGACCCATGGCTGGCAACGCCGGGGTTGAGCCCCTTGGAGCTAGTCCAAGCAAGGCTACTTGGGGGGATGTAGGGGCATGGAACAACGTGTAGGGTCCCAGACCTGGCCACGAGGGAGGTTGATGGTATAATGATTGTGTACTATGTGTTGGGGAAGTACATCTGTTGTTTGATCGTAATCTTGATATCGTGCCTGTTTGCATGCAGAATGTACAATGTCGTTCTTATATTATTTGTATGTTGTGTGAGCAATAAAAACCTTTTTGATTAAAAAAAAAAAAACAAGTACCTATAGACCTGTTATTTTAACTTGTATAGTTGGGAATATACTGGAGAGATTAATAAAAGACCACAAAGATGAGGTCTTGCTGGAAAAAAATATTTTAAGCAACAGACAGCATGGATTCATGAAAGACAGAAGTTGTCAGACAAACCTGAAGAGATAAGAAAAACCTTGGACAGAGGGGCGGCCGTGGATGTGGTATACTTGGATTTTGCAAAAGCGTTTGATACAGTTCCTTACACACGGCTAATGTGTAAGGTAAAGTCTACAGGCTTTGAAATATCAGTTTGTAAATAGATAGAAAACTGTCTAAAAGATAGAATTCAGAGAGTAGTGGTTAATGATTCTTACTCTGAATGGTCGAAGGTTATCAGCGGTGCACCCCAAGGTTCAGTGTTGGGACGCTTACTTTTTAATATCTTTATAAATGATATTAGATATGGAATCAAAAGTAAAATTTCTGTCTTTGCAGATGACACTAAGCTATGCAGTGAAATAACGTCCTTACAGGATGTCTCCAATTTATATGCCAACCTCAATGCTCTGTCTGCTTGGGCGACTATGTGGTAGATGATGTTTAATGTTGATAATTGTAAAGTTATGCACTTTGGGGCTAAGAATATGCATGCATCTCACATACTAGGGGGAGTACAACTGGGGGGATCTATAGTGGAGAAGGATCTGGGGTTTTTGGTAGATCATAATTTTAATAATGGCATGCAATGCCAAGCTGCTGTTTCCAAAGCAAGCACAATCCTTTCTTGTATTAAGAGAGGTATGGACTCCAGAGAGAGAGATATCATTTTGCCCCTGTTTAAATCATTAATAAGACCTCATCTGGAAAATGCAGTATAGTTTTGGGCACCAGTTCTCAAAAAGGATATTTGGGAACTGGAGAAAGTGCAGAGAAGGGCAACCAAACTGATAAGAGGCATGGAGGAGCTCAGCTGTGAGGAAAGATTAGAGGAACTGAATTTATTCACTCTTGAGAAGAGGAGATTAAGGGGTGATATGATCAACATGTACACATATATAAGGGGTCCATCTACTGTCACAGGGCCTTATATTCCACACAAATTTACGCTCGCTTAACTTGACAGTGTTGCTTTTGAAACCAGGGTGCTAGGAGATCGTGGTATCTCAGGACCAGTGATCACTACATTGGTGAATACCAGAAAGGCAGTCACTAGGAAGGTTTATTATAGGGTTTGGAAGGCTTACATTGTGTGGTGTGAGGCCAGAAGTTGGCATCCTTGCAGATGTTGGTAGAGAGAATTCTCTCTTTTCTTCAGTCAGGCTTAGATAAAAGATTAGCTTTGACAACAATTAAAGGGCAGGTTTCAGCCTCAGTGTACTTACAGAAGCCTTTGGCTTCACATTCCCTGGTCCGAACTTTTCTTCAGGGAGTGACTCGCTTATTGCCTCCCGTTAAATCACCTCTTTGCCCTTGAGATTTGAATTTGGTTTTGTTGGTGCTACAAGAGCAGCCTTTTGAACCAATCAACAAAGTTCCGTTATTTATTTTTTTTACACAGAAGTTGGCTTTTCTTTTTGCAATTACTTCGGCTAGAAGGGTCTCTGAATTGTCGGCCCTTTCCTGTATGGAGCCGTATTTGATTTTGCACCATGATAAAGTGGTGCTATGTCCTGTTTTGTCCTTTTTGCCTAAAGTAGTTTCTGAATTTCATTTAAATCAGGACATTGTTCCACCTTCTTTTTTCCCCCAGCTTGGCTTGCCAGAAGAGAAGTAGTTGCACCTTTTGGATGTGGTGCGGGAGGTCAGAATCTACCCGGAAAGGTCTGCAAGCATCAGAGTTTCTGATACGTTTTTTGTTTTGCTGTAAATGGCTTCTAAGGTGTCCATGTCACTTTGCCAGTTAATCACTCAGGCCTATGGTCTGAAAAGTAAAGCTCCTCCCCTTGGGGTTAGAGCTCATTCTACCAGAGGTGTTGGAACCTCCTAGGCTTTTCGCCATCAGGCGTCAGTGGCGCAGATTTGCAAGGCCGCTACTTGGTCTTTGGTACATACGTTTTTTTGGCCATATGGTCTTGCGGGCTGCTGTATAAATGATGGTGTTTTCATACAGGGTTTCTCCCTCCCCTCAAGGCTATTAGTCTGGGACGTCCCAGGTAGTAATGTATATGGCTGCTTTGTGTCCTGTGATGTACAAGAAAGAAAATTAGATTTTTTTGTCTTCATACTTACCTGTAAAATACATTTCTTTGAGTACATTACTGGACACAGAGGTCCCTCCCCTCTTTTAGGGAGTTCATTGATTGCTACAAAACTGGAGTGGTTCCTGTAAGTGAGGGGTTATATAGGGGGATCACTTCCTGTTTTTGGTTATTCTACCAGTGTCCATTCACCTATAGGTGGCACATAACCCAGGTAGTAATGTATATGGCTGCTCTATGTCCTGTGATGCACTCAAATAAATGGATTTTACAGGTACAGTGCCTGCCGCCGAGAATGTGTTTTTAGCACGACAGCATCGTGCTGATTCTCGGCGACAGGCTGCCGACATCTCGCACTCGCTGGAATAGTAAAAGCACATTCCAGCGAGTGCGTCATAGAAGCGACGGGGATCCGACGCGGATTCCTGCCAATTCTACACGTGGGCGGAGTTTGTTATGAATCCTGAGAAGGAAGTCCCTGCCGGATTTTAAATAAAAATCCGGCATGGGTTCCCCCCTCAGGAGCATAGCGGGCCCTTAGGTCTGGTATGGGTTGTAAGGAGACCCCCCTACGCCGAAAAAATGGCGTGGGGGTCCCCCCACAATCCATACCAGACCCGTATCCAAAGCACGCCGGCCGGCCGGTCAGGAAGGGAGTGGGGGGGCGATACCAATTCACCTGCAAGAAAAGTTTAAACACAAATAAACCACACAGGGTATTGAAATATTTTATAAGTTGGCCCCTGGGGGGGGTGTGTATGATCGCTTTTATAAAAGCGCCCCCCTCCGGCGGGCTTCTGCGGGGGGGTGGGTGCCGCTGTTCTTCGCCGCCGTCTGGTTCTCATCTGCCGCCGGGGGGGGGGGGCGCTTTGATAAAAGCGCCCACCAGGCGGGCTTCCTTCGACATCTTCGGCGGCGGGGGGGTCTTCTCCCACTCTCCGGGGTCTTCTCCCACTCTCCGGGGTCTTCTCCGGCTCTCCGGGGGTCTTCTCCGCTCTCCGGAGGTCTTCTTCTTCTTCAGGACTCGCCGCCGATATCTTCGTGTTAGCTCAATTACTAGCGGCGGCGAGTCCCCTCTTCTGTGACGTCTTCTTCTCTTCTCCAGATGTTGACGCGATGCTTCCTTCCGCTGTTATGGCTGGCGCGCGGCTCGCAGCGAGTTATATAGGCCTGTCTTGTGACGTCGCAGTCCCATCATGCTCCGGTAGGTACCACGTGCTACCTACCCACGGCGGCGGAAGAGAACCAGACGGCGGCGAAGAACAGCGGCACCCACCCCCCCGCGCAGAAGCCCGCCGGTATATTTCAATACCCTGTGTGGTTTATTTGTGTTTACACTTTTCTTGCAGGTGAATGGGTAGGGGTACAATCTACCCCATACTCATTCACTTAGGGTGGGGGGCCGGTATCTGGGGGCCCCCTTATTAAAGGGGGCTTCCAGATTCCGATAAGCCTCCCGCCCGCATACCCCGACAACCAACGGCCAGGGTTGTCGGGAAGGGGCCCTGTCCTCATCAACATGGGGACAGGGTGCTCTGGGGTGGGGGGCCACAGTGCGCCCCCTGCACCAGAGCACCTGACCCCCCCATGTTAAGGGCATGCTGCCCGGTACGGCTCAGAAGGGGGGGGGGCGCTTGCTCGGCCCCCACTCCCTTCCTGACCGGCCGGCGTGCTTTGGATACGGGTCTGGTATGGATTGTGGGGGGACCCCCACGCTGTTTTTTCGGCGTAGGGGGGTCTCCTTACAACCCATACCAGACCTAAGGGCCCGCTATGCTCCTGAGGGGGGAACCCATGCCAGATTTTTATTTAAAATCCGGCGGGAACTTCCTTCTCAGGATTCATAACAAACTCCGCCCACGTGTAGAATTGGCGGGAATCCGTGTCGGATCCCCGTCGCTTCTATGACGGCTTTGTCTCCATCGCGGCAAGTGCTCAATCCATGGGGCTCGCAAGTGCTCAATCTCGCCGAGAAAGGGAGCGAGATTGACACAATATCGCGGTCAACCACTGTAAGTATGAAGAAAAAATCCAATATTCTTATAATTTCAGAAAGGAACAATGGAAAATGCTTTATTGACTACTAGTAAAGCTTCCCCTGGCACAGACTATTGGAATAATTCACAAAAAAAACTAAACAGGTGGTATTTAACCCCTTACAAAATATCAAAGATTTTCCCATCTACATCCCCTATATGTTGGAGATGCCATGAACCTTTATATAGGCAACATTTATCATACCCTATGGTCATTTTAAAAACCTTGTAATGTATTTCCTCATTCATTGCTGCCATAACTGGTAACTTGTAAGTCCTATCTCCCGAAATGGTACTATTGGGGAAAAATATTGAGATATAGCCACTAAGTTAGGGAACAATTGTGGTACACATACTTTTAGCAGCAAGATTAAGACCAAATGCACACGATTAGTCAAAACCGATGAAAACGGACTGAAGGTCCGTTTCATCGGTCCAAACCGATCGTGTGTGGGCGCCATCGCTCAGTTATCCTTTGGTCAAAAAAAATAGAACTTGCTTTAAAATTTAACCGATGGACGCCTAACCGATAGGTCAAAATCGATTGTTAGTATGCAAAAGCATTGGTTAAAAATCCAGGCATGTTCAGAATCAAGTCAACGCATGCTTGGAAGCATTGAACTTAGTTTTTTCAGCACGTCGTTGTGTTTTACATCACCGCATTCTGACGGGATCGTTTTTTTAACCGATGGTGTGTAGGCACATCAGACCATCAGTCAGCTTCATCGGTTAACCGATGAAAATGGTCGGACCGTTCTCATCGGATGGACTGATCGTGTGTACGCGACCTTACTATATCTAAATTTTGGAAATCTAACGAAACTCCTAACTTAACGAATGTCATCGCCAGACTCATAATCCAAGCACAATATGAATTGTTACTGGCATATAAAAACTACTCTAGAACTAAATAAAAAGAAAACTGGCAAGAATGGCTACATAACCTAAGAGCCTCTAGTTACCTGAAAATTTGTAAACGATAAATATCTCACTAATTGATAGACATGTGCACACTGAAATATTTTGTTTCAGGATTTTGTTTTCGTCTAAAAAAAACATTTTTTTAGTTGTTTCCGAAATTCATTTTTACTTACTTTGTTTCGTTAAAAAATGCATTCGTCCAAAAAGTCAAATTAATTAAGGTCAAATCTGTCATTGAAGGCTTATGGTGTCTGTCGAATGTTCCAAGAGGATTCGACGAAGCATCTAAACTAAACGACGCTGCAATCATACATTTCTGGTCAAATGCTACGTCCACGAGCTATAGTAGAATTCTAATGTTGTATAACTAGTAATAATTATATTTAGGAATTATTATTACTAGTCAGCCAACAATAGAATTCTTCTATAGCCTATGGGCAGAGCATTTGAACATAAATGTCAGTTTGTGGCGATCGTATGCTTTTACCTCTTTTGTCGAGTCTTCATGTCTCTATAATGTCGACTCTTTTCTCTCAGACTTCACATTTTTACAATGTGGTATTAAAATACCCTACGTAATAACTTGTGGAATGTATCAACATATTACATTTTTAAGTTTAAAAAAAAATATTTTTGATTGGAGCATTTTGAAGGAAATTCCGACCGTGTGTAGGCCCCATCGGACATTTTCTATCGGAATTTCTGAAAAACAAAAATTTAAGATCGTGTTCTCATATTTTCCGACAACAAAATCCGTTCTTGTAAATTCCGATCGTGGTATTGAACTTTCCTTTAATAGTGCCGTCGTACACCTTGTACGTCACAGCGTTCTCGGCGTTCTGAATTTCCGACAACATTTGTGTGAACATGTGTATGTAAGACAAGTTTGAGCCAACATCTGTTGTAAAAAAAAATACACGGTTTTGTTGTCGGAATTTCCGATCGTCTGTATGTAGCATTACATAATTTGGTGTCTCTTTGGCAGACTTTGGATGGAAAAAAAAAAAAAATTGTACCAGAGTGAGCAAGTCTAATGTGAAGAAGCCAAATTATATTACACTGAGGCCATGATTAACATTTTTTTGCCGCTGTACAGGGGATTGTGGCCTTTGGTTCACACTATCGCAGACTTTGGATAGAAGCGTGGAAAAATTGGGCTTTGTGTGTTGGGGGTGCCTTTACCCCGTAACTTTCTAGAGGTACTCTTGATGAAAGCAAGAATTGGCCTTGCTGAAAAAAAAAGGGAAATTTGATGCCCCTGTCAACAGTTGTGGGAAAAATGGGCTTTGGGTGTTTGTGGTGCCTTCACCCTGTAACCTTCTAGCAGTATTCTTGATGAAAGCAAGAATTGGCCTTGCTGTAAAAAAAATGTAACTTGATGCCCCTGTAAAACAGTTTCGGAGAAAATGGGGATTTGGGGTTGGTGGTACCACCCTGTAACCTTCTAGAGGTATTCAGCGGTTGGGGCAGAGAAATTTGCCTGATATACTCTACAGCTGGTGATGTGCTGCTGGCAGACATGTTGCAAGGACCTGTGACACCTTTTGATATACCATAATTCCTGTCAGTGGAGGCTACTAAGAGGTCATGAGATATAGCGGGGATAGACATGAAAGGTGAAGAGTGAGGAAAAGAGAAATTGTGTCCCTTGTGTGTGGCTTTCAGGTGCTTTTGCCACTGGGCTGAGTGGTGGGAGGTTAAATGCCTTGTCATATGATGCACCTGTAGCAGCCTGCTCCTGTTGAACAGGCACTGCTTTAAATTTAGTGGGGTCTGAGCTGTTATCTGGTCTCAGACTAATGTGATTAATGGCAAATTTAGTCTCTGTTCCAGCCATGGCTGTGCTGGGAGTTCCCACCATTGTTTGCCTGGGGGTGTCATTACCACTCCAGGCCAAGGGTGGCAGCAGCAAGGTCAAGGTGCATTGGGTGTCCCCCTCGGCAGCGAATAAGTGGGAGTGGTCGCCCTGCTGTGCATGCTGAGGAGGGGTACTTAGGGACAGACGCCATTGGCGGGGGTTCGTCGTTCGCGCTTCATGCCCCGTCTGGTCTGAGGTGCGGTTCCTAAATCCTGCCTCCTAGACCACATTGGTCCAGGGTTGTGGCTTTGCCTGGTAGGCCCAGTAGTCAGACTGGGGCCTGTTACTCTAAAAGGGTGATCCTGTGCTGTCCGTCCTGTGGGAGGAAGCCACTTGATGAAGGAAGCCAGGGGAGGACCTATCCTGAAGAGGGAAATGCAAGTGGATGGTATCTTGGGAGTAGGCCTGGAAACTTCATCGAAGGATGCACCATACACTGAGAGGCTTGACAGTGGTCGCCTGTCAGATCTAAGTTCTACAAAAGTTAATCTGGAGAGATCCGGGTGCTGAGTCCTGTGGCAGGGGATTCCGGACCAGAAATGTCTCCTCATAAATGAAGGTCTGTGGCAGAGACTGTACTTTATTTCGTGCACCATCCTGGCTGCTAGACCAGTGAGAGGGACCTATCCAGGTGAGCAATACCCACTCTGGCTAGAGTGGCGATGAGAACTGTTTGCTGGAAGCAGGACTGTTTCCTATTTGTGATTATGCACCTGAATCTACCTACCCTTCCACCCATTTTACTTATTTTCTACTGAAGTTCTGCAAATAAATCTTGGAAAAATAAGTGCCTTGTGTGGACATTGAATATTGGACAGCGAGAAGATAGAGGTAATGTGCCACCCAAAAATACTCAGAAACTTATTTCGGGGGTAGTGCTACACAGCTAAGAAAAGCTATGGGAAGTTTTATTTGGGCTCAAAAAATCCCACGAATAAAAATAAGCTCTAATTAGAACAAAAAAAATGGAAGCCTTGCGTTTCTTGACTTTTCCAGATATTTATAAGCTGCATCATTGATTAAAATATTAGACTGGTACCTTAATACAAAAAATAAACAATGGGTCAATATAGAGGAAGATATCAATCGGAATATGACTTAACACCTTTCCATGGATCAAACCCCAGTTTCGACCCGAGAAAAAATAATTAACAATTTTTGTATCAGTTACCTTAAAAATATGGGACACAGTATAGTAAAATCAACATGTACACATATATAAGGGGTCCATATAGTGAACTTGGTGTTGAGTTATTCACTTTAGGGTCAACACTGAGGACAAGGAGGCACTCTTTACGTCTAGAGGAAAAGAGATTTCACCTCCAAATACGGAAAGGTTTCTTCACAGTAAGAGCTGTGAAAATGTGAAATAGACTCCCTGCAGAGGTGGTTCTGGCCAGCTCAGTAAAGTGCTTTAACCACTTAAGGACCCCCACACGCACATATACGGCCACAGAATGGCACGTACAGGCATAAGGGCGTAAATCTACGTCCCCGCCTAAGTGCGGTTCGGGGGTCCCATCGGGACCCCCTCCGCGGCGTGCGGGGGTCCCCCTGGCTCCGGGAGCGATCCGGGATCAGCGGGCGGATGTCGGCGCTTACCCGCTCCCCCGCGATCGCTCCCAGCCAATGGGAGCGCGCTCCCATCCTGTCAGTTCCTCCTCCTGTGTTTACACAGGAAGGAGGAAATGATGTCACCTCTCATCGCAGCGCTGTTTCCCAGCGCTGCCGATGAGAGAAGACATCACAAGTAAGTGTGCACCAACACAACACTGACACACACTCACATAGGCATATTAACCCCTTGTGATCGCCCCCCCCCACCCCCCTGTCACAGTGTCACTGAATGCAGTGATCTAATCACTGCATTTAGTGTCAGTGTGACAGGCAGTGTAAAAAACAGTTAGTGTTAGGTTCAGTATAGCCCCCCCACCCCCCCTAATAAAGTTTTAACCCCCTGATCACCGCCCTAGTTAACCCTTTCACTCCCTATTGCCAGCGTCACTAAGCGATCATTTTTCTGATCGCTGTATTAGTGTCGCTGTTCCCGCTAGGTAGCTATTTTTTTTTATTGCGATTTTTTTTTTTACTAAAGACATGTGGCTAAATAAATTTTGGCCTAAATGTTTGACTAAAATTTAGTTTATTTGATTTTTTTTTAACAAAAAGTAAAAAATAGTGTTTTTTTTTCAAAAATGTCGCTCTATTTTTGTATATAGCACAAAAAATTAAAATCACAGAGGTGATCAAATACCACCAAAAGAAAGCTCTATTTGTGGGAAGAAAAGGACGCAAATTTTGTTTGGGAGCCACGTCGCACGACCGCGCAATTGTCTGTTAAAGCGATGCAGTGCCGAATCGCAAAAACACCTTGGGTCATTTACCAGCGTATTGGTCCGGGTCTTAAGTGGTTAAGAAAGGCCTGGATACTTTCCTAATTGTACATAATATAACTGGGTACTAACATTTATAGATAAAGTTGATCTGGGGAATATCTGATTGCCTCATGGGGGATCAGGAAGGAATTGTTTCCCCTGCTGTAGCAAATTGGGTCATACTTTACTGGGGTTTTTTGCCTTCTTCTGGGTCAACTGTGAGTATAAAATTGGGTATATGTGATTGTATGATATTATTATTATTTTATTTCTTATGGTTGAACTTGATGGACTTGATGGCCCGGATTCAGGTAGAGTGGCGCATCTTTGTGCGGGCGTAGCGTATTTACTTTACGCTACGCCGGCGCAACATTGAGAGGCAAGCATGCTATTCACAAAGAATATGCGCTCAACGTTGCGCCGGCGTAGCGTATAGTTGTCGGCGTAAGCCGACGTAAGTTAAAGTAGGTGGAAGTGTACTGGAAGTGGGCGTAAGATATTATAATGAAGCATGACCCCATGCAAATGATGGCCACCGCTTCAAAAAACGAACTGCGCATGCGTCGTCTCTTGGACGCATCCCAGTGCGCATGCTCACAGTTACGTCGAAATAGCTGCTTAAGATACGTCGAACACTGCCTACGACGTGAACGTAACCTTTGCGCGGCGTACGCGACGTAAAATTTGACGGCGTCGTTCCCTGGCCCATACCTTTGCATTACCTGCACCTGCTATATGAGGGGTAACTTTACGCCGGACGTAAGCTTTACGCAAATCCTGTATATGAAGCGGCCGGGCGCATCTACGTTCGTGAATCAGCATATCTTACTCATTTGCATATTTAAAATGGGAACGCCGAATGCGTCCAGCGTAACGATACGCCGGCGTAGGCAAGTTCCCCCTTAACCCCCCTTAAAAGATTGTGCCTGTGCATGATTATTATAATTTTATTGGTGAATGCAATAAAGGGTCATATTCTAGGATACAACATTATTTTAATTTTTTTCGTTACTACAGAAGGAACCAGATCTATTCCTAGAAATTTTGTAGATCTGTATGGAATTGAACAAGAGGTTGCAATAGAAACATCAATATGATTCTGGTGGTGATGTATAATGTTTGTGTACAGATGTGATAAACACCATATACTGTAATGTTATTGTGAATGTTATGTCAACCATGGTGAATTAATGACAATGTCCTTTAATTAAAATCCATGTGGGAATAATTAATTAATTAAGTAAAATTAGCTCAATTAATATGGGTAATAAAAAGTGCACTCATGAATAACAAAAAGAATGGCCATATGTTTTGTAGTTTGTGGAAGTTGTTGGTTAAATGTGTTTGTTGCTAACTGTTTGTTACTTTCTAGGAGGGAACTGTAATAATATCACACTTTCAAGACCTTTCATTTTGTTTAGTTCCTAGACAATATTAAACAGCATCAATCCGCCTGTCTGATATGGTTTGATGTGCAAGAGCTAAAGATGAAGATTACAGTCAAACTGAATAATTTATATTATTTTTGTTGGCTTTTTTATTTAATATGAAATTGTACTGAAAGTTTTCTTTGAAAATGATTGTAAACCAGAGCAGCTAATAATCTCAATGCTGTATGATAGATATGATATGATATGATAGATATCTAATGCCCTGTACACATGATCGGTTCATCCGATGAAAACGGTCTGATGGATTTTTTCATCAGATATCCGATGAAGCTGACTTTCATCAGTCTTGCCTACACACCATCAGTTAAAAAAACAATAGTGTCAGAACACGGTGACGTAAAACACAACAACGTACTGGGAAAAATGAAGTTCAATGCTTCCAAGCATGCGTCGACTTGATTCTGAGCATGCGATGATTTTTAACCGATGGATTTCCCCACAGACGATAATTTTTTTCTATCATTTTTTTAACCATCAGATAATTTTAAAACAGGTTCTAAGTTTTTGGGGAAAAAAAATTATGGGGCCCACACACGATCGGTTCGTCTGATGAAAACGGCTCATCAGACGAACCGATCGTGTGTACGCGGCATTAGGGTTTTCTCTGATCAAATTAAAACTAAAATAATATGATAATATGAAACAAATACAGCCAGATTCACAAAGACTTACGATGACGTATCTACTGATGCGCCGTCGTATCTATGCGCTGATTCTTTAAATCAGATACGCCTGAATTTTGCCAAGATACGACCGACATAAGTCTCCTACGCCGTCGTATCTTGGGTGCATATGTACGCTGGCCGCTAGGGGCGCTTCCGCTGATTTATGCGTTGAATATGTAAATGAGAAACATACGCCGATTCGCGAATGTACGTACGCCCGACGCATTAATCTACGCCGTTTACGTAAGCCGTTTTTCCGGCATAAAGCTAAACCACCAAAAAGGTGGCGCATCCCTTGCAAAGGTATGGACGTCGTAACAGACGATATTTTTTTACATAATTTACATAAGTCGTATGTGAATGGGGCTGGGTGGAAGTTACGTTCACGCCGTAGGCAGTGTTCGACGTATCTTAGGCATTCTATCCGACGTGATTCTGAGCATGCGCACTGGGATATGTCCACGGACGGCGCATGCGCCATTCGTTCGGCCCATCATTTGCATGGGGTCACGGTTCATTTTAATACAACACGCCCACTGCCTTGCTACGCTACGCCGCCGTAACATAGGGAGCAAGGGCTTTGTGAATACTGTACTTGCCTCTCTATGTTACGTCGGTGTAGCGCATATGAGATGCGCTACGCCCGCCTACAGATACACTGATCTTTCTGAATCTGGCCCATAATGTTTGAATATTGTCAGAAAGATTGTTTTGATATCTGGAATGGTATAATATTTGTAATGGTTTAAAGGCTGTTAGAATACCCAAACATTTACATATTGTTCCTTTATGTGTATTATTATTTCAGTGGAACTATAAGGCATTACCACTGTGGGAGTGTGCATAAGTTTGAAGAACAGAATCCACAGGATCTGCCCAATACAGGGAGAGAGTGGTACAAGTAAAATGTTATCAACCTAAAGGTTGAACCTGTGGTTTTTCATATAAAGCACAATTTCCTACATGATTGACAGTTTAAATTTAAGTTATTCATTTTGTTTATTAAGGGAAAAGAAAAGTAATTTTATGTCTACTTATAATTGTGCATTTAGGTTAATACTATTGCAATGAACACAATTTTTTTTAAAGTCTTTCAAATTGAGGTGTTCTAGTGGTATATATACGATTAGTTATCTGATACTCAGTGATGTTTTGACCACCCTCTTCAATACACCTGATTAAGTTTTCATAACATTTTCTTGGTAAAGAGTTATAAAAAAGGTTCCGAGGTTTGGTTTTCCTCAATTCTCCTTGATTGCTTGGGGGTGGGACTGGCATGTAGAGTACAGTGACATATATGCATGGTCATATTATATGTACATATTGGGGTCAGTATAGACAAGAGACGGTTAGCTTGCCAGAATGTCTTTACAGTGTGGGAGATCAAAGTACATAGAGGAAACACACATGAAGTAGTTTACAGTTGGGCCTATAATTTGAGACAGAGTAGTGTATAGTTCAGTTTAGAGATGAGTAATGTACCTGTAATAAAATTTTGCCTTTAATGTAGAAAGCTTATTTTTTCTCAGTGTTAAGCCAGGCCACTAGTGATCATTGATTTGCCTGTTCAGAAATCTATAATGGGCTATATGGGTTTCATGTATCATGTGTGTCCAGACTGTGTGGATTGCAAAGAGAGAACCAAAACACATGTAAAAGTGAATATAAATGTTTATTAAGATGATATATAAATACACAAACACCTCCAATACCAAACAGTGACAATAAACTAACAGTGACCCACAAATAAATATATACAGTAGATGGGGAATACTGTAATCATGAATGTAAGCCAGGCCAGGGTCATATACAGCAGATCAGCAGATGGACAAAGATGTTCCAGAAACATAAACGTTCAGGGCTTTTTTTTCTCAGAGAATAGGTGCAGGAACTCTCCCTTTTGGAGTTACCCTGTCTTCTCCACTACCTAACTCCGAGCACCGTTCCTTGGTCTTATCCCCTACCCACCTCCCAGTACTGCACCTTTAATTTGTTAATGATAACAAGAAAAGCAGTAACATAGATCCCCTGCAGCCAACAACATTAGACCCCCAGCAACAAAAGATCTCCCCGCAGACAGTTTCGATAGGCCATCCAGTAGCCAGCTACAATAGAATTCCCCCTCAACAGTAGATCCCTTCAGGCAGCAACTGATTTTCCCTGAAGGATGCATTACATTGGATTAATCATTTAACCCCTTACACGCTGAAAGCCCTGAAGGATGCATTACATTGGAATAATCATTTAACCCCTTACACGCTGAAAGCCCTGAGGGTATAGATCATGAAGCACTGCCTGTTATTAATCAAATTATTGCAGGCCGCGGAGTGCCACCTCCCTGAATAATTACATTATTTTAATAGTCGTGTACCAAAGTGGGCTGGTCTAAGGCATGAAACTCCAGGGCTGAAAATGAGTCCCACTCCGGCCCTGACTCAGGTTGAAAAAAGACACAAGCCCATCCAGGCCCCTTTCTTCTCTATATCTGTCAAACTGAGATTTCCTTTCAAGAAGGATAGCGGTCAAGTATGGAATAAAAAAAGAAAAACTTGATGCAGCTTTTTCACTGGTATCAAGGAACACAGACCTGGCTTTTAAGGATATGGGCATCCTAATAGACACCATAGTTGAAAGGGCAGACCACCTATTGAAAAAAGCCTGGGATTCAACCTTAGCCAATTTAAAACCAGCTATGGCATCAACTGTGGTGGCCAGGAACCTAGAGTACTGGCTTGAAAGGTTGAAAACCCCTACTGAAGCAGGAACTTCCTGCAAAGACCTGTTAGACGCACTGCCAGTACTACAGAAAGTGGTAGGGTACATGGCAGATGCCTCCGTTGACTCTATAAAAATGCCCTTGGCCCTGGTAAACTCATAGGGCCAGATTCAGGTAGATGGGAGCATCTTTGCTGTGGTGTAACGCTTCTCATTTACGTTACTCTGGCGAAATTTTAGGAGCAAGTGCTGTTATTCATGAAGCACTTGCTCCTAAAGTTGCGGCAGCGCATCTCAAATGAGCCGGCGGAATTCAAATTGGGCGGGTACGGGGCGTGTATTATTTAAACTAAGCGCGATCCCGCGGCGAACGTACTGCGCATGCGTCGAGTGTCAATGCATCCCAGTGCGCATGCTCCAAATTCTGTCAGTGAACGTCAATGACGTCACATCCCCATTCATGAAAGTTTTACGCAAGCGACGCGATTTTTTTTTTTCGACGCGATGACGACGCCTATACTTAACATAGGATACTCCACTAGGGGGCTGGTTTATCTTTACGCCGCGTATCGCTTCCGGAAATGTCCGAAAGTCACTGCGTCGCGCCCGAATACGATCGTGAATTGCCGATTCCTGCTGATTAAATATCTTTTCAGCGTAAATCAGCGGGAACGCCCCCGGCGCCATTTTTAAATTAAAGTTGCGATGCGATGGCGAAATTCAATTGCGCTGATCGCATCGGAACTCCAACCCGGCGTTTCTTGTTTTCTGGTTACAGAAACGCCGGCTTAAAGTGACAGTTAGGCTGGAGTATCACAGATACTCCAGCCTAACTCTACCTGAATCTGGCCCATAGAGAACTATGGGTCAGGGGATACATTTTTAAAGGCAAAGTTATGTGGTCTGCCTTTTGAGGGGTATTTAGTGTTTGGCCCTGATCTTAAAGCCATGCTGGATAAGACGGCAGATAAAAAGAAGGCCCTCCCAGTAAAAAAGGAGGTGATTCCTCAGGGCAAAAAACATTTTAGTACTTTTCAGCAAGCCCCAGACACGAAGGAGACAGGGTATAAAAGACCCTGGACGTCCTAAAGAGGGAGGGGCAATTCAGGGGTACTATTCCGATCTCCTGGCCAAACCTTGCTTGGCTGACGTTCCTTCTGGCTCCAGATTCTTTTTTTTTTTTTTTTTTTTTTTAAATTGTTTATTTATAACAGGAGTCAGGCCCACATCGGCCACAGATGTACAACAATAACAGTGAATAAAAAAATAAGTAAAAACATGGTAGGTATCAAACATTTATAGGGGTACCTCAAAAACCTTGTATGCGGCTGCCGACCGCCCCGGCCATCCCCAAGGGACCTGCATACGAGTACTGTACCCGACCGGAGGCACCGCCCTATACCATCTTGAAACCCTTACTAGAGCTTCCCCCAATCGTCCATTGACGGCGATCGCACCATACCCACCAGTTAATGGACTGTGGCGCCGCGGGACCCACTCCCGTTTGTTTTGAATGGCTCCAGATTCTGCTTGCTGTTCTACTACGTTTATCTCTGGCTCTCTGATATTTGGCTTGGCCAACTATCCGATCCGGTTGCTGAACTCTGACTATGTTTTGACTTACTCTGTTTATCTTTTTATTATTATTAAACAAGTGTGATTTAACTGTACTTCTGTCTTGGTCTGATTCATGGTTTCGGACACAGTGACAGTCCTTCGACTGTGGGAGGAAGGCTGTAAGCTTTTTTTCCACAGTGGAAGACAACAACAACCAGTCCATTGGTCCTCAAAACAATATGAGAGGGCTACAGACTGGAGTTCTTTCAGCCCCAACCAAGTCGGTTTTACATAACACAAGCTCCCCGACTAGAAAAATCTCTCTGATCATAACTGTCCCCCCGAAGAGGAAGGACAGGAGTGCTATTTGCACATATTCATAGTAAGGAAACCATCAGGGAAGTTCCAATTAATTTTGAGTCTTCTGACACCAGGCTGTTTCTTGGTGTCCATAGATCTAAGGAATGTGTTAGCACCCCTCAGATTAAAAGGAATATTGAACTACCATACCTGAATGACCTCCTTCTATTTGCCAAAACAGGGGATCTGTTGGAGGAGGATATGAAAAAGACAAAGAGACACTTAGAGAGTCTTGCCTGGATCATAAACAAAGAGAAATTAAACATGATTCCATCTCAAACAATAAGGTTTCTGGGGTATACCATCAATTTCATACAGGAAATAATTTTTCTCCAAGAGGAAAAAATTGAGAAAGTTCAAAATGCAGTAAAAAAAACCCTCAAACAAATCTGCCAATCTCAATCAGGGCAGCCATGTCAGTACTAGGACTCCTCCAGCAGTGCAATGGGCATGTCTCCATGCAAAAGATCTCCAACAGGAAATTTTGAAGAATTAGTACTATGGGGAGTCTCTGGAGAAGTTAATCAAGATGCCACAAAAGCTGTGGTGGTGGATGAGACAGTCAAACTTGGACAAGGGCCTACTCTGCACATTTCCTGTAGACAGGAGGTTCATAACAGATGCAAGCTTTTGGGGTTGGGGTGCCCATCTGGAAGGACAGATGGCCCAAGGAGCATGGACAAACAGAGAGGCAGGAGATCCTCCAATTGGAGGGAATTAAGGGCCTTCTGGGATCAAGTCCAAGGTCACCACATTCAGGTGTTGCCGACAATGCCACAGCAGTGGCTTACATAACACGACAGGGAGGCATGAGAGTGTTGCTGTCCGGCTCTTCAGATTCTGTCCTGGGCAGAAAGCTACCTAGCATCCCAGACGGCCTAAAGGGAGATCTGAATCTAGTAGCAGATTTTCTAAGCAGGAAAAATGCACTAAAATCAAAGTGGATGACAATTAGAAAATGGGGAGCCCCCAGATCAACCTGTTGGCATCTTAGGCCAAAGCAAATGCAGAGGTTTATTTCTTCCTAACAGGCGAGATCAAGCGGACGGACTGGACGCGCTAGCGCAACTGTGGACCTTCCGCTTGCGCTACTCCTTTCTTCCCTTTCAAATTATTCATTGGTATTCAAGAAACTGCAAAGGGAGACTACAAGCATGATCTTAGTGGCTCCATTCTGGCCTAAGAGGGCATGTTTTTCAACCGTACTGAAGATGGCAGTGGAACCCCACTGTTTTTTTTTATTTCAAAGAGATCTACTAACTCAGAGGCCCCTTAACCACTTCAGCCCCGGACCATATTGCTGGTCACTGACCAGGCTCTATTTTGCGATTCGGCACTGTGGCTCCCAAACAAAATTGGCGTCCTTTTTTTCCCCACAAACACAGCGTTGTTTTGGTGGTATTTGATCACCTCTGCGGTTTTTATTTTTTGCGTTATAAACAGAAAGAGTCGACAATTTTGAAAAAAAAAGAATATTTTTTACTTTTTGCTGTAAAAAATATCCCCAAAAATATATAAAAAATAATAATTTTCCTCAGTTTAGGCCGATACGTATTCTTCTACATATTTTCCGTAAAAAAAATCGCAATAAGCATTTAATGATTGGTTTGCGCAAAAGTTATAGCGTCTAGAAATAGGGGATAGTTTTATAGCATATTTATTAATATATATATTTTTTTTACTAGTAATGACGGTGTTTAGCGATTTGTATCAGTACTGTGACCTAATGGTGCACACATCTGACACTTTTGACACATTTTTGGGACCATTGGCATTTTTATAGCGATCAGTGCTATAAAAATGCATTGATTACTATAACAATTAGGCCTCGTACACACGAGGGGATATGTCCGCTGAAAACGGTCCGATGGACCGTTTCAGCAGACATCTCCGCTCGTGTGTATGGGCTAGCGGACAGATTTCTCCACCTGACAGATTTCAAAGCATGCTTTGAAATCCATCCGGTGGAATCTGTCCGCCCGACATGTCTGCTGGTTAGTACACTTACCAGCAGACATGTCGTCCCCCACCGCCGCCGCGCCGCCGCCGAATGGATTCGGCGCATGCGCGGAAGTGTTTTACTTCCTGGTGCGGTGACGTGGCGGTGACGCGGCGGCGTCAACGTCCCTGCCGCGTCACCGCGCCGTCCGGCGGCGGGGAATTTGATCCGATGGTGTGTACACGCCATCGGATCAAACTCCCGATCGGACATATCCGATGGAAATGGTCCGCGGACCGTTTTCATCGGATATGTCCGATCGTGTGTATGGGGCCTTACACTGGCAGGGAAGATGTTAACACTAGGGGGTGAGGAAGGGGTTAATTGTGTTCCCTGTGTGTGTTCTAACTGAGGAGGGGGTGAAACTGACTAGGGAAATTGACTGATCGCTGTTCATACACTGTATGAACAGACAATCCATCATTTCTCCCCTTGACAGGACTGGGAGCTGTGTGTTTACACACAGTGGTGATCGCGCCCGCCAGGCACGTGCGTCGGCACCAGGGGCGAGCGGGGGGCACGTGCACACGCCCCTATTGGCTGAGATGCGAGATGACGTATAGCTACGTGATCTCGCGCAGCTGAGCCGACCTGCTGCCATATAACTGCAGCGGCTGGTCGGCTAGTGGTTAAACAATCCCAATATCAAGCATCTCAGATTGACAGCCTGGTTACTGAGGAGCAAATATTAAAAAGAAAGGGCTTGGCTAATAAACTAATTTCAAACCTAATAAATAGCTGAAAAAAGGTCACTAGAGCAATTTACTTTAAAACATGGAAATGTTTCAATTCCTGGTGTGCAACTAAAGTTTTTTCGCCACAGGAAGTTATTTCTGTTCTAGAATTCCTCCATGAGGGAATGGAGAAGGGGTTGTTGGCTAGTACTCTAAGGCCTTGTACACACGAGGGAATAGATCCGATGGGAACTGTCCGCCGGATTGCTTTGATCCGATGGCTGTACACACCATCGGATCAAATTCCCCGCCGGCAGACAGCGCGGTTACGCGGCGGTGACGTTGACGCCGCCACGTGACCGCCACGTCACCGCGCCAGGAAGTAAACACTTCCGCGCGCATGCGTCGGATCCATTCACAGGATACGACGCATGTGCGGGCAGATATGTCCGCTGGTTTGCCGTACTAACCAGCGGACATATCTGACGGACAGCTCTCCGGCGGAAAAATTCCAAAGCATTGCCCCTACACACGAGCGGATTTTTCGGCTGAAATGGTCCGTCGGACCATGTTCAGCGGATTTATTCACTCGTGTGTACAAGGCCTAAAGGTCCAAGTGGATGCTCTATCGATATTCCTGAAGAGACAGTTATCTCAGGATCCACAAAATAAGATTTGTTTAAGGCATTGGCCAGAGCTAGACCAGTACCTTTTAAGTTTTTTCCAAAATGGGACTTACCGGTGGTATTACAATGTTTGATGAAAAAAACCTTTGAATCTCTGAAGAAGGCGAAAATCTAGTTTTGGTCGCTCAAGTTAGCACTTTTAGTAGCAGTTACATTAGCTAAGAGGATAAGCGAATTACAAGCCCTGTCTATCATTGAACCATTCTTTTCTGTTTCTGGACCGGGTAGTGCTGAGAACTCACCCAGGGTTTCTACCAAAGGTTTCAACAGTATTTCATAGGTTGCAGGAAAAAGTTCTCCCAACCTATTGCCCTACACCAGTGGTTCTCAACCTTTCCAGTGCCGTGACCCATGATAAAATTTCCCAAATTGTGGGGACCCCTAACAGTAAAATTATGTTCGTAGCGTGAGTTGTCAGCACCCAATTCAAAACAAGTAATTTTCACCCTTAACCCACGGACATTTAGCGCTCCCTGAGTTCCTTCTACTCGTACAGTATTAAAACCTTTTATGATATATTTTAGGATGTACCACTCTTTCACTTTATTCTCCTTTCTTTCCAAATTATCTCTCTCTCTATCTTAATTTCTTGTTTTTTTTCCCCCAATCCCTCTTTCTAGAGATCTTTCTTGTTCTTTCTCTTAGGCCTCGTACACACAACCGAGGAACTCGTCGGAAAAGACACATCGTTTTCCTCGACGAGTTCCTTGTTAGGCTTGTCGAGAAACTTGACAAGCTGTCTTTGTGTACACACAGTCAAGACCAAATCTTCTCGTTCTCAAACGCAGTGACTTCAACACATACAACAGCAGGGGAAGTTCGATTCCACTGGCACAACCCTTGGGGCTGCTTTTGCTAATCTCATGTTACTGCGTGTTAGGTATAAGTTTGATAAGAGACATTTGCACTTTTCAGTCTGTTACACCGTGACAAATGTGCTATTTCCATTACAAACGCTACTTTTACCGAAGGTGCGCGGGTTTCTAAGCATACACACCAACGTGTTTCTCATCGAAAACTAGCCCGACAAGGAACACGACGAGCAAATTGAGACTCCCGTCGAGGAAAAAGAGAACTTGCTCTCTTTTTTCCTCATCGAGTTCCTCGACAGTTTTCTCGATGAAAAGCATACACACGACCGTTTTCCTCAGCAAAATAGCTCTCCCACCAAGTTTTTTATCAGCCAACTTAGGTGCTCTTGATCAAGGTCATCTGCTGATCCGAGAACTGTAGTGGGGACTTTTAATAGCAACAATAATCACAGGTAGTGTTACTCACTGTCCCTCCAGCTTCATGGTGACTTTGTGGTGTCTCGTAGCAGTGACACCTATGCTGAAATCAGGAGATGGGGTCTTCTTCAGACCCTCTCACTTCACATTCCTCAGCAGTCAGCTGACCTCTAGTCTCTGCCCCCCAGCCATGCCATGAACCGAATGGACAGTTGCGAGGGGGCTGAGTGTTCGGCCATGGTCTCCAGGAACAGCCCAGCTGGGTGGCCGCAAAAAGGGCTTCAGGAACAGCCCAGGATTTGGTGACCCCTGGCAAATTGTCATTCGACCCGCAGGTTGAGAACCACTGCCCTAAACTATCTGGCACTCTGGTTCGCACCAGAATGTTCGAACAGACCGACCGTTCACACAAACATTTAGAACCCAATTGAAGTCTATGGGCCTCGAACGTTGGAATTCAAAAGTGCTAATTTTAAAGCCCAACGTATCAATGGAAAAAAGTTTTAAAAACGGTTGCTTTTTCAGGAGCGTTTTTCAATGACCGTTTTTTTTAAACTTTTTTCCATTGATACATGTTCCCTCGGGCAAGACCCGGGTTCTCAAAGACGTTTTCACAGGCAAACTATAGACACCCAGCAGGTACAATATTTAAAGGAATTTTTTTTTTTTTTTTTTTATTAAAGCATCATTAAAATCACTGCCCCAGGAGCAGTGATTTTAATGATGCTTAAATAAAAATAAAAAAATAATTCCTTTAAATATTGTATCTGCTGGGTGTCTATACCTGTGATAACGTCTTTAAATAGCACAATCACCTGCCTGCCAGTAAATTAGGAAGAACTGATCTAGCTAAGCTATACAGTGTATAAATATATGTACAACTCCTAGGGATGTATATATATCCTCTACACACTGTAAATTAAGCTAAACTGACTAGCCTGCCTGATCTAGCTATATAAAAAGACTATCTCTCTGTCTCTCTGACTGATCTCTGTTCAGCTCTGGAACACACTACACGAGGCCGCCCAGTAGGCGGCCTTATATAGTGTGGGGCGTGTGCTAAAGCCCTGAGCCATAATTGGCCAAAGCCACCCATTATGGCTCTGTGTTTTTTTTGCGTGCTGTGATTGGCCAAGCATGCAGGGTCATAGTGCATGTTTGGCCAATCATCAGCGCGCAATGCCGCAGTGAATTATGGGCCGTGGCACTCGAATTTGGCGCGAACGACCCGTTTTGTTCAAATTTCGACGAATGTACGAACAGACAATGTTCGAGTCGAACATACGTTCGAATCGAACGCGGAGCTCATCCCTATCTGGCACTAAGGAAAGAGCTTTTCATAGCCTAGATGTAAGAAGATGTATACTGCACAAATCACAAGAGAGTTCAGAAGATCAAATTTACTGTTTATATTGTTCTCAGGCCCGCGTAAATGGTACAGTGCTTCTAAAAACACCATAGGAAAATGGCTGCGAATGGCCATCAATGAAGCCTATAAAGCTTCAGGAGTAGATCATCCCGCCGGGATAGTGGACCATTCAACCCGGGCAGTAGCAACATCCTGGGCGGATTGAGCAGGGGCTTCACGTGACAAATCTGCAAGGCGGCTACATTGACAAATTCTTCTACCTTTACCCGCCACCACAGGTTGGACTTGCTCTCAGCATTAGAGCAATCATTCAGCAGGAAAGTCCTGAAGGCAGTGTTCCCACCCTAGAGTAAGTACTCTCTTATCTCCAGGTGCTGTCCTGAAAGACGAGGTGAGAAAAAGTAGTTAGACTTACCGGTAATAGTATTTCTACAAGTCTTTCAGGACAGTGCCGATGACACGCCCTAACTGTGTTATAAAATGTGGTGTTATTGCTATGATCTGCTTATATAATTTCAGCGTGGCTATTATGGTACTCTATAAACAGCTGAGGCCATGGTGGAAGTGACCGGTCTATAAAGAAACTGACTGCAGTGTTTCCCGGGAAAATGGTTGAAGCTGCGCTCTCTCCAGGTGCTGTCCTGAAAAACATATAGCAATACTATTACTGGTAAGTCTAACTAAGGTTTTCCTTTCCTGGCCCATCTTCACGTCAGCACACACCTCCTCTGGAGCCCCACAGGACCACCTGTTCCTAGCTGAACAAAAGACAGCCCCTGACCCCAGCTAAGGTGTTCGATAACCTAGCCTGCAACAGGCCACTAGGGAGGGGGTCCTGTGCTGATGTGAGGATAGGTCAGGAAAGGAAAATTACTTAATCTGGGGGGGGGGGGGGTGTTTTTCATGGTTCTGAAGTCTTTAGACTTCTCTGATGTTCGTTCACCTGTGACTGAGACACACCTGTTTCGGTGTAATTGATTGACACTATTTATTCATTGGTATGATTTAAGAGAGTAAGAACATAAGGGTCTGGTGTGGATTTTGTATGGGTTTCCCTCTTAAAACCCACATAGGTCCCTCATCAAGTAAAATCATCTAGTATGAATTCTCAGGAGAAGCCTAATGCTTTTTTTTTCATTGGGTACCCCTTACAAATCATACCTAACCCTTATCTAGAAGGTTTTAAATAAGAGTCTACAGCATGCCCTCTCCACCAATTTGAATACATTTAAAATATATGTCACTGTGCATAAATATATTTGTATACTTTAATAATGTCAAAAACTCAGTATAATCGCGTCTGTTCAAATGACCAGAAAATAAAACACTGAACCTAGCGCACAATGGCTGTCAAAAAAGACACTGAAATTAATCTGTCTCTATATAAAGGTCAGCAGTAAGAGCGGCTGTTATAAAATAAAATCTGTATAATACGTTTAGAACATTAATTTTGTGTACATAACCCTTCATACATATTTGTATACTTAATTTAAAAAAAAACATGAAAAACAAAAGACATGAAGACAAGGGTGGGGCCACATACGCACGATCAAATTTATCTGCTGAAACTGGTCCGACGGATCGTTTCAACAGACATCTCCGATCGTGTGTACGGGCTAGCGGACATGTTTTCCCAGCGGACAAATTTCAAAGCATGCTTTGAAATTTGTCCGCCGGAGACATGTCCATCAGATATGTCCGCTGGTTAGTACACTAACCAGCGGACAGAAATCTCAACGCATGCGTCGAATGGATTCGACGCATGCGTGGAAGTATTTAACTTCCTGGAGTGGTGATGTGGTGGCGTCAACGTTACCGCCACGTCACCGCGTCCTCAGCCCGAGGGCATTTTCGTCCGATGGTGTGTACACGCCATCGGGCCAAAATCCGATGAGACATGTCTGCTGCAAACGGTCCGTCGGACATGTTTGAGCTGACATGTCTCATTGTGTGTACGCGGCCTGGGGGATAGCGGTCCTGAAAAAGTAGAAGAATAGTTTGGTGAGTGATGAAAGAACATATGAGCTATAAGAAGGGAGACCCACCTTAAAATACAATAGAGCCCTGGACTTCCAATCTTTACTATCATTATCCCCACACATATGGCCCATGGACAGTTTACATTCTGGTACATTATAACACAAGCGCCTGGCAATGGTTTGGTTGTGTACAAATATCTTCATGGCAAAGTGGGAGGACAAAGAGAAAAAAAAGCAGGGAGGATTTGGGTACTGTGGACCGATAGGCCTCATTTTACTCAAGGTCCCTAAGTTTATTTGACGAAAAGCTCCCACACTGAGTGATAAGTTAGTGAAAAATGTAATCGATCCGCTCATGAGAAATATGTTTACATTTTTCAATCAAACAGGTTTTTACTCATATGGGATATTTTGTGGGTGTAAGACATGGATAGGTAATCTTAGGAGACAGAAAGAGTTTACTGCCCGAGCTACTGGTAATATACAGTACAAGTTATGGAATTTTATGTCATGTGCCACGGAGGGGGTAATAGAGTGCCTGTGGGGCCCATGGGCGGACTGACAACTCATGAGGGCCCCCGGGCAATAGAAGATTATGGGGCCCCCGGGCTTACAGATGGCCACCAAGCCAGGTGGCAGTACAGAGGTGGGGCAGATAAAATCTCGGAATTTTCACATCAAAAGCATATAGGTTTTGGACATATCAGGGACAGATGTAAAAAAAACACAGATTTTTACATACTGTCCCTGGTTTTAATGAGCCTGGCAACCCTGATGGGGCCCCCTAGTGGCATGGGGCCCTCGGGCAGTGCCCGAATTCCTCAATGGTCAGTCCGCCCCTGGTGGGGCCTCCAATATTTTGGGTGTTTAAGCGTACATATTAGACCATATATTTACAATATCATAAATGGTTACAAAAAGCATGAAGTATCATTTTAGG
Organism: Rana kukunoris; assembly: GCA_029574335.1. Classification (NCBI taxonomy): domain Eukaryota; kingdom Metazoa; phylum Chordata; class Amphibia; order Anura; family Ranidae; genus Rana; species Rana kukunoris. The sequence goes on from CM056059.1 coordinate 42,672,799, forward strand.
AGGCATCACTCCAGGGACCCTAGTGTTTTTTTGATTTGGGGGTGGATGTCCCCAAACATTGTAGAGGTGGAGGTTAATTACACCAGCACAAATGTGATAGGGATGAATGTCAAGTTTGACATTAATATACATTTTATGTAGTAGTTTGCTGGGATATTTTAATGATATATATTTAATACAAATAAGATTTACATGTTGGCATATAATGTCCATGATTTGTTTATTTAGTTACCATGGACACTGGGAGACAATATGTAAGTCCAAAAGACTATGACCCTTCTACCCTTTGAAGGGATCCCCATTCACTGTGGAGTAAAGGCACTGACATCATCACGTCCACTGCCTCAACTTGGACGAGCGAGCAGCGGCTCTTCATCTTGCGGCTCCCGATTTCCATAATTGCCACATTTATTTAAAGAGACATGCCATTCCTTGCTATGTGAATATGTGAATAGTCTGGATGATTTCTTTAAAAGAATAAAGATCAATTTCATACAAACAGCACTAAATCCTTTGCATTTATTATTTTGAGTGACACCCAGCACAGTTTCCTAATGGATGGGCTTGGATTGTAATTATGAGGATATAAATCCTTATTCTAACATTTGAAGGCGAAGAAGTAGAGTACCACTCCTTCTGATGATAATCTGCCTGTTTTGACCTTCTGTTTTTCAGAAGTCAAATCCAAGATGAGCAGATTCACCCACCAGGGTGTTGAATTGGAGTTCCACACATATTTTTCTTGAGTTTAAAAAGCACCTTGGAAATGGTGGATGCCCATACACATTTAAAGGTCAAAGAATTATAGTGACTGTTTATATTACACCATATATGGTTTTATCAACGATTCACTTTAATTAGTGTATTAAGGTATATATTATATCTATGATTGTTTTCTATCAATTTTTTTTTATTGTATTATTTTATTGTTTTGAGAGCAATGTACATTTTATTTTATTTTTTCAGGAGTAAATGTTGAGGGAAATTCATGGCTGTTCTGTAAACAAACAAAACAAAACAGCCAGGAAAAACCATTAATCGGGAATTTAAATGAGTTTTTATGTCACTTTTGTCGTAGTACATCATACAGGAGCTCCACTTTATGGTGGAAATGTGTATTTTGAATATTGTAATTTAAGCCATATTGAAAGAGCTGTTTTCCACTGAATGGTATTTTTAAAATATATTTTTTTGATATTTATTTTGTGATGGTACATGCCCCCAGGGCACTAACCAACTTCCCATACTTTTTGATAGTCCTTTGCTTATTAGCAATGAAAATGTCTTGTCAAATGTCAAATAGCCTGGGAAATGTCAATTACAATAACAATTAGTAAGTTGCGGATGTTTGGACATGTTTGATGAAGGTGCCTGTGATTCGAACCCAAGCAGATTTGCCTATCAGTGACTGTAATGCCGCATACACACAACCTTTTTTCCTGTTATGCAAAATGTTTTTCTCAACGCGATTCATCGTGATTTCTCTCAAGCCTTCCTTGCATACACACGTTCATGAAAAAAAACCGCTCGAGCAAAGCGCGGTGACGTACAACACGTACGACAACACGTAAGACAGCACTATAAAGGGGAAGTTCCATTCGAATGGCGCCACCCTTTGGGCAGCTTTTGCTAATTTTGTGTTACCGCATGTTAGTAAAAGTTTGGTGAGAGACGATTCGCGCTTTTCAGTCTTCGTGCTTTAAAGATTGTTTTCTGGTGTTCAGTTTGTGCTTGTGGGTTCGTATCTGTCTTTCAGTGCTTGTAGTCAGTTCATATCTGTTTTTTCAGTGCGTACTTGTCCGCTCCTTACTGTTTTTCAGGTCGTTCTTCATAGGCCTTGCTGTTCTTCAGTGCGTTCTTTAGTTCGTCCTGACCGACCGTTTGCGAGTAATGTTGCGGCTACGTACTCGTTGCTGAGTTTGTGCTGTGCTTGGTGTTGGGGTTGTTGCTTTATTCCAACTCCAGTCCATGAACAGGGCGAGGAGGGGGTTATGGACCAAGAATTGGTTGCTCCAGCGGGACCAATTCTGTCACATGCCTTTGTTGCGGGAGATCCAGGAGAATAACCCTGATGACTACAGGATTTTTTTCCGTATGACGGACCCTGTTTTTCAGCATCTGTTGGCTTTGGTGTGCCCCTATATCACCAGGCAGGACACCGCTATGCGCGAAGCCATCACTACTGAGCAGAGGCTCGTTGCTATGTTGCACTGCCTGGGGACAGGGAGGAGCTTGCAGGACCTCAAGTTCTCAACAGGCATCTCCCCCCATGCTCTGGGGATCATAATTCCAGAGACTTGTTCTGTCATCATTCAAGTTTTGCAGAATAACTATATTAAGGTTTCTCCTTTAACATCACATTCTATGTATTTAATGCTTGCTAATGTATTGTATTTATTTTATCAGTCCTTAATTACCATTATTGTAATATGCTGTGAATCTTCACTTTATCCCCATGCATGCTGTAAGTAAGCTTTTAATGCTCCTTTTTATCCTACATACATATTTACCTTCGATAACCTCTCCAGCATGCTATCCTGGGCCCAAACACACCTAGCCTAGTCACTTCCTAATGTATTTTGTCTGCTCCATTGTAGTGCTTTACCCTAAACACCCCCTAAAATGTGTGCATTTTTTTTTTAATTAAATTCAGACAGAGTGCTAGAGCCTTGATTTTTTTTTTTTTTTTTTTTTTCCCACATCAGTCACGACCCGGGGACCACCTCGTTGGTCCAGCTCACGGGATTTCTGCCCTTCGCTTTTCTCCATGGGTTCCTCCATGGTCTTCGCATCATTTGTGGTTTCTTATTTGCTATTTTAATTTTTCTATCTTTTTTTTTTTTTTTTTTTTATATATAAATTTACCTTTATTTTCTTATAAGAAAGGCGTAATTAAATATTAAACCAAAAAAGAGAAAAAGTGGGATTTTCCCCCATCTGCCCCCCCCTCCCCCACCATCTCGGGATTCCACTCCCCCTTCTAGCTTGGTATCTAACTGGTTTTAGGTCCTATTACCTCCTTGCCAACCTCATATCACTCGTAGATTTTCGGCAAAACTCCAAGTTTTTTTAAATTCTTTCCAGGCTGCCCATTTTTCCTGGGTGTTTTTATTGTCTTCTTCCCACCTATATTTCAGCTCTTCCCTCCTATATGTTTCCTCCACAGAGTCGATCCATTCCCAAACCTGTGGGCTTTCAAATTCCCTCCATTTTTTGGGAATCAGCCATTTGGCTGCGTTCAGGAGGTGCGGTATCAAAGATCCTTTGTATTCTTTTATATTTTCCATTCCCCCGTGGAAAAGGACCACCCATGGATCTTCTTCTATCTCTTTTTTGGTTATGTCTTTAATCAGTATCAAAAATTTTTTCCAATAACTTTTAATCTTAGGACATTTCCACCATATATGGGCCATGGAACCACTGGTTGGACATCCCCTCCAGCAGTTTGCCGACTGTCCTTCTCTATACTTACTAATTTTGTCTGGGGTGTTGTACCAGCCAGTGATGCACTTAAAATTCATCTCAGCCGTTCTTATGTCGATTGCTGAGGAATGGGTCAGATTGATGATTCTATCTACTGTGGTTTTTCCCCTTTCTATTTCCAATTCCCTTCCCCATTTGTGAATATACGGGGGTATCCCAAGCTCTTCCGCCCCCATCAGGAATTTGTAAATTTTGGAGATATTCCCCCTTGAACTTTTGATTATACATAGTTTTTCTAGTGTGGTATATTCCTTATAATCACGTAACGGTCCCGGTATCCTCCTGATGAAGGAGGAGAGCTGTAGGTATCGCCACTCATCTATCCCTGTGAATTCTGTCTTTGACCTAATGTCGTGAAATTCCATTAATTTTCCCTTGTGTATCAAATCTCTGACCTGGGTTCTTTTTTTAATCCAATTTCCCCCCACCCCTTTTGTCCCTGGTGCAAAAAATTCGTTATCTTCTAAATCTATAAGGCGGCGTACACACGATCGGATATATCCGATGAAAACGGTCCGCGGACCATTTCCATCGGATATGTCCGATCGGGAGTTTGATCCGATGGCGTGTACACACCATCGGATCAAATTCCCCGCCGCCGGACGGCGCGGTGACGTAGTGGTGACGCGGCGGTGACGTTGACGCCGCCGCGTCACCGCCACGTCACCGCACCAGGAAGTAAAACACTTCCGCGCATGCGCCGTATCCATTCGGCAGCGGCGCGGCGGCGGTGGGGGCCGACATGTCTGCTGGTAAGTGTACTAACCAGCAGACATGTCGGGCGGACAGATTCCCACCAGATAGATTTCAAAGCATGCTTTGAAATCTGTCGGGTGGAGAAATCTGTCCGCTAGCCCATACACACGAGCGGAGATGTCTGCTGAAACGGTCCATCGGACCGTTTTCAGCGGACATATCCCCTCGTGTGTACGCGGCCTAAGTGGGGAATTGTATTCCAATCTTAAGTGTTTGTGAACCCTGTCCCATATCCGTAGTGTCGTGCGTGTGATTACATGTGTAGTTGTATGTAAGGTGCTAAATTGTGGTGGATTCCAAATTATTCTTCCTAACTGTGCTCTAGCAAGTGCGCTTTCTATACTGACCCATCTTTTGTCCTGACTTTCTTTGGCCCACTCAATTACCCGACAAATGGCCGTAGCGTTATAGTACTTTCTTATATCCGGCACCGCCAGGCCTCCCTGTTTTTTACTCTGTTTTAGCACGCGGAAGGAAATCCTATGTTTTTTTTTATTCCATATATAATTCATTAACAAGGAATTCAGTATGGTGAAATACGATTGTGGCAAGGCGACTGGGACCATTTGAAATTTATATAGGATTTTCGGGACTAACATCATTTTTACTACATTTATTCTTCCAAACCAAGAGATTGGTTGATTATTAATTTTTTTAATTTCACATTTTATTTAATCTAGCAGGGGGATATAATTTAGCCTATACAGTTTCTTTAGAGAGTTAGCTAGCTTTATCCCTAGATACTTAATCTCTTTTGGCCAAGCAAACATATACTCCTTTCTAAGTGATCGTTCCTCCTCCTCATTTATATTTATATTTAGTATTTCTGTCTTAGATATATTCATCTTAAAATTGGAGATCTCGCTATACTGTTTGATATTGGCCATTAGAATGGGTAACGTAGACTTCGGGTTGCTTACAAAAAATAATATATCATCGGCAAACGCGGATAATTTGTGCTCATCTTCTCCTACTTTTACTCCCTCGATGTTAGGATTATTTCGGACCATTGCAAGATGAGGTTCTAAGGATAGGACAAAGAGGAGGGGAGACAAGGGGCAACCCTGCCTGGTCCCGTTCTTCATCTCGAAAGATGCTGACAGGGATCCATTAATTTTGACCCTTGCATATGGATGGTGATATAATGTTTTAATCTTCCCCATCATCCTCCCTCCTATGCCTATATTTTCTAGTGTATGCATCATGAACCCCCAGTCTACCCTGTCAAACGCTTTTTCGGCGTCGACTGACAGGAATAGACTGGGGGACCTATTTTCTTTAATCTGCTGGAGGATAAGGAGTGCTCTGACTCCATTATCCTTACTCTCCCTCCCAGGTATAAAGCCTACCTGGTCCGGATGTACCATAGCAGTCATCATTACCTTCATACGTTCTGCCAAAATTTTAGCGAACAGTTTTGTATCTGTATTTAATAGGGAGATCGGTCTAAAGCCTGAGCAGATCGTGTTATCTTTCCCTTCCTTTCCTATAACTGTGATGTTTGCTGTCGCGGCTTCGTTACTTAGGTCGTAGTCTGCCCCTAAGCCATTATAGTAATGACATAGTCTTGGTATTAGGATTGTTCCAAACTTTTGTAGGTACCTTGTCGTAAAACCGTCGGGTCCGGGACTTTTCCCTTTGGCCAAGTTTTTTATGGCCCCCCTTATCTCCTCCTCAGTAATCGGTCCATCCAGATTTTGAGCGACGTCTTTCCCTATTTTAGGAAGGTTGGCTTTTTTTAGGAATTCCCTTATTTTGGTCTCTTTCTCTCCTAGGTCCCAATCCTTTTGTTTGACCGTGTATAAGTTCTCATAATAGCTTCTAAATTCTTCTGCGATTTCGTTTGTTGCATGTACCAAGTCTCCGTTCTTTTTTCTAATTTTTTCAATAAAATTTCTTTTTTTCTTTTTTTGCACCATTCTACCTAGGGTTTTACTAGGTTTATTCCCCCATATGTATCGCTCTCTCTCGATGTTATTAAGAATGTTCTTAGTTTCTTGTTCTATAAGCGTTCTATACTCGTCTCTTTTTAGGGTTAGTTTGTGTAATATTTCTATTTTCTGGCCCTTTGTTTTGTGATCTTGTTCTAGCTCAAGGATTTCTTTCCTCACTGATTTTAATTTCTTTGTTTTTTCTTTCTTTTTCCTAGCCCCCTCCATAATAAATATTCCTCTTATGTATGCCTTATGGGCATCCCACAGTGAGGCCCTAGAAATCCCCTCCGTGTCGTTTTCACGAAAATAGTTTTCCAATTCCTTCTGTACTCTTCCTACTATCTCCTCATCCCCTAGTAGGCTTTCATCTAATCTCCACTCAGGTAAGTTTGATTTCAAGGTGGGTAGGCTGATTTTTAAAGTTATGGGAGCATGATCGGAAATCGTTATAGCCTCTATACCTGTTTCGATTACCCTCTCGAGTAGTCTATGGTCGACGAGGGTATAGTCTATTCTCGAGTACGTCCCGTGCACAGGGGAATAGAATGTGAAATCCCGACTTTTGGGGAGTTGGATTCGCCATATGTCCATCAACTGATGGTTGAACATTCTTTGTCTTAGTATTTTCAGCTGGTTATTCCTAGCCCCCTGTGCCCGGGACGTACTATCGAGGTCAGGGTCCATGCATAAGTTCAAGTCACCCATTAACACTACATGTCCTGCCTCAAAATTTTTAAGTTTTATTAAAGTTTTATTTACATACTTCACAGGATTATCATTAGGGGCATATATATTGGCTAATGTATATTTAACTCCTCCCAATTTTCCTTTCAGGAAAAGAAACCTTCCTTCGGGGTCTGTCATTCGATCCTCTAAAACAAAACGCGTATTTCTTGCAAATCCTATTGCGACTCCTCGGGCTCGCTTTGTTATCGTGTCTCCGTAGTACCACGTGGGGTGCCCATGGGAGTACAGTCTTATGTTCGATTCTAGTGTTAAATGAGTCTCCTGTAGGAATATCACATCGGCCTTGTAATGTTTCAATTCCCTGAGGATTTTATGTCTCTTGGCTGGGAAATTTAAGCCTTTTACAGTATATGAGATAAATTTAATCTCTGTCATCTGACTGTGTAAGGGTCTAATTTATGTGGAATCCCAGAGATGGTGCCCTGTTCCCTTTCCTCCCCTCCCCCCCTATCCCTCCCCCCCCTTCACCCCATTCCCTCCCTCCCTCCCTCCCTCCTTCCCTTCCCTTGGCCTGGATTAGGCCTGAGAGCCGCCATTGGTTTCCTCCACTCCTTCACCATCGGCTCCTCTCCCGAGGGTGGCACTTAAAGAGTGCCCCTCGACTGCCAATCTGCTTTCTTCCCGACCACCCCCCCATCTGTTAACCCTTGTACTTGTATTTTTAATTTATCCAATTCCTGATCTTGTTCTTCCATTTTTTTTTCAGCCTCCTCAACCCTTTCTAGTAGTCCTCCAAGGTCTGTTCTGATCTTATTGATTTCGGTTTTTATAGCGTTTTCCATCCTCATCAGCATCTCGTTCATTTCTGCCTTGGAGGGTGGTTGTGTATCTAGTCCTGATTCCTCTAATCTGCTGTGCTCGTATTCGCTTTCTAGGGTCGTCTCTCCCTTAGCATGGTCCGGGGGGGCTCCCCCTGTTTTCACCTCATTCTTCTTCTTATCCGTTTTCTTTGCTGATCCAGGGCTTTTGGGATTCCCCTCGTGAACCATATATTGCTGTATTGAGCTAGTTCCAGCGTTGTTTTTAGGCACTTTTGGGGCAACGCCTCTCGTAGACCTGCTCATCTTGTTTATTGGTCTAATTCTCTTCCCCAGCTTGAAAATATTGATGTGATTCGGCGCTTTTTGTCTTGGTGTCTAGGCCATAGGGGAGTTTCCAACCTTGCAGGTTCCGAGAGTGACGCTCAGTTTCAGTATTGTACTGATACTGATGGTGTCAAAGCAGGATATGGATTTTGCTGAAGTCTGGGTAATTAATTGGATGACTTATCACCTACTGTTGGTAATGATCTTCTCAGCTTTTAGTCGGTGTTATTTGTGCTTAGGGCTCCTAATTCTTGCTATACTGGGAATGGGCATTCAAACTCCATCTATCACCTAGGCTCTTCTATATCCTATGAAGTAGTATACTTGGGTGCTTTCACCCCCCAAAAAAGAAAAAACCAACAGAAAAACACCAAGCAAAAAAAAAAAAAAAGGGGTCTTCTACTCAGTAGGCTGTAACTGATTATATAATATCCCCTGGACTTGCCCCTTTTTTTTTTCTCTTTTTTCTTATGAGGCACCCCCAGTCTCCCGCATACAAGGTTGATATCTCCTATTTATCCGCCAGCCATTCATTCGGTTTATTCTGTAGTACAAATTCTGTGGTCCGGTCCTGTATACATTAATGTTATGTGCATCAAGGATCAAGGATCTGGTATTAGTAGCTGTTTAGATGGTTATGTATCAGTCCGCTAGAGGGTATTTTTCATTATTTGACGGTATGTACACATACCTGGAGCATAGAATATAGAGGGTATGAAAACAGTCTACTTTATTTTTTTCGCTTTTGTGCTTATTACCCAGGACTCATCAGCATGGGTTCTGCATGTGCAGTTTTACATGCACATTTCTGCAGATACTGTTCCACAGATATAGTTCTACAGACACGGTTCTACAGACACGGTTTCCACAGACACAGTTCTACAGCCACAGCCACAGTTAGTCACAGTTAACCACAGTTAGCTCCTAATAGGCTTCCATCCCAGAGATGCAATCTGTCATGTTATATCGCCATCCTTATGAGTTATCCTTATGGTTTATATTGGCTCTTTGTCCGTCATACAGATTATACTTCAGTATTATTTGTAGTTTAGGCAGGCACTAGTATAGGGAGGGAGAGTTAAAAAGGCAGCATAGATAGAGTGGGGGGGGGGGGTCGGGGGGGGGGGGATCCGACCAGATTCGGCTCCACTGAGCGCCTCACCGGACCCTTGGTGTCCCGCGTGTCTGCTGCTCGTCAGCAAGTCACACGCTTTCCAGCGCGTCCCGGTATCCTTCCTCTGATCCTCCACTGATGCTGGGTCCGCCCGCCCGACTGCAGCTGAGTGTACGCTCGCTTAGAGCAGTGTGGGCGCGCTGATGTCCCGCGGCTGCTCGGGCTTCTACGGCGCTGCCTCGATGTTCCCTGGTCCGTCTCTGGTCTGTTGGGATGCGAGCGAGGTTGTGCTCCTACCTGGTCGTGTACCTCAGCCTCTCACGCTGTGTACCTTCCGCTGCTCGGCCAGATCGTAGACCGGCGTTGGTAGTAGAGGAGCCTTGTTTGCGCTGGCAGCCAAGGAGCGCTCCGACGCCTCCTTCCCTCACGCCCCTCACGTCCTCATCACGTGTGACTAGAGCCTTGATTTCTGAGGTCCCCAACTCATCTAGAACCCCCCCCCCCATAAAATTATTTTAATGGGCCATCAGAGGGGGTGAGGAATCTGTTTTATATTCTTTGATGTTTTTTGTGGGGTCCAAAGGATGCACAAATTCAAGCAGGGTCGCCAGTGCTGCCTTCACCTTTAATTTGTTATGTGCCAGAATAAATGTTTTTTTGGTTTACAGTAAAAACTTGACCATGTGTTTTAATTAAAAAAAGAGAGTTTGCTAGTGAGTAGGCAGGGACATTTGAAAAACACATTTTAAAATTAACAAGGGACACTAACCTCCTTGAGGGTAAATAATACTAAATAATAATGTTGTTGTGGTAACTTGACACACTAGAAAAAAAAATTAAATCAGTCTAAAATATTCTAAAAATAATAACCAAAAATGAAGATCTTCATTAAGATTGTTTTTTTTTTTTTTTTTTTTTTTAATGGAGAACTGGCTTACAAAACAAAAGATTATTCATGAGATCACGAGAAATAATAAAGAAACAAGTTTGTCACAACATGTGTAAATATCAGCAGCAAAAGAAGTTCATTATTGTAGCATTATAAAGAATAAAATGCAATATGCAATCATTTACAGCGTGACAAATCTGCTATCTTAATTACAAACGCTAGTCTTACCAGAACGAGCGCTCCCATCTTATACTTGATTCTGAGCATGCGCGTTTTTTTCCCCTCGGAAACGCATACACATGAGCGGTTTTCGCAATGAGAAAAAGAACGATGGGAAAAATGACGAGAAAAAATAGAGTAGGTTCTACATTTTTTGCCGGGCAGTTTTTGCGAAAACTCCTATGGAACATACACAGGACCACTTTTCACAACCAATCTAAAAAATGGCAGTTTTCTCCTCATGAAAAACGGTCGTGTGTACGTGGCAAGGCCTGGTTCACACTACTATAGCCCAAATGAGTAGTCCCAAATGAATGCCATGCCAGAGTAAACCCACAAAACCAAGATTTAAAACAATTAGCCTTCCCAGTTCTCTATTGTAGAATACAGAACCCCCATGTTTTGGAAAAAAGGAGAGGGGAGGTGTTCTGCATGAGTTGTAGGTAGACAAAGCTGCTTCTCAATAAAATGCAGTGATTATGCATTACATAAAATAGCGCCACAGTTAATACTAGGGTTCTCCTGGGTTTACTGATACTGTATACCAGGGGTCTCCAAACTTTCTAAACAAAGGGCCGGATTACTGTCCTCCAGACTTTAAGGGGGCCGGACTGTGGCCATCAGGAGTACAAAATCCCCCATCATTGGTGTCATTAGACCCCATCATTGGTGTCATTGAGAGAAATTCTGCCCCATCACAGGGAGTAATTCTGTCCCATCATTGGGAGGAATTCTGCCCCATCATTGGGAGGAATTCTGCACCATTATTGGTGTCATTGGGAGGAAATCCTGCCCCATTATTGGTGTCATTGGGAGGAATTCTGCCCCATCATTGGGTGGAATTCTGCCCCATCATTGGGAGGAATTCTGCCCCATCATTTGTGTCATTGGGAGGAATTCTGCCCCATCATTGGGAGGAATTCTGCCCGATCATTGGGAGGAATTCTGCCCCATCATTGGGAGGAATTCTGCCCCATCATTGGGAGGAAATTCTGCCCCATCATTGGGAGGAATTCTGCCCCATTATTTGTGTCATTGGGAGGAATTCTGCCCCATCATTGGGGTCACTGGGAGGAATTCTGCCACATCATTGGTGCCAATGAATAAAAAAGCACCCCAAGGGCCGAATAAAATCAAGCAAAGGGCAACATCTGGCCCCCAGGCTACAGTTTGGAGACCACTGCTGTATACAATAGTACATCCCAAAAAGTTAGCATTTAAAGCGGAACTTCAGTCTAAAGTGGAAGTTCCACTTTATGCCCTCATTCCTCCCCTTTATGTTCTATTTTTCTAAAAAGTGATGAAAGTTTAATAAAAACACCTTATTTACATCTTCTCGTTCACTTGAATACATTTTGCAAAAATGTCCAGATTTTTCTCTGGATTTCTGTGAATGAAGTGAAGGCTTTCAGTTTTGCTCACCATCCTAAGTTTCAGGCCACAATCACATTCAGATTGTAGCTCTGTGTGAACGCACACATATTTATATCTTGCATTAATGTGCATTGTGTTAAAGTAATCTGTTAATTTGAATGGGCTGTCCAATGAACAAAACATGGTCCATATAACCCAGCAAAGTGCATTGGGGTACTATTCAGATGGAATGGCACCACATAGCACCGACACTGGTAGCACAATGCAGAAGTGTGACTGGATCCTGAAATGTACTATACAGTATTTGATAATTTGATATTAATATATATATATATATATATTTGGCTTGACTTTAAACCCATAACTTAATTTACATGTGAAACAATGTCTTTTTAAATGCTTTTCTGTTTTCATATCACATTCAGTGTTTGTCATCCAATAATATATTCACTGTCACTCACTGTAGAATTACAGAAGGATTACAGAAGGTCTGTGAGATGTACTTTATGTGCAGCTCAGGAGACCAAATTGCATTTAATTAGATTTGATTCTTAATGAGGTCTTGTTTGCACATAAGAGGAGGAAGGTTAAGAACAGTGTGGTCTGAGAAAGACTGCTTATCTCTATACAAATGAATGGCTAATAATGAGTTCCACATATAAAAGTACTTTGTATTCATAACATGGAAGATCTTTTCAAATGTATTTTAGCACCCAAGAATGCCCTGTAGTATAGAATTTAAACGGCACTCATTCTCAATCTTGTTTTACTGGAGGCTCAGAATGATTGAGCATCTCCTGTTTGTTTTCCTATTCACATATCATGACCGCAACTTCACAAGTGAGTGTACTAAACCATTTTATTCATCCAGGAAAAAAAAAATAGCACTTAAAACATAATCTCCTATTACCTTGTAGTTAGTATGATCTTTTCTTCCAAATTGCAAATCACACAGTTGGGGCATAAACACCGCAAAGCAAAAATTGTTTTGGTTGCAACCACGTGCTTTCTCAAACCGGGGTATGCACTACCTAAATTACAGTACTTCAAACTGCTAAACTGTAATACTGCTATACCTGCTAGACCTTAAATCGGCCTCCTTGAACCTTTTGAGCCTTGATATTGTAGTTGAACTCCTGGGGTTTATAATTATCTCAACATGGCTCTCTTCTTTTAGGAATAGCCAATCAAATTTTCTTCACTTATTATGTGAGGTTTGTCCATGCTGCTAGTAGTAAACGTATGGACATTTGTATCTTTGGTGTACCATGGATTCATGTTAGCGTTTAACTTTTTCAGTGAATTAAATTTTTGGAGTCATCTATAAATGGTGGAGGATTATATGTGCAATTATCTCCTGAGATATTTTTGCAAGTGAACGACTTTTTAAATTGCTGATAAAACTGTACTATGTTGGGCTGCCTACACTGCAAAAGCATGGCTGCTTTGACAACTAGGCATGTGCATTCATTTTCGTTAGAATGTATTTTCGTCCGAAAGCGCAAGAAACGAAAACCGAAAGATCCGACATAAAAAATGCTTTATTTTCGTTTTCGTTGAGGTAACAATTCGATATAGAGAGATTCGACATAATAGGGAAAAGATTTGACATTATAGGGAAAATTTTCGACAATTTAGAGAAAAGATTTGACACTATAGAAATAATAGATTCGACATTACAGAGATTAGATTTCGATTTATGAGAAAATAGATTCGACATTATTACTAGTCATACAACATTAGAATTCTTGTAGGCGGAATTTTCGGAAATGTACGATTCGACGTAAAGTTTCGACGTTCCATCGAATATTCTTTTGACCATTCAACAGAAACCAAGTATTATTGGATTTTCGGACAAAAGCTATTCCCCAACGAAAAACAAAATAAATCAAAACGATTTTTGGGAGTAACTAAATAAATGTATTTTCCAAACGAAAACGAAAAAACAAAACAAAATATTCCAGTCTGCACATGTCTATTGACAACATCTTTTCTCGAGAGCCAGATCCCCCTTTAAGGTGTGTTTTCATACCATATGATGTGGTTTGCAATTGTAATAAACTCCCAGTGGTTAGGGCTAGGTTCACACATATTCGTTTTTTAGTGTGTTTTGCAGTTTGCAAGTGTTACATTTTTGATGCTTTTTACATGTGTTTTGCAGGGTTTTTCTTTTTCTCCATAATAAACTGTGAATAGCTAGTTGTTAAAGGAGTTGTAAACTCTTGTGTTTTTTTTACCTTAATGCATCCTGCATTAAGGTGAAAAAACACCTTCCAGTTCCCGCCCTCCGGCCCCCCGTTTTACTTACCTGAGCCCTGGAATGTCCCACGACGGGGACGCGCCATCCCTGTGCCCGGGGGTCTCGGCTCTTGATTGGATAGATTGATAGCATAGCAGCGCAGCCATTGGCTCCCGCTGCTGTCAATCAAATCCAATGACGTGGCCGCCGGGGGGGGGCAGGGTCGAGTCCAGAATTCAAGTCTATGGACACAGATGCTGGACTCGGGAATGTGCCTGCAAGGTTAACCCCGGGAGAGCGCTTCTGCTAGGGGGGTTATCTGATGCAGGAAGGAGCTGCGAGAGCCACCAAGGGACCCCAGAAGAAAATGTTTGGGGTCACTCTGTGCAAAACGAACTGCACAATGGACGTAAGTATGACATGCTTTTTTTAAATACTTGAACCTTTAGTATTACTTTAAGGAGCGGGCGGCCGCTGCATCATCGGCTGCCAGTGGGCTTTCTTGCTGACAGCTGAATGTAAAAAGAAAGAATTGCTGGAAATAATTATTTTTTAGAAAAAAACAGCATGGGGGTCCCCCCAATGCATACCAGACCCTTCGGGTTGGGTCACCAGCTGGCGTCACCGAGTTACCCCCTTGTAACATCATTGAACAAGCCATGCCTCTGGACAACGACGTCACAAGGGGGTGAGGTCATCTGGTTACGTCACCAGGTAGCCCTGCCCCTTAGTTTAAGATGGTGGGAGAGGACAATTTTATTTGTTTGTGTCAGCAGTGGCAGCGGGCGTCATGACAGATGATAGATTAACTTTGGACATTGCTCGCTCGTCCCCTTCCTTTTCTGACCTTCATGCTCAGATAAGCACATGGTATGGATTTTGGGGGGAACCCCACGCCATTTAAGGGCCTGGTATGGATTGGAGGCATTTTTATTACCAGCAATTCTTTTTTCTACATATAGCTATCCAGGGCTTTTTTTCTCAGAGAATAGGTGCAGGAACTCTCCCTTTTGGAGTTACCCTGTCTTCACCACTACCTAACTCCGAGCACTGTTCTTTGGTCTCATCCCCTACCCACCTCCCAGTACTGCACCTTTAATTTGTTAATGATAACAAGAAAAGCAGTAACATAGATCCCCTGAAGCCAACAACATTAGACCCCCAGCAACAAAAGATCTTCCCGCAGACAGTTTCGATAGGCCATCCAGTAGCCAGCTACAATAGAATTCCCCCTCAACAGTAGATCCCTCCAGGCACCAACTGACTCTCCCAGCAACATAAGACCCATCCCAGCAACAATAGATGCCCCGTCAGCAAAATTATACCTCACCAGCAACAATAGACCCCACCCTCTGCAAAAATAGATCCCTTCCAGCAACACTAGATCCTCCAGCAGCAATAGGCACTGTAGCACAACCCAGCACCTCTTGACATCACATACATTCAGTGCTAGAGGTGCTGGAACTGCGTCACTCCTTGACAACCAGCTATTCACAACTATTAAAGAGAAAAAAAAAATGCAAAACCCATGAAAACTGCATGCAAAGACACATTAAAATTGCGTATTCTAATGCACAGAAAATGTCATCAACCGCAACCGCATAAATGCAAACCTAGACATTTAATTTACTGCACTAATAGAATAATTGTGAATGATGTTTTGTATTCCTTGTGTGGGATTTGATATGTGCATGATGGTGCTGGGCACTCCTTCAAAGGAGCTAATTATAAGGGTATAGTGTAGGTGGACCTTGTTCTGGTACTAGGCTGCTACCTCAATGATTGCAATAAAATGAGCACTCTGCAGATGATAAACTCTAGAATCTATTATAAATGTACATGTGGCTCACAGTTCATTTTGACATGTTTATTGGTTAAGAGAATCAAATACAGCCAGCACAATTCCGAGGAAAGTACGCACATCCACCCTTCCACAAGGCTTGAGCAGTGGATGTTATTAGAATTACTATAAGATACAGTATGAGACTGGTTATCCTGCAATTATGCTGTAACTTGGATCTTCATTGCTGTCCTCTGTCTTCCCTGACCTTCTGTCTAATTTCCTCAAATACATCTACCCTGATTTCTGCCCTACACTTGACCATGATTTTGGTTAATGATTTTTCAAACTTTCCATGCCTATCTTCTGGCTCCTGCCTGTAACCTTATCAGTGAGTTAAAGCGGTCCAAGAGGCTTTTTTCCCTAAAATACCAATCATGTTATGCTTATTGCTCTATGCAATGTTAATGGAAAAAAGCGGCCCTGAACCTCACCTTCTGGGGTCCCCCGCTTGCTTTAGAGACACTTTATTCTTGAAGGGTGCAATCTGAGAGCTGCTATGCAGGTAAAGAACTGTGTTTGTTGTAGGTAAGAAATTGTAAGAAGTTTCTGGCTCTGTTTTACCTTTCATGGGTAGGGTTGAGCGAACCCGAACTGTAAAGTTCGGGTTCGGTACGGACTTTGGGTTTTTCCCGAACCCGGACCCGAACCCAAATTATTGGTGAAAGTTCGGGTCTGGGTTCGGAGTTCGGGGGAAAAAAAATGTCCCCCCAAATTCAATAACCAGACCCTTTAGGTCTGGTATGGATATTAAGGGGAACCCTTAAGACCCCTTTAACAAAGGGGACCCCCAGATCCTGCCCCCCCCTGTGTGAAATGGTAATGGGGTACACTGTACCCCTACCATTTCACCAGGGCCGGCGCAACCACCAGGCGGACCAAGCGGCCGCTTGGGGCGGGCAGGTCCGCAGCCTGGGATGGGGCGAAAAAATGACCAGAATCGCTGCCGTACGATTTTTCAAAAGCCGCGCCTCCGACGTCTTCTGTTCCGTGATAGGCGGAAACAATCAGCTTTCCAGGAGGCACTGTGTTCAGTGTCCGCCTATCACGGAGGCCCTCTCTCGTCCTGGTTTGGTGTCCGCCTATCACGGAGGCCCTCTCGTCCTCGGACGAGAGAGCCTCCGTGATAGGCGAACACTGAACACAGTGCCTCCTGGGAAGCTGATTGTTTCCGCCTATCACGGAACAGAAGACGTCGGAGGCGCGGCTTTTGAAAAATTGTACAGCCGCGATTCGCATGGGATAAGGTAAGGGCACGGACGGTCTGGTCATGTAATGGGGCAGGTCTGGTCATGTAATGGGGCAGGTCTGGTCATGTAATGGGGCAGGTCTGGCATGTAATGGGGCACAGTCTGGTCATGTAATGGGGCACAGTCTGGTCATGTAATGAGGCACAGTCTGGCATGTAATGGGGCACAGTCTGGCATGTAATGGGGCACAGTCTGGTCATGTAATGGGGCAGGTCTGGCATTTAATGGGGCAGGTCTGGCATGTAATGGGGCACAGTCTGGCATGTAATGGGGCACAGTCTGGTCATGTAATGGGGCAGGTCTGGTCATGTAATGGGGCAGGTCTGGTCATGTAATGGGGCAGGTCTGGTCATGTAATGAAGCACAGTCTGGTCATGTAATGGGGCAGGTCTGGCATGTAATGGGGCACGGTCTGGTCATGTAATGGGGCACGGACGGTCTGGTCATGTAATGGGGCAGATCTGGCATGTAATGGGGCACAGTCTGGTCATGTAATGGGGCAGGTCTGGCATGTAATGGGGCACAGTCTGGTCATGTAATGGGGCACAGTCTGGTCATGTAATGGGGCACAGTCTGGTCATGTAATGGGGCACGGTCTGGTCATGTAATGGGGCAGGTCTGGCATGTAATGGGGAACAGGCTGGTCATGTAATGGGGCAGGTCTGGCATGTAATGGGGCAGGTCTGGCATGTAATGGGGCACAGTCTGGCATGTAATGGGGCACAGTCTGGTCATGTAATGGGGCAGGTCTGGTTATGTAATGGGGCAGGTCTGGTCATGTAATGGGGCACCGTCTTGTCAAGTAATGGGGCACCGTCTGGCATGTAATGGGGCACCGTCTGGCATGTAATGAAAGAAACATTTTTGCAAGGGAGGTGGGTGGCCGTTGGGGGGGGGGGGCGCCAAAATGGAGCTTCGCTTGTGTAGGCAGAAATCCTTGCACCGGCCCTGCATTTCACAAAGGAAGTGTAAATAGTAGTTTTCAGAAAAAAAACACACACACCGTAGAACAAATTACTTTTTAAATTAAACCAAATAAAAATCCAGCGGTGAAAATAGACGCTGTAAAGTGCTTCCCTTTCATATACTCCTGACCAGTGCACTATTTAGGGCCAGATTCTCAGAGGCGTTACGACGGAGTATCTCAGATCCCCCGTCGTATCGCCTTTTTTTGGTCCTCGTATCTATGCGAGTGATGCTTAGCATCACTTTTGCATAGATACGCTTCTACATCCGACAAGTGTAAAAGCATTACACTTTCGGATCGTAGGTGTAATGACAACTCCGGCCACTAGGTGGCCTTCACGTTGTTTTTTCATTTGCATATGCAAATGAGGCTAGTACGGCGATTCCCGAACGCTTTTACGCCGCCCCGTCGTCGCGTACGTCGTTTACGGACTCGTAAGGTTACCCCAGCTTCTATGTGGAGTAACCTTACAAAGTTCCGTCGGATGCCGTCGGGTGCCGTCGGATGCCATGTTAAGTATGGCGTCGGGTCAGCGTCGGCTTTTTCCGTCGCTTACGTCGTTTTACTAACTCGTTCGCGAATATGGACTTGCGTAAATGACGCTCACGTCGTTTTGACGTCGGTTTTAACGACGCTTCCCGACGGGAGCTGGAGCATGCGCACTGGGCTTTTTCCCCGGCCGGCGCATGCGCAGTTCGTTCGACGCGGGGGCGCGCTTAATTTAAATACAAGCCGCCCCATTTGAATTGCGCGGGTTTACACTTGGCGATTTACGAGACGCCGGCGAAAACTACGGAGCAAGTGCTTTGAGAATAAAGCACTTGCTCTAGTACGCAGCGGCGGCGTAGTGTAAATGGCTTACGCTACGCCGCCGAAAATATATGAGAATCTGGCCCATACAGTTCTTTGTGGATTATATACTCTAAACCAGTGTTTTTTAACTCCAGTCCTCAAGGCACACCAACAGGTCAAGTTTTCATGGTTTCACTCAGATGATATGGCTGTGGTGATTACTAAGGCAGTGAAACTGATCAAATCACCTGTGCAAAATAATGGAAAGCCTGAAAACATGACCTGTTGGTGTGCCTTGAGGACTGGAGTTGAAAAACACTGCTCTAAACCACTGTACTGTATGCTGTACTGTACAAGATATAGCTCCAATTTGTGATCATACCCTTTGATATCATCATCTAGCGCCGCAACACATAGGATGGAGCCAGACGTGACCACTGAGTAGCTGATGGTTGACCTTTTCTCTGCTTGATATGCAGTTTGTGTTTCTATATTGATATGTGGTCTCAAAGTATTGGCAATAATCTACTCACTATCCAGTGGTGCATCATACTCTGCACATGAGGTATTCCTAACAGACGATTGGTGCATACAGCATAGCATTTTACAATGTTTTCAGACAGAGAAGGAGAAGAAAGAGGAGAGAAATGACTCAAGAGAAGGTAATGTGATGTGGGGAGGGGGGGACAGTGGGAGGGAATTATGGCAGGGTTGTCAGCACCGGGAGTTAAGTTCTCAGAATTGATTACCCTCAGTTATTTTTAAGTATTCATCTGAATAATGAAACACATCCTAGTATAGCCAACGTATATTGTGGTCCTCTGTCCCCAAGGACCGCGGTGAGGTGTTCCATCTGCTGAATATTGTCCAAACTTTAAAGTCTATGGGAAACGATCGTGAAAAATCAAAAGTGTTAATTTTTAAGGCTTATAAGCAAGTTATTGTCATGAAAAGTGTTTGGGGACCCGGGTATTGCCCCAGGGGACATGTATCAATGCAAAAATGTTTTTAAAATGGCTGTTTTTTTCAGGAGCAGTGATTTTAATAATGCTTAAAGTGACACAAAAAAATGAAATATTCCTTTAAATATCATACCTGGTGGGCCCTTTCGTCTGCCTGTAAAATGGCACAGACTGGTCTGGTATGGATATAAAGAGGACATAAAGAGGAACTCCACTGCAATTCTTTGATATGGATTAAAAGGGGAACTCCATGCCAAAATAAAAAAAAAATTGTGTGGAGTCCCCCCAAAATCCATACCAGACCCTTATCCGAGCAAGCAGACTGGCAGGTCAGGAAAAGGTGAGACAAGCGAGCGGCTTCCCACCTTCTGAACCATTCCAAGCTGCTTTGCCTTAACATGGAGAGGGTGCTATGGAGTCCCCCCACAATCCTGGCCATTGTTTGTGAGGGTCTTCGGCAGGGGGTTTATTGGAATCTGGAAGCCCTCTTTAAAAAGGTGGCCCCCAGATCCTGCCACCCATGTGGCACAGTTTTTGACAATTCCTTTAAAGGGAATTATATATAATATATTATATATATACAGCCCTCAAAAAATCCACTTGCCTGCTCGCATTTTGCGAGTGGATTTTGAGGTCTGGCGAGGAAGGGATTCCTGGGAGAGAGGGGGTGAGCACTGCCAGTCGGCAGGTTGTATAGGAGTCCTTGTCCCAGCGCCTGTGCAGGTAAAAAGAGAGCCGGCTGTATGATTCAGAGCGCAGGGACATCACTAGCGGCTTTCTTTGCACTAGCCGAATGTTCCCCACAGGGCCAGTACAAGGGGTGACCTGGGCGATGTCTTAATCTGTGGGGAGGGCGGCGCGCTGAGAGCTTCAGTCCCTGCTCCTGTATCACTGGCAGGAGTGACTGTTTATTCACAGCCGACTCCTCCGCTCATCCAACTCTGCAGTTTATAATCACTCTCTCCTCCAGCAAGCTGACCTCAACTTGCTCTCCTTCCGGGACACTTCACCTTCTTCCCCTCTCTCACTGTGGTCAGCTCATCTCCTCCCTGTCTACACCTGGCTCTCTCTACCTTTCCTGCACAAACATTACAGTAAGTCAGCATTGATCCTCCTTACTCCTCTGTGTGTTTATTCCCTTCTACTTCTCTTATCTGCTGTCCCTCCATAAATATTCACTACACCCATTAGGCAGCCTCTGATCTCAGCTCAGCATTCCACACAGACATCTTACACCCTTTTCATCCCAGTTTGCTTTTAGCTCTTGTAACTGTCCTGTCCCTATCATGCAGCCTTTCACAGTCTCTGCATCCACCACTTTTTTTTTTATCTCGTAGCCCCTGTTCACAATGGAACGATTTGACACGTCACATCCGACTGCTAGCAATGGCAGTATTCAAATCGATGCGGTGCTGCTTCAATTTGAAAAAGTAGTACATGCACTACTTTTGAGATTTCAGGAGCGTTTTCAATAGACATCCCTGCATGAAGCACAGATGTCTTCAAAGTCCTATCCTATCTGAAGTCACACTGAGATGCAGCTTTGAAATCTTGCGATTTCAGGTAAAGTTGCACAATTTCAAAGTTGGTTAACTCTACTGCACTGGGGTATGATTGTATGTGCAGTTTACCCACAGTTATAGGTGCCCTCCCATTAAAGTCTATTATACTGTTTTCATGAATGCAAATTACATCTGATGCACATTCAGAAAACACACAGTCCGATATAATTCATCAGCAACACACCTAAAACTGCAGGTAAATCACACATACAAACGCACTGTGGCCAAACCACAGCACACGCTTGCATGTCAGAATCATGCACACAATTGTGGTTTTCCTGACAAACACAGAAGCGCACAGTCCTTTGGTAGACGTGTAGTCACCCTCACATCTGCTACACATTTTCAGACACACCAAAACACAGTGTGGTTTGGTGCAAAACATTTTAGAAAAGGGTCATGAACCACTACCCCACATGTGTGCACCCAGTACTCTCAGGTTGCTGCAGTGTAACACTAAGTACTATTATAATGCATGCCACAAACATCACAGACCTTACACCACTATTTGTCCGATCGCCGGGGGGGGGGGGCACTGTTAGGGGCGGAATTAAGGGCAGGGCAGGGTAGGGGTTGGGTGTGGCAACTGGTGGCGAGTAACCCTTGAGGCCTGGCTAGTAGTTCAGGACTTGAAATTTAAGTCAAACTTACATTCAACTCGAATATCAGGCTCATCCCTATTGGCAAACCATTGCGATATAAAATGAGGGGTTTGTTGTTTCCAAATACTGGGAATACATGCCCTAGCATGCATTCAGGAGATGCTTCAACAAGGATTTATGGTATCTTAGTTGACATTGAAGTCAAAGAAAGAAGTACAAATGCTGGGTTGTCGAAGAGAGAGTAATCTGAATTTGTGCACGATTTGCAAAACCTGTTGCCAAAAGGGATGAATCGTGAGACATTTCCAAAATGTGTGAAAAAGTGAGCCAGTCTGGGTGACACAAAGCCAACAAAGCCAGTACAGAGGGAAGCTAACACAGCCGGGGCCCCATACCAGTGCGTTAAGATATTGTAAGAGTTCTCCTAATATTTATTGCAATGGGAAGATTCGTGTGCAAAAAAAAATCCCGTTTTTTTTTGGTCCTCTGAAAATGTCGTTTTGACTTCTCTCTCCCATTTGAGCAAGTATGGCGGGTCTTGCTGAGATGTGACATAAGATAAAATATTTCCAAATTGGCCCCTCTCCCATACAAAGATCTTCAATTAAATTTGGTTGTCTTCAGAACCTGGAATGGTCAGGAAGGGACTGGAGAAAGTAGGCTAGTTTTAACAGCTTCCACTGGCCTAGAGCTGAGGATTTGAGAAAGTCAAGGTCTGATGTCCAGACCCAAACTGCTGGACCAAGAAAGGAAGAGGCTCTAAATAGGTTCATAGCTGGTTGAAGATGAAAGGCTCTGTTGGTAAGCCCCGGAGCGAATTCTGGATGGCCAATGATAGGTGTCAGTGGAGAGGGGAAACTGGAAGATGCTGTCAACTTGTAGTATATAGAAAGCTCTATCAAAGTTGCTTCCATTAAGGAATGGGGAGGCACTAGATGGGAGTATGGAGCTCCTGCCCATGGAAGGCCAGCTAAGGGGGCCACTACCGATTCCTGTTCCAACAACACCCAGAGTTTGTGTGAAGCGTGTATGCACCGATCAACTACTCTGGCAATGGACCGCTGTGCAGTAAATTCAGGGTCAGGGAGTCCGATACCACCTCTAAGCTTAGGTATTTGCAGAAGTGACTGTTAGAACTCCTGTGGCAGTTTGACAGATGAAACCTGCAGAAAGTACAAGGCATAACATTCATTTTTATGACATAGCATTTGTTGAATCAAGAAACTGCTAAGGTTTTCCATGTTTCTAGAACCGCAGAGATGGTGGCCACTAAAGGCTGGAAATTGTATTGAAAAATAAGTGCATATTGGAAAGGATTTTAGTTTACAAATATTGAATGGCCTGGGGCGCCTATCGGAATGGGAAATTATCACTGAGATGGATCATGGACCGAGAGAAAACATTAATATTGAGAGCTTCCGATTTTTGTAAATTCATTTTAAAGTCTGCTAGGTTCCGTTATTCCAGGATTTTAAATCAGAGACTTTGTTAATCACTTAAGACCCGGACCTTTAGGCAGCTAAAGGACCCGGCCAGGTTTTGCGATTCGACACTGCGTCCCTTTAACAGACAATTGCGCGGTCGTGCGACATGGCTCCCAAACAAAATTGACGTCCTTTATTTCCTACAAAGAGAGCTTTCTTTTGATGGTATTTGATCACCTCTGTGGTTTTTATTTTTTGCGCTATAAACAAAAAAAGAACGACAATTTTGAAAAAAATGCAATATTTTTTACTTTTTGCTATAATAAATATCCCCCAAAAATATATAAAAAAAATGTTTTCCTCAGTTTAGGCCGATACGTATTCTTCTACCTATTTTTGGTAAAAAAAAATCGCAATAAGCGTTTATCGGTTGGTTTGCGCAAAACTTATAGCGTTTACAAAATAGGGGATAGTTTTATTGCATTTTTATAAAAAAAAAATTGTTTTACTACTAATGGCGGCGATCAGCGTTTTTTTTCCATGACTGCGAAATTATGGCGGACACTTCAGACAATTTTGACACATTTTTTGGACCATTGTCATTTTCACAGCAAAAAATGCATTTAAAATGCATTGTTTACTGTGAAAATGACAATTGCAGTTTGGGAGTTAACCACAAGGGGGCGCTGAAGGGGTTATATATGACCTAATATGTGTTTCTAACTGTAGGGGGGTGTGGCTGTAGGTGTGACATCATCGATTGTGTATCCCTATAAAAGGGATCACACGATCAATGACAGCACCACAGTGAAGAACGGGGAAGCTGTGTTTACACACAGCTCTCCCCATTCTTCAGCTCCGGGGACCGATCGCGGGACTTCAGCAGCGATCAGGTCACGGAGCTTCGATCCATGGCTGGGCACTAGCAGAGGACGTACCTGTACATGCATGTGCCCAGCCATGCCATTCTGCCGACGTAAATGTACAGGAGGTGGTCCTTAAGCGGTTAAATATAACAACAAGTTGTCTGCATATGCAGCAATTTTGTGGTTATGCATACTAGTTTCTAATACAGTAATTTCCTGGGTTGTTCTGAATGTGATGTAATAGAGCTTCCAGTAATAGGACAAAAAGGAGCAAAAAGAGGGGGTAACCCCGTCTTGTTGCATTACCGATATCAAAAGAATCAGAGAAAAGATTCAGAAGCAAAAGATTCAGAGGCAACTCATAGGGAGTTTGTTATCCCTATGTGTCTAATCGTGCTATCTCATGCTTCTCTATTTTGAATAAAACCTACCTGATCAAGGGGGATAATACGCTGGAGAACGAAGCTCATACTCTTAGCCAAGATTTGGTGAATAGTTTTAAGTCACAGTTAAGCAGGGAAATGGATCTATAGTGGGCACAATGGAGAGGATCTTTGGGATAACAGAAATGCTTGCACTTAGGAGGCCTGGGTGCAAGGCGTGGCAATGTAAAATAGCGTTAAAAGCAGTGGTAAAATGGAATACCAATTGCTCATGGAAGGCTTTGTAGTATGGGGTAGTAAAGCCATCCAGCCCAGACACTTTTCCTGTGGGGATCCTGCTAGAGCACCAGCAAATTCCTCTAAAGAGATTGGTTCTGAGATTATGTTGATTTCCTCAATGGTGAGTGACGGAAGCCATGCAGCCTTGAGGTATGCATTAATAGCCGCCGACTTGTCTGGGGTACTATCTGCAGCGGGAGATGTGTGGTGGTTATAGAGCAATGCATAGAATTCACAAAATGTTTCAGCCATCTCCAGGCCCAGACTGGCCATAGGGCATACCGGGCAAATGCCCGGTGGGCCGCGGTGGCCCGCGGGCAGGTTGTGGCCCGCGAACGGCCCTCGCGGCCTGGGGCCAATTGCGGCCCGCGAACGGCCCTCGCGTTTTACTACTAATGGCGGCGATCAGCGTTTTTTTTCCATGACTGCGAAATTATGGCGGACACTTCAGACAATTTTGACACATTTTTTGGACCATTGTCGATTTCACAGCAAAAAATGCATTTAAAATGCATTGTTTACTGTGAAAATGACAATTGCAGTTTGGGAGTTAACCACAAGGGGGCGCTGAAGGGGTTATGTATGACCTAATATGTGTTTCTAACTGTAGGGGGGTGTGGCTGTAGGTGTGACATCATCAATTGTGTATCCCTATAAAAGGGATCACACGATCAATGACAGCACCACAGTGAAGAACGGGGAAGCTCTCCCCATTCTTCAGCTCTCCCCATTCTTCAGCTCCGGGGACCGATCGCGGGACTTCAGCAGCTCTCCCCATTCACACAGCTCTCCCCATTCTTCAGCTCTGGGGACCGATCGCGGGACTTCAGCAGCGATCAGGTCACGGAGCTTCGATCCATGGCTGGGCACTAGCAGAGGACGTACCTGTACATGCATGTGCACAGCAATGCCATTCTGCCGACGTAAATGTGCAGGAGGTGGTCCTTAAGCGGTTAAATATAACAACAAGTTGTCTGCATATGCAGCAATTTTGTGGTTATGCATACTAGTTTCTAATACAATAATTTCCTGGGTTGTTCCGAATGTGATGTAATAGAGCTTCCAGTAATAGGACAAAAAGGAGCAAAAAGAGGGGGTAACCCTGTCTTGTTGCATTACCGATATCAAAAGAATCAGAGAAAAGATTCAGAAGCAAAAGATTCAGAGGCAACTCATAGGGAGTTTGTTATCCCTATGTGTCTAATCGTGCTATCTCATGCCTCTCTACTTTGAATAAAACCTACCTGATCAAGGGGGATAATACGCTGGAGAACGAAACTCTAATGCCGCGTACACACGATCATTTTTTGTGATGAAAAAAAACGACGTTTTCTGTGAAGTAAAAAACGACGTTTTTGAAACGTCACTTTTCAAAGACGATGTTGCATACACACCATCGTTTTTTCACAAAAAGCGAGGTTACGTTCACCACTCTTTTCCGCTGAAGCTCGCTTCATAACTAGCTTCTGGGCATGCGCGGGTTGAAAAATGTCGTTTTAAAAGACGTTTTTGCTACACACGGTGACTTTTTGTGAAACAAAAAACGACGTTTTGAAAAACGACACAAAAAATTCAAGCATGTTGGAATTTTTTTTTGGTCGTTTTTTTTAAGACAAAAAACGACGTTTTGCCCACTCACGATCAATTTAAATGACGTTTTAAAAACAACGTTTTTTTTCATCGCAAAAAACGACCGTGTGTACGCGGCAATACTCTTAGCCAAGATTTGGTGAATAGTTTTAAGTCACAGTTAAGCAGGGAAATGGATCTATAGTGGGCACAATGGAGAGGATCTTTGGGATAAGAGAAATGCTTGCACTTAGGAGGCCTGGGTGCAAGGCGTGGCAATGTAAAATAGCATTAAAAGCAGTGGTAAAATGGAATACCAATTGCTCATGGAAGGCTTTGTAGTATGGGGTAGTAAAGCCATCCAGCCCAGACACTTTTCCTGTGGGGATCCTGCTAGAGCACCAGCAAATTCCTCTAAAGAGATTGGTTCTGAGATTATGTTGATTTTCTCAATGGTGAGTGACGGAAGCCATGCAGCCTTGAGGTATGCATTAATAGCCGCCGACTTGTCTGGGGTACTATCTGCAGCGGGAGATGTGTGGTGGTTATAGAGCAATGCATAGAATTCACAAAATGTTTCAGCCATCTCCAGGCCCGGACTGGCCATAGGGCATACCGGGCAAATGCCCGGTGGGCCGCGGCGGCCCGCGGGCAGGTTGTGGCCCGCGAACGGCCCTCACGGCCCGGGCCAATTGCGGCCCGCGAACGGCCCTCGCGGCCCACGAACGGCCCCCGGCGGCTATTGAGCCTCACTGTGCCCATCAAATGCAGCCACTGGGCCCATCAAATGCTGCTACTGGGCCATCAATTGTCATCACTGTGCCATGCCATCAAACGCAGCCACTGTGCCATCAATTGTCACCACTGTGCCATGCCATCAAACGCAGCCACTGTGCCATCAATTGTCACCACTGTGCCATGCCATCAAATGCAGCCACTGTGCCATCACTTGTCACCACTGTGCCATGCCATCAAACGCAGCCACTGTGCCATCAATTGTCACCACTGTGCCATGCCATCAAATGCAGCCACTGTGCCATGCCATCAAACACAGCCACTGTGCCATCAATTGTCACCACTGTGCCATGCCATCAAACACAGCCACTGTGCCATCGATTGTCACCACTGTGCCATGCCATCAAAAAACGCAGCCACTGTGCAATGCCATCAAACGCAGCCACTGTGCCCTTTAATTGTCGCCACTGTGCCAATTGATGCCACTGTGCCCTTTAATTGTTGCCACTGTGCCCATTGATGCCAGTGTGTCCATTGATGCCAGTGTGCCCATTGATGCCACTGTGCCCATTGATTCCACTGTGCCCATTGATGCCACTGTGCCCATTGTTGCCACTGTGCCCATTGTCGCGGCTGAGCCAGAAGGGGCAGCTGAGCCAGAAGGGTCGGCGCTACGGCGCCCTCTATAGATGCACTGCCACTGTCTATCTATCTATCTTCTTTCTTTCTATCTTTATCTATCTTCCTTCCTTTCTATCTATCTATCTATTTTTATCAATCTATCTAGATCTATCTACCTATCTTCCTTCCTTTTCTTCTTTTTTTCTATCTTTATCTATCTTCCTTCCTTTCTTTATCTACCTTTCTTTCTGTATCTATCTTCCTTCCTTCCCTTCTTTCTTTCTATCTTTCTTTCTTTATCCATCTTCCTTCCTTCCCTTCTTTCTTTCTATCTTTATATTTCTTTCTTTATATCTATCTATCTATCTATCTATCTATCTATCTATCTATCTATCTATCTATCTATCTATCTATCTATCTATCTATCTATCTTCCCTTCTTGCTTTCTATCTTTATCTATCTATCTATCTTCCCTTCTTGCTTTCTATCTTTATCTATCTATCTATCTATCTATCTATCTATCTATCTATCTATCTATCTATCTATCTATCTATCTATCTTCCTTCCCTTCTTTCTTTCTATATTATTCATTCTTTATCCATCTTCCTTCCTTTCTATATCTATCTTCCTTCCTTCCCTTCTTTCTTTCTATCTGTATCTATCTTTCTTTATCTATCTTCCTTCCTTCCCTTCTTTCTTTCTATCTGTATCTATCTTTCTTTATATATCTTCCTTCCCATCTATCTATCTATCTATCTATCTATCTATCTATCTATCTATCTATCTATCTATCTATCTATCTATCTATCTATCTATCTATCTATCTATCTATCTGTCTGTCTGTCTGTCTGTCTGTCTGTCTGTCTGTCTATCTATCTATCTATCTATCTCACCCCACATCCCGTCATTAACCCCCGCTGTGCCCCCCCCCCCCCCCTGGGCTGCTCAGTCTAAAATGCCCGGGCCTATTTTTTGTCCCAGTCCGGGCCTGGCCATCTCTGATGACAAATAGATTTTAATGCCTGAAAGAGTGAAGAGCGCCACGATGTAGGACAAGTTGCGTCGGGTTCGTATAGTGTTCGCCAGCGACTTGCTACATTTATCACCAAATTCATAGAAAGTTCTATGGGCCCTTAGAAATTTACTTTTGGCCTGGAACGATAAGTGCTCTTTAATCTGTTCCCCAAGCAGATTGAGCTCCGCTTCCGTGAGTTAGTAGGGGACAGATTTATGGCGTTGCTCAAGGTTGTACAATTTGGCCAGTAAATTGGATAGAAGTTTCTCTTTGTCTTTTTTAACCCTATGCCCATGTTTAATGAGAACCCCTCTTATGTAGTGTAATGGCACCCCAAGTACGAAAAGGGTTAAAGCCAGTTAGGATATTCTGTTCCCGAACACCAAGGCAGCTAAGGGAGCTGAAGCAATGGTATCTCATACTTTCTAAGAGATTCTGGGTTCCAAAGGCCCTCTCGTTACATGTAGCACTTAAGTGATGACCCAGGGAGAGAAGGGCGAGGCTTAGTTCTTGTTAGTCTAAAAAAAAAGCGTCAGTTCCCTCAAAGCATCAACCTCAATTTTTGAGTCCTGCAGATGTTTTTTTTTTCAAGAGCCAGTTAGTCGACCTAGGCATCCTATGTTGTAAGGCTAGGTCTATTGAGATTGGGGCATGATTTGAAAACGCAATATGCCCAATGTGGGGATTAGAGACTAGTTGAATCGTGGCATGAGAGACAATAAATCTATCCTTTAATATGAGCCATGGGGCGACCAGAAAAAGGTATAATCCTTTTCCTGCGGATGAAGAATACACCAGATATCTATCAATTGATGAGAATAATGAAGTTCTTTAAGGCCTCGTACACACGAGGCAATCGATTTGTTCAAAACGGTCTGTCCGACCGATTTAAACAAATCTGTCTGCTGGCATTTTGGTTTGCTCGCGTGTACACACGAGCAAACCAAAATCCTCGCCAGTAGATAGCGCGCTGACGTGTCGGTGACGTGGCGGTGACGTTGACGCCGCCACGTCACCGCACCAGGAAGTAAAACACTTCCGCGCATGCGTCGAAATCATTCGGCGCGTGTGCGAGAAGACATGTCTGCTGGTTAGCAAACTAACCAGCAGACATGTCGGGCGGACGGATTCCCAGCCGACAGATTTCAAAGCATGCTTTGAAATCTGAAAAATAGTGCAGCGCAAATATTAAACTAAACATGTAAATAAACAATAATAAAATAAAATAGAATTGAAGGCATATGTGACATATGCAAAAAATGTGGAAAATAATAATGTCCTTAAAGGAAAGCAAAAAAGCTATTAAAATGCAAGTCCCAAGAATCCACATGGAGTGAGAGTGAAAAGAGACACCAAACGAATCCTCCACCGTGTGATAGATGGCCTCTCACCTTAAATATTCAACCTATGATAGGTCACAAAGCATGTCAGCAATATCCATAGATAGAAGACATACGAAAGCCATCCATAAGAGTAGCAGGCACTAAGATCCAGGCTCGAACGTTCTCCGTTATACCAGCAGGGAAGACAAGAGACAGGGATCTAATGCTCTCTGGTATGACCATTTATTAGGCATTAAATGAATAAAAAATATACACTCACATTTAAAAACACTCTCCGCTGAGTGTTAGCATACAAGCTTAGCGATCTGCGGCGATCACAGGTGACGTCCTACGTGACTCCTCCCTCCGTAGCTGTCACCACCGACTCTGGTTGTGCAACATCCCAAGAGGACAGTTTGTTAGATTACGTAGAAACTGTACATTGGAGGCAGATTTCCTTTCACAGTCTAAAACACTTGCTACTAGATTCATTCAGAAAGGATATCCAGTGTCCTCTATCAATTTTGAGATCGAGAAAGTGAGGAACATGGATAGGAATATTATTGTTGCGGACAAACCATTGGATTCGGTGTCCCTTAATACTAATAGTGGCTATAAAATGCTTTTGGATTTTAATATCCAACACAAAAAGTTTGAGAAAATAGTAGCTAAAAATTGGCCTATTGTAAAAGGTGACTCTGTGTTGGGCCCTGTCATTCCTGACCGTCCCCAATTCATTTATAGAAAAGCCCCAGCTCTTAGGGACACTATTGCCCCTGGAGTTATAGACCCACCTATCATTGCTCAACCTAAGTTGTTTGACTTCCTGTCTGGCTTCTATGCATGTGGGAGATGTGCAACTTGCAAACATGCCAAAAATAATGTTAAGAAGCGCAAAACATTTACTTCCTCTGTTACACATGCCAACTACCCCATTAAACAACTTATCACTTGCGCCACTGAGGGTGTAGTATATATGTTGGAATGTGAGTGCGGTCTCCAGTATGTGGGTCGCACATCACGTGCACTTCATGTGCGGGTAGGAGAACACATTAGTTGTATCAGAAGAGGGGTAAAAACGCACAGTGTTTCTCGCCATTTCAGGAACCACCATCAACGTAACCCAAAGGGTTTAAAATTTTGGGGTATAGAGCGCGTGTCTAAACATTGGAGGGGTGGTCACTATATACGTCAACTCAGCCGTAGGGAATCCTTTTGGATTTTTGAATTAAAAGTAGCCTCCCCGGCTGGCTTGAATGTAGAATTCGATTTAAATTGTTTTATTTCAGATAGATGAATTGGTACGTTTATATAAATTTTATTTATTTTCTTTTTATTTTTCTAGTTGCATATGGGGTTTGTGTGGGCTTTACACAAGCTTTTTATGAGCTTTGTGTAGGCTTCATATAAGCTTCATGTGGGTTTAGTATAGGCTCTGTATAGGCTTTTTATTGGTTTTATATTAAATGGTGTTTTTAATGTGTCGAGATGGTATGTATTACTTGTATACTTTAGCAGTGCTATTTGTGGCGATTGTGGATGGCGTCCTTTTTTACATTTTTTACATTTTTTACATGTTTTACATTGTATATGTATCAATATATATTTCATCTTTGCAGACATAATGTTGTGCACAGTATAGGAATCAATTTTGATTATATATGTTTAGGAAGTAGTAGTAATGCAAATTATGGCATTCTATGCCTGGCATTTTTGTTTTCATTTTTATGCCTGCAAACTTGCTCATATGACTGAGTTAAGTCTCTACTCTTCCTGTTTTGATTTCGTATCCGACGGCCCGTGCAATCACCGCTGGGAGAAGTACCTTCCACGATGTATTAGCTTTCTGATTGGTTGCATGCATCTTGCGATGTAATTGGCTGACGGGTTCCCGTGGATACGTATTTTTACTAGCGTATGGGGACGTCCAATGTGTACTTCCTATCCCGCGCTGAAGAAGTCCCGCCCACAGGACGTAACGCGTACGGAGGGAGGAGTCACGTAGGACGTCACCCGTGATCGCCGCAGATCGCTAAGCTTGTATGCTAACACTCAGCGGAGAGTGTTTTTAAATGTGAGCGTATATTTTTTATTCATTTAATGCCTAATAAATGGTCATACCAGAGAGCATTAGATCCCTGTCTCTTGTCTTCCCTGCTGGTATAACGGAGAACGTTCGAGCCTGGATCTTAGTGCCTGCTACTCTTAGGCCTCGTACACACGAGGGGATATGCCTGCTGAAAACGGTCCGATGGACCGTTTCAGCAGACATCTCCGCTCGTGTGTATGGGCTAGCGGACAGATTTCTCCACCCGACAGATTTCAAAGCATGCTTTGAAATCTATCCGGTGGGAATCTGTCCGCCCGACATGTCTGCTGGTTAGTACACTTACCAGCAGACATGTCGTCCCCCACCGCCGCCGCGCCACCGCCGAATGGATTCGGCGCATGCGCGGAAGTGTTTAACTTCCTGGTGCGGTGACGTGGCGGTGACGTGGCGGCGTCAACGTCACCGCCGCGTCACCGCCACGTCACCGCGCCGTCCGGCGGCGGGGAATTTGATCCGATGGTGTGTACACGCCATCGGATCAAACTCCCGATCGGACATATCCGATGGAAATGGTCCGCGGAATGGATTCGGCGCATGCGCGGAAGTGTTTAACTTCCTGGTGCGGTGACGTGGCGGTGACGTGGCGGCGTCAACGTCACCGCCGCGTCACCGCCACATCACCGCGCCGTCCGGCGGCGGGGAATTTGATCCGATGGTGTGTACACGCCATCGAATCAAACTCCCGATCGGACATATCCGATGGAAATGGTCCGCGGACCGTTTTCATCGGATATGTCCGATAGTGTGTACGAGGCCTTATGGATGGCTTTCGTATGTCTTCTGTCTATGGATATTGCTGACATGCTTTGTGACCTATCATAGGTTGAATATTTAAGGTGAGAGGCCATCTATCACACGGTGGAGGATTCGTTTGGTGTCTCTTTTCACTCTCACTCCATGTGGATTCTTGGGACTTGCATTTTAATAGCTTTTTTGCTTTCCTTTAAGGACATTATTATTTTCCACATTTTTTGCATATGTCACATATGCCTTCAATTCTATTTTATTTTATTATTGTTTATTTACATGTTTAGTTTAATATTTGCGCTGCACTATTTTTCTGTATCACTATTTTGGGATTTTTTATGAATTTTGTCCTCAAGTGCTGGCTTGCATAATTTTAGTTTGTTTGTTCATTTATCCCAGCGCTGAATATTCTTTTCTATTAATGCTTTGAAATCTGTCGGGTGGCCAAATCCGTCGGCTCACCTGTACACACGGTCGAATCTGTTTGCTGGGACGGTCGGGCCGACCGTTTCCAGCAGACAGATTTGATCGTGTGTACGAGGCCTTAGTCTAGATCGGGTTTTTTGAGGTAGCCTGTTAAATCCTTGTATGGGTCGAGTGTAAAGTTAAAATCTCCTCCTAAAATGAGAGTACCCTCTGCAAAGGAGTCCAGGGAGGAAAGACATGACTCTAACACTGAAATTTAATCTATGTTTGGTATATAAACATTTGCATGGTGAACATCTGTGACAGGATTTTGCGTTTTAGAAAGATATATCTGCCCTCTTGATCAGTTTGGAGGTCCAATAATTGCTAATGGAGGGGGCCAGCCAAGAGGATACTGTCCCCTTTTGATTTAGATGAGTATGACATACTATGATAGGCCGCTATGAAATGCTTATTATGTCATTTCGGAACTCTGTCCGTTCCAAAATGGTAGGGTTGTCCCGATACCGATACCAGTCCCAATCCCGCAAATACCTCCAATGCCTAAATAGAATACTCCCCCCCCCGCCGCTGCCGCCGCCGCCGCATCGAAAGCCGCCGCATCGAAAGCCGCCGCCGCATGGGTTAAACAGCGTGCGGGAACATCACAGCTTTCATTTGAATAGCTGTAGTGTTCCCGCTGCGTATAGACACTTCCCCTTGCTCAGGATTGGATGGGTGATCGTGATCTGTCCAATCCCAAACAAGGGGGAGTGTCTATACACGCGGGCAAAACAACTATTCAAATGAATGCTGTGATGTTCTCCGTGCGGCGGTGGCGGCGGCTTTCGGCGGCTAGGTATGGGGGACATGGCTAGAGGGACATGGCTGGAGAGACATGGCTGGAGGGACATGGCTGGAGGGACATGGCTAGAGGGATATGGCTGCAGGGACATGGCTGGAGGGACATGGCTGGAGGGACATGGCTGCATATGTGGGGGACATGGCTGGAGGGACATGGCTGCATATGTGGGGGACATGGCTGGAGGGACATGGCTGCATATGTGGGGGACATGGCTGGGGGGACATGGCTGCATATGTGGGAGACATGACTGCATTTGTGGGGGACATGGCAGCATATGTGGGGGACATGGCTGCATATGTGGGGGACATGGCTGCATATGTGGGGGACATGGCTGCATTTGGGGACACATTTAAAAAAAGTATCGGTATTCGGTATCGGCGATTACTTGAAAAAAAGTATTGGTACTTGTACTCGGTCCTAAAAAAGTGGTATCAGGACAACCCTACAAAATGGTTTTCTTGAAGAAACACAACTTGGGAGTGTTGTCTTAAATAAAGTCTAAAAGAAGAATATAAAAATGAGTGCGTGCCCTTGCAACTTTAGAAGCACAGTGTCACGTACCTGGTTGGAGGCCGAAATGCCGAGAGGGCTCCCCTTGCGGCTGAGTGCAGTACACCTCTGAGGTTGGGTACAGAGAGTGTAGTGCCCAGAGAAACACAGGTTGCCAGATTGATCCAGGAGAGCGGAGCTGGCGAGTGCCTGAAAGATACTGGAGAATACAGTGAACACCGCTGGGCTGCAGTCTCTAGGAATCCTCGGTAACACTTGGCAAGGTGTGCACAAGGAGCAACAGTGGAAGCCGGCTGGGGATCAAACACTGTGGATCCAGGCAGGAGATGCAGGTTTCAGGAACGGAGACAAGCCAAAGGTCTGGTATTGGAAAACAGGCAGGAACAGATAACTGAAGCAAAGTCTGTGAAACAAGCCAGGATCAGGTGCTGGAGAAGGTAACAAGTCAGTAAAGTAAGCCAGGGGGTCAAACCAGGAGAGCAGATCAGACAGGTCAGAAACAAGCTGGATCACAACAGGAAATCCAAACAGCAGTAGTACAGAGGCTCAGGAACTCAGGAAGGCTGACGACAATCTAGCAGTTTAGATCAGACAGTGGCAGCCTTTTATAGGCCAGCAGGAGGATCCACCTGTCACATGATGTGCCTATGGCGCCCATTTCTTCTACTGACAAGATTGCCAGTACTTCTTCTACGCCCATTTCCCTGACACATAGCTAACATTATAATTTTAGCTTCTGATGTTACATGGTGCTTGGGGAAGTGTATAAATGTATAATACAATTCTGATATCTTCATTGAATGAATAATCAGTAGTGTAGTAGCTCTCCTTGCCCAGAGGCTATCCCAACTCTACTCTAAAATGTTAAATGATCCAGAGGCCTTAGTGCACTTAGTGATTATCGACTGTTCCCCAGACCAAAGTTCAGTGCAGTTGTTGAACAGAACACATTGCACAATTATATAATTCACTTTGACATTGCCATGTACGCAAGAGTTCTTCATAAACGATTCAATGTAATTATTTTGGGATAGATTTCTATCAGGTAATTACATCTTCATTTCCTTCTGCAGCCACTGAATGCCTGCTTCTCCTTCTCTCCCTCCTGCAGGCATCCACCAGCTGCAGGAAGAAATGGAGGGCATTAGTTTCTCTATATGCCCTTCTCCTATTCAGGTCCTGCTGCCAGGTGTGTGTGCAGTGTCCAGCTTGTCATACCTGTGCCTCAGGACCTCACACACCTGCTCCTCACTCTGTTTTGTATTTATCCAGAGCCTGAAATCCATAGTGCCCAGCATACTGGAGCCCCAGAGAAATCGGGCCAGGGGTGGAGGGAGAGACATGGTGACCCAGAAGTGCAGGAACTGCCAGATGGAAAGAGGAGCGGTCATGGGGGGATGGAATTAGAAAATGGTTATCCCACCCCCCTGTCACTTAGGCTACCCTCTCTCCTGCCCCTTACACCAGTCAGTGGGAGGAGTAAAGAGGACCTGTCATGGGGGGAGAGGATTAGATACTTGTAACCATGTTTCCCTGTCACTGATCCCACTCTGCCCTCCTGCCCATGAGCCCTACAACAATCAGTGGGAGGGGTAAAGAGGACCTGTCTTGGGAAAAATGGATTAGACACTGGTAACCCTCCTACTCCTGAGCCATACACCCATCAGTGGGTGTGGGAAAGAGGACCTGTCATTGGAGAATGGGATCCAGAGAAAGCTAAAATAAAAATCTCAGAAGAGGGGGAGGGTACTGTGGATAGGAGGGGTGGTGGGGGCCGTAGCCACTAAAAGCCTGCTTCTCCTCCTTTCCCTCCTGCAGGCATTCAGCGGCTGCAAAAGAAAAATGGTGAGCATCAGTTCCTCCACATGCTGCCCCCTCCTATCTAGGTCCTGCTGCTTCCTAGATAAAATAACTAAAATAAAAACTGACACCCGTGGCAGAGATACCAGGGTTACAAACGTCACGACCGGGCCTGAAGATGACAGAAGGGGAGCCCAAGGCAAAACATGTGAAAGAGTCCAACTGTGGGACCATAATAAAGGGCTCCCTAATGGGAGTAAATGGCCATAGGGTCAGTGGGAAGGGCCCTGGGCCCAAAGGGAAGGAGGGCCCATCATGGTTCTTTTACTGGGCTCTGAAGGTTCTAGTTACGCCTCAGATGAACAGAGAAAGTTATATTGCCTATTGTGTTGGAGTGTGGTGCACACCTTTGAAATCAGGGTCTAGGACAGAGAAGTTATATTCTTAAGAGAAGGAAGAATCCATGAAAGCTAAAAAGGTATTTTAGGGCACAAAATCATTTATGAATGTTTTCTCTGGTCCTTTAGAACGCAGTAAGATAAAAAAAAAAAAAAAAACAACTGCGAAAACTTGAGATCCTGGGCAACATTTCTGTGTTCTG
The DNA here is from genome assembly GCA_029574335.1 of Rana kukunoris. Taxonomy (NCBI): domain Eukaryota; kingdom Metazoa; phylum Chordata; class Amphibia; order Anura; family Ranidae; genus Rana; species Rana kukunoris. The sequence continues at coordinate 42,709,866 of CM056059.1, forward strand.
TGCTGCTGTCCACACATTTAAATGTGGATGCGATAGAACATAACAGAACATAAAACCCCAAGAGGAATAATTATATTAAGAGATTGCTACAATATCTTCAATTATAATGGTTTGTGGTACATCATGGTAAAAAGGTAAGAATGTTATGATTCTGCAATTAGAACGGTTAATTATGTAAGCAAACACAGAGATCAAATTAATGCAAGGACAATGACTATTGAGAAAGGAAATCAAAATACAATTACCATTTTCCCTTGCGAGTCTTGGTGCAGGAAAAGAGAGGTAAATAGCTTAATGCGTGTTTACAATTACAGTTTATTGAGCAACATCTGTAGCATTTTCCTGTACCATCATTTTCTACATTATTTAAAGCAGTGTTTCAGCGGTGTAGCTGCTGACTTTTAATAAAGACACTTACCTGTCCTAGGCACCCGTGATGTCGGCCTCCCGAGGCTGATCCATTTGATCGTGGCAGGTCCCGGTGCCACCATCCTCACTAAGGGGAACAGGCAGTGGAGCCTTGCTGCTTCACTGCCCATTTCCTACTGCTCATGCACGAGTCGTGCAGCGTTTTCTGAATGGGCGGCTATTCTCTGGGATACACACAGTTCCCAGAAGACACCGCACTCCATTCCCCAGCAGACAACACGAGGAGGACGATAAAGAAGACCTGCCAAGGACTAGGAAGAGGCAGATTAGGAAGATCGGCCTAGCAACCACCACAATTTCTGGTAAGTAAAAAAAAAATTTTTTTTAATTTTTTCCTTTTTTTTTATTTTGGAGCATTTTTTTTTTTTTTTTTTAGGGTGGACCTCCGCTTTAAAGGGGAAGTAACCTTTTTTTTTTTTTTTTTTCAAATGGCTGACAGGCAGGGTATTTTTGACAGAAGAGACCTTATTGGTCTCTGCCATAAATCCATCCTTCCGCCTGTCAGCTGTCATAAACATTTACAGCCCCGATCGGCCCCTGATTCGTGCCGCAGTGATGTGACTCCTGTGCGCATGTGGCCACATCATGGCCTGGTCTATCAAGACCGTGCAAAAATGGAAGAGACGGGGGCCTGCCGGATTGGTCCTAGCGCTGTGCTGAGAGGACACTATATGACAGTTATGTCTGCCATAATGTACTAATATGCTGTGAATACTAGTACATTATGGCATAACCCACCTGAGGGGCCTTAAAAAAAAAAAAAAACAGCAAATCACTTCCTCTTTTAAGAGACGCTACAAAGTCTACCGTTTGTTTATAGGATATCTGTTTTTATGCACTCATAATGGACTGTCTTCAAAATCAGCTGCGGCCAAGAAGATAATTTAATAGATCTTGACAACAAAACAAAAAAACATGCCTACTGAGCCCCTCCTATTTTCCAGCATCAATTCTCACAGTAGCCTCCCTTCCATGCCTATAGGTGGACACTGTGGACAGTGACAGTGATTCCAATGTCATTGCTGTCTATGACTGCTGTACTTTATCCACACTGTCTGTTTGGTCCATGTTGTGGATTTGATTGGCCAGGAGACTCCACTTATATTTTAACAGATCCTACACTAGAAAGCTCAACCTGGGAGCTTTGCAAACATTCTACAGCTCACCCTCAAGTTGATATGCAACCTTTCCACCAAATGAAATTCCACACTTTCCATACTCCAGCAGAGCAAAAATCAATGCATACATACTGTATTGGAGCATAACAGCTAACCAGGAACACTTGGTGCCTTTGGTCCCTTTGAAGAAGTCACCAGATTTGTAAATGGGCACAGCTGAAACATTGACATCTTCTTCATTTAAATTTGAGCATTTACTCAGTTTGAGAAGTAGGCCAAAATAAGCAGTTGAATCCCAACATATCAATCGCTTCTAGGCATTATTTCCACAACCCACAATTACACAGCAGGTATTACACAGAAGGCAGGAGATTTGTGACCATATGCTATCTTGTGAAAAGAGTGGGTGAAGGAGAAGAATAAGTCCATGGTGACCAGCCTGCAGTTTAAGGATTACTTTGATGTTTGACACATGCTGGTAGTAATAATGTCAAAGACATTTTGTAGTCAGGGGCACTCTCTGTTGAAGCTCATGCTCTCCTTAAAGTTTTCTATTGATTTCACTTTATTTTTAAATGTCAGGTATTATTTATTGCTTTTAATATAAAAACAGCATAAATTTACTAACCACATTACAATATTTTTTAAATGCCCTAAATAATTTAAGTGCAGTAATAATTATTTTGCTGTGACTTCCATATAGGCTTCTAAAAGTATCTCTGGTTATGTGTTTTATAATTACTATTCTCTATTATTATTTTTTTAATTATTGATATTGAGGAGTTTATATCTATATTTTTAAGAGTTGAAACCTATTGTTTTAGTGTGTGTATCTATATATAGATATAGATATACATACACATACACACACACACACACTACTGTGAAAATGTAAGGCAGGTATTAAAAAATGCTGTAAATTAACCAGTTAGTGATCATCCACAGTACATTTACTGCACGTGGGCAGCATGGGCAGGCTGGATCATGTACATGTACGTAACCCAGCCTGGGGCATGCAGCACACTGCTCTTGCTACCGCTGTGTTCACCAGACACAGCGGATTGCGGCTCTTGGTTCCCGGCTACTTTGAGCGGCTATGCGATCACATGATCACAATGTCAACAAGCTGTTATAAATGAATGTCATCATAACAGCTGTGCTTCCTATACAGTGATGCTGTAATTGGCCCACAGTTATCACATGGTACCTAGGCCAATCACAGCACCCCATACCATGTAATTAGCTGTGGCCAATCACAGATCACTAGTAATCACAGCTGTAATAAACGTAACCCATTAATGACAGTTCAAAATATTGATGAGAAAAGGGGGCAGGGTGGGAATGGGGGAATAGTTGCTGACGCTAGACCCAACACAGACCCGCCCAGTTGAAATGTGGACTATCTCGGTACAAAATAGGTAAACAATATGATAAATAAGGAAAAATGTATTCAATTAAAATGTTGCAGTAAAAACAATAGTGTACATCAAAAGATTGGTCGATTCTCGACTAGTTTCGCGGGGTGTCTGCTTCTTCAGGAGAACCAATCCAATGTGTAACGAAGCAGGCGCGGGGCCAGGTCTGCCCAATAGGTGGTCCCCCCGCGATGAACATGGGGGATAGTACGTGGATCTCACAACAATATAGTATCCACGGATGCATAGGGGGGCCAAGGCCAAACATAAAGGCAAAAGAGTCCCTCTGGTGGGGGGAACAAGTGGGCTGGCTATGGACAGGGCAGGAGCTGCTGCAGGCATGTGGGGGACGAGGTCCAGTGTAACTGGTGAATGACCAGTACGCTGTCACTCATGGAGGTATCCATGTTAGTGACAAAAAAGCATGGTAATGCGTGGACTAAAGATAAGGCTCCAATAAGGATCCCCGCTATACCCTTCAGGAGCAGCCACCTATCTGGAGCCAGGCTATGCGAGATCCGCCACCCTCCCCCTTTTCTCATCAATACCTGGATGATGGTACCCTATTACCTTTATTATTAATTCTTAATTGAGGCCATACTCGCACTTTTTCACAGTTCAAAATATTGCTGTTACAGTGATTATCCCTTATTGTAACAGCAATCAAGGTGTAAGAAAAAAAATCCCTGATCACCCCCCCCCCCCCCCAGAGTATTACAGTTTTACTATGGTGACACTGAACTATAATGAAAGTATGAAAAAATTGTAAAAACAAAAAGAAAGCAAAAAATGTTAAAAAAAGGAAACATTCTAAAAAATGCTTGAAAAACAGAATAACAATTATAATTTTTTATATATTTTTTAACATGCTGTCACCAGTCAGTGTCCCTGATAACCTCCACACAAGTCATATGATGATGCTGTACTGCACTGCTGGCAGTATGTAAAAAAAAAATTGAAAAAAGAACAAATTGTTTAATTTTAAAAAATATTGTGACAATTACCCCCGAATTTTCTACTTTCCAAAAAGGGGGCATTTAGGGGTACTTGGACTGTCCTGGCATTGTAAGAGCCTCAAGAAATCAGATTGTCTGTCACCAGAATTGATACATTTTCAAATGCATATGTCATAGTTTGTAGACACTATAACATTCACACAAACCAATTATTATACACTTATTCAGATTTTTTATTTTACCATAGACATGTAGCAGAATATATTTTTTGGAGATGTTTTACAAGAGAAAGTATAAATGATTGTTTTGTTTTTGTTTTTTTGTTTTTTTACATTTCCAGTCTTTTTTTATCTATATGCACAAAAAAAATTAAACCTAGTGGTGATCAAATACCACCAAAAGAAAGCTCTATTTGTGTGATTTTTTTTTATAAATTTAGTTTGGGAACAGCATTGCATGACTACGCCATTGCCAGTTAAGGTAGCACAATGCTGAATAGCAAACAATGGTCTGGTCATGAAAAGGGTAAAACCTTCTAAAAACTTAAGTGGTTAATAATCCATTAGGAAATGCACGTTCTCCTCTCGCCTGTTCTTTCTATTACATTTGCTTTTGTATAAAACAACAGCTTTATGTGTGTCAATCTCTATGATCAGAGTCCCTCAGTATTTAAATTGGGCAGATTTAAAAAAAGTAAATTTTTTGAGGAAATTGACTTATGAAGAAAGGCGTTGAGGATGAAGTTTGGCAGTATCTGACTGCAAGTGGAAAACCCAGGTGAAAATAACAGTTCCTTGGTGGACTGTTTGGACCCTCCTGGCAGGGTTGCCAACTGTCTGTAAATTTACAAATAGCTTGTCAATTTACGGCTGTTTACATTCTGTCCTTAAATATCTGTTTAAAAAATATTTAATTCTGACAGTGCACTGCGCATCTTCAGCACGCTATGCATTGTGCTATCAAGTCCATACATGAGCAGTGGGCATTTTCCTGACATCATGAGATACGGTGCTTGATGCGCAGAAAACTGTGTGCCATTTCCCGCCAGCCACCATTTGTATCGCAGGACTCCTGGAAGAAGGACTTGTTCCCGGCTGCTCCCTAGTTGGCCAAATACAAAAAGAAACACCCTATTCTTGTCACGAATGGGGAATATGCTCTCACTAAAGGCAAAATGGCCAACCGGGATTAGTTGCAGCAGCTGGGAAGATGGTGGGGAAAGCTACGGAGTAGACACAGAGTATTTGGCATGCCTAATTGCTTAGTGATGGTAAAAGGCCCAAAGAGGCCTAGGTGCTGAATCTAAGATACCACTTGTTCTTCACCAGGGCTCCAAAGGTAGGGATGTTACCCTGTGGGCAATATCCAGTTTGCAGTCCTCCAATTTACTTGAGCAATCCATAACTGTGAGCTGGAGTCCCTTGCAGCAAGATACTAGAATCATTGGATAGCAGGAAGCACAGGAGTACACAAGGCTGAATAAAGGGCAGAAAATCAAGGACAATGGGAAACACTGGGATCACTGAGGTATATATGAGGATGGACAGATACTTGGAACACATTAGGTCTTGGAAACAACACTGGGAGGCAATGGGAAACACTAGAAATTTGGAAAGAAACAGAGGGGGTCCATCTGCTAGCAAGTAAATGCATTGCTTAAACACTGAGTAATCTGTACACTAGTCTTTTACTAGTTTATTAGTCTACTATTAGTGGATAGAAGCCAGTGGTTGCATGCAGTGGGAAAGACCTGGAGCTGGAGCATGAAACAGGTAAGGGTAACAATTCTTCCACACCCGTTGGTGTCCAAAGAACATACCAACTTAAGGTGGCCATAGGTGGATTGAAATTTGGCTGGGGGGGGGGGGGGGGGGGTCAATGGATTTCCTTAATTTACTTAGATTTCCTCTTACTTCCTGGTTGCCCATAGAGCAGGAAGTGAAGGAACATTTTTTCAATGGGACAGGGATGGTAAAAAAAATAAACTGACAGGGGCTATAACCCTCCATTACTCTACCCAAAATGGAAAGAAAAAGTGTTGCCTATAGTTCTACTTTAAGTAGATGGCGCAGCAGAAACATATAGCACAGTAAGGAAGGTTTGTGGCCCAGGATGATAAAACAGTCAAAATTGGAAGCGCCCCCCCACAGTTGCGGAATGCCGGCCGTCTGCATACCAGAAGCAGCGTGGGCGCTTTTTGGGGGCATTAGACTAATTTTCCTAACAGTGTAGCGCAAGCCGGCGGGGACTCTTTTCGTGCTGCCCCCCTGCAAAGTGCTGCCCTAGGCCTGGGCCTTGTTGGCCGAGGCCAGGATACAGCTCTGGCCACTGCAGTTGAACAGAAGTTGATCTACTGATCAATTTCTGTTCAACCACCCTGTTGGATAAAAGGGGCTCAATCAGTGGCTGCAATGCTGATCTGTGTATTCTGACAGCAGGGGAGTCATCCAGCTGTCAAAATTCAACAGTGCAGGGGAGAGGATCCCCCCATCCACCTCTAATGTATGGATGGGTGAATCGGTTCAATTTTTTCATTCAGCCCACTGGCTGAATGAAAAAAACAAAGTAAGACAAAGTGTAAAATATACTTCTTTCATTAGTAACCTAGAAAATTATAATTACACTAAATTGTTCTAAATTACCGAGAACATTGATTTCCATTCTATATACATATAATGATTGAATTACTATGCTCTACAATTCCCATGTCTTTGAAGTATTTTTTGCATCTATAACAAGCAGTAATCATTTCTCAGCTCCTCCTGATAGTAACAGCCAGCAGTAACGTGATTGCAGAATTAATAATAACCAAGTGGATTTTTACTTGATAGAGGTGAATGATAAGACCTAATAAAATCAGGAAGGCATTAAAATAATCATAATGAATTTTCTTGTGAAGGATTGCAGTAATAAGCAAGAAACAGGACCTTTTGCTACCTGACCCTCATTTTACCAGGTATGACAAAATCTGAAACTTAGCTTTCCTCAGTCACGGTAATTAATGTGCTATTTATTCCATGTCACACGTTTGGCTTTAAAAGAATTGCTACAAATGCAGAGTTTTTGTTGACTGTGTGCTTTTTTTCTGTCCATTATTTAATTTGTTTCTATCCCCCTTAGGTCACTTGAATATAATTGTGCTCACTTTGAGCAGCATCAGTTAAGGTCACCCTAAACTTTTCTGAAATTGCCTTTGATGGCAGAGCAGAAATATCTAGTAGTGTTGCAACACAGAGGTACTGGAATGTTATCATAGTTTATGTACTGACTCTCTGGTTATCATGGCTGTGAAGACTCTTTACATGATATTTGATGCTGTTTCATTTTTTTCCAAATAATATTGTCCCTTTTTGCAAAATTAGGGTCCAAGGGCAAAGTGCACTTGAAATTGCACTGAAAGTGCACTTGGAAGTGCAGTCGCTGTAGAACCGAGGGGGACATGCAAGTAAAATAAAATAAAAAAGTTAAGCTTACACATGATTGGATGATAAAATCAGTAGAGCTTTCTCTCATTTCAGATCTACCCCTCAGATTTACGGTGACTGCACTTCCAAGTACACTTTCAGTGCAATTTCAAGTATAGTTTACACTTAATGTCACTAGCATTAACACAGCAATCTTTATTTTTTTTGTCCCACTTAATATAAGTACAACGTTTTCCAACATTCCTGTTTATGAGAATCTGATCATTAGGTCGACTTCTCTCTAGCAGGAATGTACATAGGGGTAAAGAAATACTAAAGCGCTACTATTATTAACCACTTGCTTACTGGGCACATATACCCCCTTCCTGCCCAGGCAAAATTTCAGCTTTCAGCACTGCGTCGCTTTAAATAAAAATTGCGCCGTCGTGCAACGTGCCTCCCAAACAAAATTGACGTCCTTTTTTTACCACAAATAGAGCTTTCTTTTTTTTTGTGCGTGAACTCGAGAGAGAGGAGCCGGACTGCAGGAGTTGGGAGTAGGCAGACCCTCCCCCCGGAGGCAATCGCCATCCTTCTCCATGCCCCTGGTGGCAATGGCGGGTGTGAAGGGGGGCCTCCCACTCACCCCGCCCTACCTGCTCCTCTTGGGAGCCCAACTGGGGCCCAACGGGACCCCAATGGGGCAGAGGGACTCCCCCTATGAGGGAGTGAGGGGGCCTAGCCCACCCAGCCAGCCCCGTAGGTCCTTCGCCTCTCTTTATTTTAAGAGACCGCATGGCCAAAGTGCATGTGTTTTAAACCAATTTTGTGTGCGTGCAAGTGTGGTGTTTTTTTGTGGGGGGGGGGGGGGGTGGGCGTACTAAGCACAGGCGTACCTTGCAGTGCCAATCACGTTGAGCCACCACAGCTCCCCATATAGAGCTTTCTTTTGGTGGTATTTGATCACCTCTGCGGTTTTTATTTTTTTGCTCTATATACAAAAAAGAGCGACAATTTTAAAAAAAACACAATATTTTTTACTTTTTGCTATAATAAATATCAATTAAAAAAAAAAAAAAAAAAAAAAATTTAGGCTGATATGTATTCTACATATTTTTGGTAAAAAAAAAATCACAATAAGCGTATAGTAATTGGTTTGCGCAAAGGTTATAGTGGCTACAAAATAGGGGATAGAATTCTGACAATTTTTTTATTATTATTTTTTTTACTAGTAATACGGCGATCTGCGAATTTTAAATTTAAAAATAAATTATAAATTATAACTCAAAATGACGAGAGACACTGTGTTTGGGGAAGCCCTGTTGTATGTTTTGGACACAGTGTCTCTCGTCATTTTGAGTTATGCCATCAAAAAAATCCAAAATAAAATTCTGGGCAATTCAGAAATATAACCCACATTGGAGAGGGAGTAATAAAGTAAGAGAGCTGAGCAAGTCAGAATCTCGATGGATTTACGAGATAAGGTCCTTATCGCCTTAACGGCCTGAACATTGATTTTGACTTAAATTGCTTCATTTCTGATTTTTAAGATTAAGTGGCTCCATACCTATGTAACATACTATCATATTTTATGGTTGGGGCATATACAGTATATATATATATATATATATATATATATATATATATATATATATATATATATATATATATAATTCACATATATTTTTATCCATTTTTTACCTACAATTTTATCTTGATTTATTTTACAATTTTATCCTGTTATGTACCGAGTTCACAGAGTATGTGTGATGCACATTCACTTCAAGGTGGTTGTACTCACTTATCACCACTAGAGGGGGCTGGAGTGTATCTGTAGGACACAATGCATTGTGCAGAAAGGGATATTTTTAAAGTTTTTAACATATATATTGTTCATATTAAGAGATTGTTTATAATGTATGGATCACATACTATTAACTTTTACACTGATGTTTTGCCAGCGATGATGTAGCGAATCAGTGCCCTCCGTTCACTCACTTCGCTCACTTCCATGTGTACGGATTGGTGAACGACTATATAATGACTCAGTTCTTTATGGTCACGTAGATTACCCATGAATAAGTCACGTGATGAGTGACGCAAGGCGTAGGGGAGGAGCCTACAGTGACGGGACCATCGGATCGTCCGAATGAGGATCCCAGCCTTTACTGAGCGGCAAACATACAGTGCTTAATCCTGGAGGATTTGTGAGTGCATTGATTGCATCTGTTATATCTCAGGCTTTACCATACCATACAGTATTATGCTATATAATTTCTCCTTTTTTCTGCATATCAACTGGGACCGTTGGAGCGGTGGTGAAAGTTGTTTTTTGCACATGTCTTGTGCTCGTGTTGGGAGCAAGTGAAGCACTGGCGAGTCTATATGCAATACTCGTGCGCTGCTGGATTTGTTCTGTCAGCTATTACTGAGAGTGGTGTCAATGTGGCAGTGCTAATCATTGTGGACTAAGTATACACCATTGTTTTGTTGTTTTTCTGCTCATGTTAACCCAGTGTATCACATCAGACTATTGTATTGGTATCACACATATTAGTTGTCTTAAGCCCCGTACACACGGTCGGACTTTTGCCCAACCAACATCAAAATCCAACACTTTTCGCATTTGTCCGACCATGTGTACGTTCCATCGGACCAACTTTTTTGGCTTTCATCGGACAAAAAGTTGGGTCTGCGAACGGACCAACTTTCAGGCAACAAAAGTCTGATGGTGCAAAGTCCGATCGTGTGTACAGCAAACCATCGGACATTTGGACAAATTACAAAAAACCATGTGATGATGGAAAAGTTTTAGAAAAGTTTGCAGAAAAGTCAGAGCGTGTGTATGCTATGGGTGTGATCGGACAAATCAATTAGGACAAAAATCCAAGGGAAATTTTGTTGGATGTCCGACCGTGTGTACGGAGCTTTAGCGCAATTATCATAATTGAATCAATGTACATAGGGGGTTATTTACGAAAGGCAAATCCACTTTGCACTACAAGTGCAAACTACAAGTGCAAAGTGCACTTGAAATTGGACTGAAAGTGCACTTGGAAGTAAATCTGAGGGGTAGATCTGAAATGAGGGGAATCTGTGCTGATTTTATCATCCAATCATGTGCAAGCTAAAATGCTGTTTTTTATTTTCCTTGCATGTTCCCCTCGGATCTACAGTGACTGCACTTCCAAGTGCACTTCCAGTGCACTTTGCACTTGTAGTTTGCACTTGTAGTGCAAAGTCTATTTGCCTTTCGTAAATAAGTGAAAGGCTAGCTATTGGCTTGCCTGGGTTTGTCGGAGGAGCGTGGGGCTTCTTATGCCTCCCCTCTTCTCCCAGCAGGCGTCGGCACGGTTTCCGGGTCATCACGCGTCACTTCCGCTTCCGGGTGAAACCTCCGGGCGATTCTTCCTGACGGCGTGGGGGACGTCCAGCGTGGCTATCGTACGGACGCCGCGATCGGGGTGTGTGTGCGGGGTTGCTCCCCCCCTTCGGTTCACTTCGGGCGGTACGACCTCCGGGCGCAAGCTATCGCGCTAGTTTCGGCGGGTCAGGTAGGTCTGGGGAGGGTGGGCGGGGGACGGGGCATCAGACGGGGGGGGCTTGTGGTGGACTCGTGGTTAGGAATGTTCATGGTGTCTCCTCCACCCCTCGTGCAGGGTGTCTTGTGTTTTTTCCCTGCAGGTGCCAGCATCTCGGCAGGGTACAAAGGTAGGTGGCTGCCGCTTGGAGGGGGGGGGGGGGCAGGGTGGGCATGGTGTTGGTGGTGTTTCTCTACTTCAGATGGCGCACTGATTCCCTGTCAACGAGCATGTGGCTTGCTGGTACCTGTGGTCCCACAGAGCACAGTGGTGATGGGACCCTATGGGGCACATGCTTGGACCAGGGACGCTGGCACAGTGGGGGTGTACAGGGTCTGTATCAGGGAGACTGACGCACGGCTTGGTCACGCTGGTGAGTTGCGGGGGGGGGGCTGTGCATCAAGGCACGGCAGGGGGGCGCAGGCCACGGTACCTGGTCATCAGTTCAGGGGGTGCAGGTCATAGGTTCTACACTGTTCACCTCACTTCTGTCACAGCCTGTTAGTTGAGATGTGTCATAGCATATCTATACCGGGCTGGCCTGCATAGGCTCTGCGGCTGCGTCGCAGCTATGGGTCGTCTCCTCGCAGGCACGGGCGCAGGTGGCAGGGGGCATCCTGCACAGGGTCACATTTCCTTTCCATCCCTCAGAGCACGTTCACTCTGGTTGGGGGGTGGCGGCAGGTCAGGGTTATCATGTCGCTAACTATTCGTGATGGCTTTTCGCAGGTGGATTCAGCTGTGTCTGCGACAGCAAGGTGTGTGTGTTTTCTTTTTAAGGGGCTTAGTTAGGGTTACATATTTGGATTCGTCACGTCTTCGGATCCGTACGGGCTGAGTTTTTCGTTTTTAATTGGTTGTTCGCAATCGGCTCGCCTGTACGTTCATACGTCATACGATGCACCACACTGACATGCTTATTTCTGCCTACCACGGTCTGTAGGTTACAAGCCCTGAGTGTTCGTTTTGTAATTACCTGTGTAGCGCCGCAGGTGCTCGCGCTACATACATTCAGGGGGTCATGGTCATTAGTTTCATGCGTTTGTTTCTATAGCAGCACCATACACTAAGTTCTTGCAGGTGGGCGGGGTTGTCGGGTCGGACGTGTTGGTTGACGCGTTGATTGTTTTTTCACAGATTTTGAACATGTCTCACGTGTCGGAAAGCGAGGATCTGGCATTTGTCCCATCTACACCGGCTAGGGGCTCGGAGCATGGCAGTTCTCCATCCTTGAGGAACTGGACTATTCCCAGGCTCATGGCCGAGCTCCGTTCCAAGGGTATTCCTTTCACAGCCTCAGCCAGGAAAGCAGAGTTATTCAGACTCCTCTTTCCGGTTCAGTCCCTGCCGCAGCCATCTACCAGCACGGAGCAGGCATCTGTGCTCACTGCCCTGACTCAGATTCACACAGTATTGAATACCCTGTCGTCATCGGTTCAGCTGTTACAGGACAGGATGGATGCATTGGAGGCCCGGCCGGGCGGTGCGCTGGTCCCAGCGGTGGCCTCAGTCTTGCCGCCAGCAGCAGTTCCTGCCGCTGTCATTAGTGGGCCGTCTCCTCTGACTGTTCCCTCAGTTTCGGGTACGGTTCCGGCCATTTCCCCAGCCCACTTTATCCCGGCCAACCTTAGGAAGGATATCCTGGAGGGTAAGGATGTTAATCTAGCCTCGCTCCTCATCGCGTCACAGGACGTAGTGGAGAACAAGGCGTATGCCTGCGGGGAGGTCTCAGTGGTCCTACGGACCCGAGATCCCAGGCTAAATCGCAAGCTCAGCATTGCCGAGTTTGTCCTTGCCTTCGGGATATTTAGGGACATCATCTGTAGTGTAAGTCCTGCCAGGAGGGAGGAGCTGGATCTTTATTTACATAAAGTTGTGGATCTGGCGCACAAATATGGCGGTAGTTCATTTTACGATTACCACAGATCCTTCTCCGCCAAAGTTGCGGCCATGTGGGCGCAGTTTCAGGTGGTGTCATGCTGGAGCGCCATGGATACGAAGCTGTTCTGCAGGCATTTTGCAAGCCAGAAGTCGCCCACATGTGCCACCTGTCAATCTGCCGCCCACACCGCCAACTGGTGTCCGAATGTTGATAATTTGGGGGCGGCGGGACGTCTTCTGGGCCATCGGGCCTGGTGGACAAACTTGGCAGGCCTATCCATGTTTTGGGGAAGTCGCAGCTATGCAATAATTTTAATTACTCGTCCTGCAACTACAATCAGTGTAGGTTGTTGCATGTCTGCGCAAATTGTTTTAGGGCACACCCCAAAACGGCCTGCCCGGTTAAGCCCTCCGGGGCGTCCTGGCTAAGCCAGGTGAACATCCCCCGCTTGGACTTCTGGCTGGCTCAGCACCCTTCCCCGACACTCAGGCGATTTCTGGTGGAGGGGTTTGAGGAGGGGTTCCACACGGGCCTTATCACCCTTCCATCTCGGTCGCATGAATGTGGTACTTTACTTTCGGCCACCACCAACCCTGAGGTAGTAGATGAATTGTTAAGGGTTGAGTTGGCCAAGGGCTTTGTCATTGGCCCATTTTCATTTCCGCCGTTTGTCATGTGGAGAGTGAGTCCTGTTGGGGTGGTGAAAGGGAAGTTTTCTAATAAATTTTGTTTGGTGTACGATCTGTCTGCACCTCATTCATCACCTGTGCCCAGTTTAAACTCCCTCGTTCCGTCTGAGGAGTTTGGATTGAAGTATGCTTCCGTCGACACTGCCATCCAGATGATATTGCAGTTAGGCGCAGGGGCTTGGTTGTCCAAGGCGGATATCTCCGACGCCTTCAAACTCCTCCCTATTATGCCGTCTCTGTGGCAGTGGTACGGCCTCAAATGGCGGGAGGAATTCTTCTTTGCGACCAAGCTGACATTCGGATCCAAGAGTAGCCCATGGCTTTTTGACACTTTTGCCTCGGCACTCGAGTGGATTTTTTGCTGGTAGAAAGCCCAGCTCGGGCTCCCAGGGATCTTGCTACACTCACCCAGCTGTTCAGGGATCTGAATGTCCCCTTGGCCACCCACAAGGTGGAGGGTCCAGCTGCCACGGTTACCTTCCTGGGGATCACGTTGGACACAGTGCGGATGGTTGCTAGCTTGCCACAGGACAAGCTAGTCAGGATCCGCTGGGTCATCCATGGCGTGGTTAGGTCCCCAGTGTGTTCCAAGAAGGAGTTGCAGTCCCTCTTGGGCACGCTGAATTTCGCCATGCGCATTATCCCGCAGGTTAGGTCATTTGTTTCACGCTTACTGGCGCTTCTGCCGCTCTTCCGAGACGCAGACGCTAGGGTGCGGTTGGAAGCTGATGCCAGGGTGGATCTACTCATGTGGGATGTGTTCTTGCGGGACTGGAATGGGGTGTCCTTGTTTATCCGACTCCCCACGCCAGCATCTCCCAGGGTGTTTTCCGATGCCGCCGCCTCGGTGGGTTTCTCGGCCATTTTCGGGCGGCAGTGGCTCGCCGGGCCCTGGCCTCCAGAGGTGGCGGATATTCCGGGGTTTTCCCGGACATCTGCATTGTTCGAGATTATCCCTGTTGTGGCAGCGGCATATGCCTGGGGCCCCTTGTGGTCTGGGCATACGGTGGTGTTCCTCACCGACAATGCCGCCACGGCAGCGATCATTAACAAGGGGAGGTCTGGTTCCCTCACAATCATGGCCTTCATGCACAGGTTGACATGGTTAGGTCTTAGGTTCAATTTCCATTTTCAGGGGGAGTTCATTAGGGGGGTGGATAATGGGGCGGCAGATGCTTTGTCCAGGGCTGATTTCCCTCGTTTCTTCCAGCAGCATCCAGAGGCGGATCAGAGGGGCGTTCCAGTACCGCCATTTGCCCAGCTGAGGTTGGACTAGGATCCCTAGGGGCTCGTGCAGCTGACCTTATCCACTGTTCGTTGGCTTGTAACACGCGCAGGGCTTATGGCACAGCGTGGAGGTGTTTTGGTGATTTTACGTCCCGTTACCCCAAAAGCGGGGGGGATAATATCAGCTATATCTTGGCTTTCATGGCTTATTGCCATGATAATTTAGGTCTGTCCCACGGCACCATTAAGGTATACCTAGCCGGCATTCAGCATTATTTTTCCCTGGCACGGCCGGGAGCACCGTCCATTTTTGCGGCTTATCCTGTCAGAGCCATGCTCAGGGGTATTCAGAAGGTGCAGGGAAGGCCGGTGGTGACTCGTTTGCCAATTTCCGGGTCTATGATGCGGGGGTTGGCGGACTTGCCCGCCCTGGCGCCGTTTGGTGTGGGTCCCAGCCTGATTCTGGAAGCTGCGGTGTTCCTCTGCTTCTTCGGTTTTCTCAGACCAGGGGAGGTGGCTAGGGCTGGGAGCCATTCCCCGTTTCTACGCAGGGGGGATCTTACCAGGTGGCATGATCATTTTGCCTTGCAGTTGCCCAATAGCAAGACCCGGCAGGTGGGGCAAGGGTTCGTGGTTACGTTTTACAGTACCAACATGGCTTGGTGTCCAGTGAAGGTATTGGATCAGGTCGTGGGTTCGTGGTCCACGGCCCCTCCTGAGAGCCCCTTGCTTCCCTTTCCTACCTTGGCCCTCTCCTCGTCCCAGTTCATTTCCCACGTTAGAATCCTGATTGGTAGGTTGGGGTTCAACCCCAGCGGGTTTTCAGGGCATTCATTCAGGATTGATGCAGCGTCCGCAGCTTCTAGGCAGGGGGTCCCGGCTCATGTTATTAAGTACATGGGCCGCTGGCGGTCGTCGTGTTTTCAGCAGTATATCCCGTATCCCCACGCAGAGGTCAGGCAGGTTTTTTCTGTGTTATTGGTTTAAGTGTGTTTTTCTGTCATGTTCATTAAACTATTACTATACCTAAGTTGGTGTCTCTTTGCCCACTTTTAGGTGTACCTACACGGGCGACCACGGCACACCTCAGGTCGCTAGGGTTGGGGTGGGGCGCTGGTTACTATCCGGGTGCAGGCTCTGAGCACAAGTGAAAGGCTAGCTATTGGCTTGCCTGGGTTTGTGGGAGGAGCGTGGGGCTTCTTATGCCTCCCCTCTTCTCCCAGCAGGCGTCGGCACGGTTTCCGGGTGCCCACCCACCCGGGCCCCCTTTTTTAAACCACTTCTTAATAGGGTATGCCCTCTTTTAGGTGTACAGACACGGGCGACCACGGCACACCTCAGGTCGCCAGGGTTGGGGTGGGGCGCTGGTTACTATCCGGGTGCAGGCTCTGAGCACAACCCCTAATGTTTCACTTTTGTATTGGCATGGAAAAAATTATGTGTTAGGAGGAGTCACAGAACATTTCCATGGTATTTACTGGAGATCAGATGTACTCCCAGTGGGTGATTTCTCACTGCCCATAGGCCCAATTGAATTACTCAAACAACAGAAGAAATCTTTGCAATATCTTAAGACATATATTTTGACAGTACAACAGTCAGTCCTAAAAATTACCATTATGAGAGGTAAGCTTAAAGAACCCACTACTAAGTTGTCACAGGACACCCATCACTTGTGGTGGAATGCGTTTCTTCTACCCACTCGCCATCTGTGCCCTTATTTTAGTTATGTACAATTGCTATTTGGTTTGTACTATAAAGAAGAAAATTAACAGAATGATCAATGAGTTTCATCACAAAGCCTGGGCAAGCTTAATTCTAAAATGATATGGAGAAAATTATCATGTTCATGATAAAGGAATGGATTGAAGGGTTAATGATATTTCTACTGGCTCTTCTGTAAAATTCCATGTTCATTTTTATTATATTTCTAATATATGAATTTAAACTAGAATGTGTTTTTCTGTGAGATATGTTTAGACCAAAAGATTACAATGTCTGTAATTGCTATATTGTTTTGGAACATTTGTGTAAACATTGTATGACATTTCAATGTTTGCCCATCTCACACGAAATATAATGAAATTGCACTTTATATGGAAAAAAACACTTTCTAAATTGTTATTCTATTGCTTTGTAATCAAGTTTTGAATGTATTGTAAGCCATTCCATTTTTATTCCTTATAAAATGGGCAAGCGCCCACAATATAGTAGAACATACTTTGACATCCACTCAGGGTGTCAATCTGTGTTTCCGAGAGCTCATGTGGGAATTATACAGGTGTCCGGTAGGAGTCCCTTGGCAAAGGTATTTAATTTTTTCTTCTCCTCAGTCTTCACGAGGGAATCGGGGGGCTTCAGTAACCAAAACTGCAATATGTATCTCCATGACATGTCATAGGAGGCACCCTCATGGCTAACAGAGGACAGAATTAGAAATAGACTTGAAAAACTTAACACTAATAAGTCACCGGGACCATATGGCTTGCACCCGAGGGTCCTTAAGGAACTCAGTCAAGTAATTGCCATACCATTGTTCCTAATTTTTATGAACAGTCTACTGACTGGAATGGTACCAGCTGATTAGAGAAAAGCCAATGTAGCACCAATATTTAAAAAAGGGCCAAGATACATCCCTGGGAATTACAGACCAGTTAGCCTAACATCAATTGTATGAAAGCTCTTGGAGGGGATCATAAGGGATTTTAGTAGAGATGAGCTTTATGTTCGGGTCGAACATGAATTGACTTGAACATTGGCTGTTCGTCTGTTTGCTGAATAGTGCCCTGATGTGCTATGTGCCCCATGCCCTGATGTGCTATGTGCCCTGATGTGCTATGTTCCCCATGCCCTGATGTGCTATGTTTCCTGATGTGCTATGTGCCCCGTGCCCTGATGTACTATGTGCCCCGTGACCTGATGTGCTATGTTCCCTATGCCCTGATGTGCTATGTTCCTTGATGTGCTATGTGTCCCGTGCCCTGATGTGCTATGTGCCCTGATGTACTATGTGCCCCGTAACCTGATGTGCTATGTGACCCATGCCCTGATGTGCTATGTGCCCTGTGCCCTGATGTGCCCTGTGCCCTGATGTGCTATGTGCCCTGATGTGCTATGTTCCCTGATGTGCTATGTGCCCTGATGTGCCCCGTGCCCTGATGAGCACCGTGCCCTGATGTGCCCTGTGCCCTGATGTTCCCCTGATGTGCTGTGCCTCAATGTGGTGTGCTGTGATGGGCCCTGATGTGCTGTGCCCTGTACCCTGATGTGCTGTGCCTTGTACGTGTTGTGCCCTGATGTGCCCCGTGTCCCGATGTCCTGTACCCTGATGTGCTGTACCCTGATGTGCTGTTGCCCTGTACCCTGATGTGCTGTACCCTGATGTGCTGTTGCCCTGTACCCTGATGTGCTGTGCCCTGATGTGCTGAGCTCTGTACCCGCGCCGAACGTACTGCGCATGCTCCATTCCTAAAATTTCCCGACGTGCATTGCGCTAAATGACGTCGCAAGGACGTCATTGGTTTCGACGTTAACATAAATGGCGTCCAGCGCCATTCACGGATGACTTACGCAAACGACGTGAAACTTCAAATTTTTACGCAGGAACGACGGCCATACTTAACATTGGCTAGACCACCTAGGAGGCATGTTTATCTTTACGACGCGTATCTCTACGGAAACTACGTAAATTTACAACGACGGGCAAAGCGTACGTTCGTGAATCGGCGTAACTAGTCATTTGCATATTCTACGCTGACCGCAATGGAATCGCCACCTAGCGGCCGGCCTAGAATTGCAGCCTAAGATCCAATGGTGTAAGTCACTTACACCTGTCAGATCTTAGGGAGATCTATGCGTAACTTGATTCTATGAATCAGGAGCATAAATACGACCTTCGTATCTCAGAGATACGACGGCGTATCAGGAGATATGCCATCGTATCTCTTTTATGAATCTGGCCCTCTGTGTCTATTCCAAAACCTTATTTCCCGACACCTCTCTCTACAAACCAGAGATATATATATATATATATATATATATATATATATATATATATATATATATATATATATATATATATATACAGCCCTCAAAATTTCCACTCGCCTACTAGCATTTGGCGAGTGAATTTAAGCTGGGGGCGAGTGACAGGGCTGCATGACCAATCTCCCTGCAATCTGTGCCTACACTTAGAGTCCCAATGAGATTGGCGGCCGAAGAGGAAAGGTGCATGCTCGGGAAAAGTAGTCTGGTGAGCCGCGAACAGGCAGAGCAGTACACAGGTGCTCTCCTTACAATTCTCATTAAGCTATGGGACCTAACAGTATGACCTCTCTGAGCCTGTCCCCCTCCCCCGGGCCCAGACCAATGTAGCTGGAGAGCAGAAAGTAATGAGTGAGGTGGAGGATTGCGAAAATTACCACTCTGGTGCAGTGCTCACTGAAAGTTGCCATGACAGCCTTCCAGTCTGTGCAGTTTTCTTCTCCTTGTGCTCTATGTACAGTAAGTGTCCAACAGTTCAGCCTGAGCACTGTGAACAGACTGGTCTTAATGTGCGCTGTGCTATGGTGTCAATGGCTGTGCAGTTGTGTGGATCTCAGTGCTGGATTGTACTCCCTCCCGCTGTGCTGCAGCTCCTCTCCTCTCTGCCAGCCTGAATAAAAGGGGGAAGTGGGGACATGCAAGCGTGGAGCCGCACACACAGGCTCCTGATGATGAAATGAATGGGGGAGAGAGAGAGAGGATGGATGGGAGTTGCAGAGGAGATAGCAATAGAATGGGAAAGAGACCCAGTTCTAGTGCCATGTCCATCTGGTCTGCCCCCAGTGCCCTGTCCCCTGGTCTGCCCCCAGTGCCCTGTTCCATTTTGTTAAAGTTGTTGTTGGTAATATTTAATTGTGTAACTTGATTCTGCATAAAACATATAACAGTGTCATTCCATGAGATAATCTACGAGGGCGTGTTTACGGGTGCAATTAGGAGCAGGGCAGTGTATGAATTAGGTGGAGCAACTGGTGGCGAGTAACTCTTGAGGCCTGGCTAGTAGCTCAGGACTTGAAATTTTGAGCCCTGTATATATATATATATATATATATATATATATATATGTGTGTGTGTGTATTTTGTCAACCTCTCTTCAACCTAGTCCAGCAAATTGCGGATCATTAGTAGTGTTGCTCACGAATATTCGCATTGCGAATATTCGTTACGAATATTGCATATTCTAGTATTCGCGAATAAATCGAATATCACGGTGAATATTCGTTATTGCGAATATTCGTATTTTTTCAAATTTATTTTTAAAACAGATCACATCCTAGTGATCTCCATCGACGTCTAAAAGCATTGCTGGTATGATTAGAGACCCTGGGCCGAGTAGCTGAGGCAATCCTTTTATGTTGCCGAATATTCGCAATGCGAATATTCGTATTACGAATATTCGCGAATACTTTCTCTGCCCTTCTGTGTTTTGTGTATAAAAAAAAATTAGCTTTAGTTTGTGTAAGTAGAGTTATGCCGCGTACACACAATCACTTTTTGTGATGAAAAAAAAAACGTCATTTTATCTTTTTCAAACTTCATTTTCAAAAACGACATTGCATACACACCATCGTTTTTCCACAATGCTCTTGCAAAGCGCGGTTACGTAAGACACTTTCGACGGCACTCTGTTCCATTGAAGCTCCATCTCATAACTTGCTTCTAAGCATGCGCGGGTTTAAAAACGTTGTTTTAAACGACGTTTTACCCACACACGGTCACTTTTTATGACACAAAAAACGACATTTTGAAAAACGACACAAAAAATTCAAGCATGTTGGAATTTTTTTTTGGTCGTTTTTTTGAAGACATAAAACAACGTTTTGCCCACACACGATCATTTTAAATGACGTTTTATAAAACGTCGTTTTTTTTCATCACAAAAAGTGATCGTGTGTACACGGCATTAGTGTTTAGTGTTGATGAGAATTTCACAATCAATTTCGCATTCGCATTAGCGAAATTTTGCAAAAAAATGTTTTTGATAAAATATGACGAATATTCGATATTAACGAATATTTCGCGAATATTCTTCTATATATTCGTGAAATAACGCGAAATCGAATATGGCGTATTCCGCTCATCACTAATCATTAGCAAGGAATCCAGTGTCTCCATACACATATATATATATTTAACCTGAGACACGCCTCTCTCTTCAACAAAGGGCCGCAAAGCGCCTTGACAAGAAATTATTGCATCTACAGATCAGGAACCCTGATGAGGAATTATTGTGTCTACCCGTCTCCTACAGACATCCACTGAAATTACCCTATATTGTATATGGAGCCATCTTCTAGTTGAGACAGCAGACAGGTCTACAGGGTGGGAACCTAGTAAAAGTGTCTAATCACTATTTCATGTATGGACATTATTGACTGTGTGATTGCACTCTGATTGCAAACAATTTGTTCCTTTTTTTTATGCTGTAGTATTGAGCCTCATTGATATCTAGCTACCTTTTACACTCTGGAATCTGTGATTTAATGTTACACAGCTACATCAGTACTGGTTTCTTGAAACTTTGTGCATTATGTGGAATTGTTCATATTTTTTCTATTTTCTTTTTTGTTTACAAACTATTTTTATTGGGTACAAAAAGGTGGTACAAAAAAAGTAAATATATGTCAAAATAATTACAATACAAGCAATTTGCATATATGGAAAATCAAAATAAATTATGTATCAAGGTAGCTATACATTGTATTAATCTATGAACACAATTAGTATAACCATTAAAGGGGTTGTAAAGGTAAAAAAAAAAAAAATCCATATATAGCGTCCTTTACCTTAGTGCAGTCCTCCTTCGATTTTGCTTTTAAAAGTCCTTATTTCTTCTGATGCCCTGTACACACGATCGGTCAATCTGATGAAAACGGTCTGATGGATCTTTCCATCAGTTAACCGATGAAGCTGACTGATGATCAGTCAGTTGTGCCTATACACCATCAGTTAAAAAAACTATCGTGTCAGAACGCGGTGACGTAAAACACAACGACGTGCTGAAAAAAATGAAGTTCAATGCTTCCAAGCATGCGTCGACTTGATTCTGAGCATGCGTGGATTTTTAACCGATGGACGTGCCTACAGATAATCATTTTTTTTCTATCGGTTAGGTATCCATCAGATAATTTTAAAACTATTTTTTTTTTAACCGATGGATAAATAACCGATGGGGCCCACACACGATTGGTTTGGTCTGATGAAAACGGTCCATCAGACCGTTCTCATCAGACAAACCGATCGTGTGTACGCAGTATGAGAAATCCTCACTTCCTGTTCTTCTGTCTGTAACTCCACACAGTAATGCAAGGATTTCTCCCTGGAGGAGGCAAGCAGGAGTGTCAGGACGCCCACTAACACACAGCTCTTTGCTTTATCTGCAAAGTAGAGAGTGTCCTGACTTGCCTGCTCCCCCCTCCCCCTCAAGAGGCTTTCTCCACACCAGGTAGAAAGGCTTGCATTACTGTGTGTAGTTACAGACACAAGAAAGGAAGTGAGGATTTCTCAGAAGTAATAACAACTTTTTAAAGCAAAATCGAAGGATGAGGTAAGTGAAGGAGGACTGCATTAAGGTAAAGGAAGCTATTTAGGGAAAAAATGTTTTACCTGTACAACCCCTTTAAGCTTGTTGTACATTAGCACAACATATAATACTCGTCTGTCTTCTGTGACTAGTACAATCAATCAGGATTCAAAAATAATTTTTATTGTTTAAGCCAAGGGTCCAATTTTTTACTATATAAATTATTAGTATTCTGTAGTGATTGAATTTTTTTTTTCCATTAGATTAATGTTGTTAATTTTAATGTGCTAGAGGAACTGATGGAGATTTCCAGTGGAATTCTATCAACCAATGTATTGCTACACAGATTGTGTGGATTAGTCTCATGCCGCGTACACACGATCACTTTTTGTGATGAAAAAAAACGACGTTTTATGTGATGAAACAAAACGACGTTTTTCAAACTTCATTTTCCAAAACGACGTTGCGTACACACCATCGTTTTTCTGAAATGCTCTAGCAAAGCGTGGTGACGTACACCACGTTCGACGGCACTCTGTTCCATTGAAGCTTCGTCTCATAACTTGCTTCTGAGCATGCGCGGGTTTAAAAACGTTGTTTTCAACATCATTTTGCCCACACACCATCACTTTTTATGACACAAAAAAC
The DNA here is from genome assembly GCA_029574335.1 of Rana kukunoris. Taxonomy (NCBI): domain Eukaryota; kingdom Metazoa; phylum Chordata; class Amphibia; order Anura; family Ranidae; genus Rana; species Rana kukunoris. The sequence goes on from CM056059.1 coordinate 42,732,782, forward strand.
AACGGGGCAGATTCACAGAGAATTAGATTCTCGTAGAGTATCAGAAATACACTACGCCGCCGTTTTTTACCTGGCTCTACGTGGAATCCAGGTAGATTTTGTCCAGTAAACGACGGCGGCGTAGTGTATTTCTCCCGTCGCAATCCATCTGCGCGAGTAGGGGGCGTGAAGCATTTAAAATAGGCGCGTTCCCGCGGCGATCGAACTGCGCATGCTCCGTTCGCAAATTTCCCGCCGTGCATTGCGCGAAAACACGTCGTCACGTCGTAGTAGCGTCGTTTACGTACATTCCTATTCCCGAACGTTAAAAAAAGAAAAAAAAATTCAAATCGACGCGGGAACGACGCCCATATTTTACATGGGTTACGCACTGTTAGACCAGCAAAAAGCTCCTCTAACATTACGTAGCCAAAAAATGACGTAGGCGATTGCGAGGGACACTCGTACCTTCGTGGATCGCCGTAAAAACTAATTTGCATATCCCGACGCATGAAAACGACGCGAACTCCTCCCAGCGGCCGCAAAAATATCGCAGTGTAGATCCGAAGGCTTACGAGGACGTAAGCCTCTCGGATCGAAGCCCGAAGCCGCCGTATCATGGTTTGAGGATTCAAACTAGTGATACGGCGCGCGAAATTTGAAATTACTCCTGTCTAACACCAGTTAGACAGGCGTAATTTCTCTGTGAATCTGGGCCAACGTTTTGAAAAACGACACAAAAAATTCAAGCAGGTTCGATTATTTTTTTTGGTCATTTTTTTTAAGACATAAAACAACGTTTTGCCCACACACGGTCATTTTAAATGACGTTTTTGAAAACGTCGTTTTTTTTCATCACAAAAAGTGATCGTGTGTACGCGGCATCATATTATGGGCGGGAAGTCCAGTGATAGGGGCAAATAGGAGATAGTCGTTTAGAGTTAGGTTTATACTACTATTTGTAATTTTAGAGGCAAATTTTTCTAATTGTATCCATATATGTGTAATCTTATCACAATTCCAAAAAATATGTGAAAATTAGCCTATGGAGTTGCAGCCTCTGAAGCATATTGGTGGGGTTGCGGGGAAAATGGCATGAGGTTTAACCGGGGTGTAGTACCATCTGGTGAATAATTTCAATGCAGTCTCTTTAATTGTGATTGATCTAGTACATTTATGTAGGTTGTTGATGCATTTGTCCCAGTTTTCAACAGAAAAAGAGAAGTTTACTCCCTGCTCCCACTTAAGCATATAGGGGAGTTTGTCTAGTTCAGTGTTGCTAATTAAGTTAGAGTATATTACTGATATCATACCAGATTTTCAAAGAATGAGGGTGGGTGTGAATTTGTTGTTTGGAAATATGTGTTAAAGAAGTGTCTAATCTGTAGGAATTTATGAAACTCTGTATTGGGAATTTGGTGTCTGGATTATAATGAAGAGAATGAGGTGAAGTTGTTGTTTTCTATAAAATTAAAGAGGGAAGTCGGGTTGTTGCTAGTCCACCATGTGAAGTCTCCGGCATCACAAATATTTTGGTAGAGTTTTGGATCGCCTATGAAAGAGGCATCTGTGGGAGATTTTATTGTATAATTTCCATAGTTTTTATGATTATGATTGTGAAACTAATTGCGTAGACAGAATGACACGGGCAGGCAGATTGGCGTACAGATACGTCCATTAAAATCTGCCGCCCAGCGAGCGCAAACCCGCCGTGTGCCTCGCGATTGTGGGTGCGGGTTCCCGGAACTCAATGTTTCCGGGAGTCCCACGATTGCGGCCGGCAAGAGCAGAACAGGGGAATGCCTTTGTAAACAAGGCATTCCCCTATTCTGCCTAGTGACACTGTCACTGATGACCGTTTCCTGTTTTTGGGAACAGTCATCAGTGACGTGTCACGTGTAGCCACGCCCCCTAACAGTAAGAATCATTTCCTAGGGAACACTTAACCCCTACAGTGCCACCTAGTGGTTAACCCCTTCACTGCCAGTGTAATTTTTACAGTAATCAGTGCATTTTTATAGCACTGATCGCTGTAGAAATGACAATGGTCCCAAAATGGTGTCAAAAGTGTCCGATGTGTCTGCCATAGTGTCGCAGTCACGATAAAAATCGCTGATCGCCGCCATAACTAGTGAAAAAAAATGTTAATAAAAATGCCATAAAACAGTCCCCTATTTTGTAGAAGCTATGGCCCAGATTCACAGAGCGATTACGCCTGCGCAACAGGAGATGCGTGGCGTAAGTCGAAATGTGCGCGTGCGTTTCGATGCACGGCATCCCCAGAACGAGATACGCAAAAAATCTACTTTTTTTTGTCCCGCGTAATTTCGTTAGACTGGCGCATCCGTCCGCGCAAAAGTGCGCGAGACAGACCATTGATTTGCTAGTCAAATATGCTAATGAGGGACTTACGGGGATCCACAAAAGAACGTTGGGGCAGCGCAGGCGACGCAGTGTGCGCAACAGCAAAATGTCCTGTCTAAAATTAGAGCATATAAAAGCTGGTCTAAAAAGAGAAAAAAAGTCTACTTGTCAGATAAAGCAACACTGTTAGTGAGGAGCTCAGCAGTCACACGTGTTGCACAACAATCTGTATGCCAACATGCCAGGGGCATCGTCGCACATAGCTATACTACTGACTTTAGATGAACAAAGAAGGATGAGGGCACGGAGGATGGCACCGAGGATGGCACGGGAGAGGATATACCGCACCCGCATAGACCTGTATGGCATGAGTGATTCTGAGGTGTTTCGCATCTTCAGATTCACCCCTCATGTCATCCTGGAATTAACCACAACCCTGCAGGAGGACATCACCATCCCAACACACCGCTCACATGCAGTGCAGCCACTGGTCAAGGTCATGGCAACACTCCATTTCCTTGCCAGTGGCTCTTTTCAGCGTACAAGTGGAGTGGTGGCGGGGATGTCACAATCCTCCATAAGCAGATGTGTGCACCAGGTTGTCCCTGCAATTCTCACACGCATAGCCAACCAAATCATCAAACCCACCACTGAGGACCTGCGGCTGAAGGCAATGACAGATTTCTACAGAATTGCCAGATTCCCACGCACTGTGGGGGCCATTGATTGCACACATGTGGCACTCTAGCCCCCCCAGGAGACAGAGCACATGTACCGCAATCGGACGCATTGGCATTCCATCAACGTACAGGTGATAGTCGATGCCCAAGGCCTCATATGGCACGTCCGTGCCAAACACCCAGGGTCCAGCCATGACAGCTACATATACAATCAAAGCCACATCCGAATGGAATTCGATCAGAACGTGTATGGGGACACCTGGCTGGTTGGTGAGTGACATGGGTGGCAGGCATGACTATCCCCTCCCATGATGCACACATCACAAGAGGCACATGCATGACTAACATCCTCCTGTCTTTTCCCTTACAGGTGACTCTGCATATCCACTGGGACCCCATCTCATGACTCCTATCCGGAACCCCCAAACCCCAGGAGAGGAAAGATACAATGAAGCCCACGCCCAAACACGAGCAGTGGTGGAGCGCACCTTTGGCCTCCTAAAGTCACGTTTCCAATGCCTGGATAAGTCTGGGGGTACCCTCTTGTATTCCCCAAACTTCGTGTGCCAGATCATCGGTGCATGTTGCATGCTGCACAACTTCGCAGTAAGAAAGGGCCTGCAGATTGACCTACGTGATGACCTGACCCCTGAACCAGACAATCCCCCCCTAACCGAGGGTCCCCCGTCTTCTGAGGGAAGAGCAGCCAGGAGACAGCTCACATTGGGCATCTTTGCACGTTAAACACACACATTAATCATGGCACAATGAGAATGCATGCATGCACACCACTGTGGTCCCTAGCACACACACCCCACATCCACATCAAATTGGATTGGCACCAGTCCACCATGCTGGACTTGTGAGCAGCAACGCCACGCCAAGGCTCCAATTATGTCACTGTACATTCATACACCATTCACACGGACCTGGGGATCACTTCTCCCTGGTCCTGGGGAACCCTTCTCCACCAAAATTGAGGGTGACACCCCTTTTCCGGCAGGAATGTCACCCCCACATTCAAACAGCATTCACAACCCAAAAAAAAAAAATTCCCAGCAAAATCAAAAATGTTCCAGCAAAAAAAAAAAAAAGAGGGGGAAACATTTTTTTTGCCCTTTACGTGAGCCACGCCTGGGGCGCCCCCGGCCACGGCCCTGGCTCCTCAGGGGAGACTCATGGGGAGGGAGAAAACCGGGGAAGGAGGAGCAGCTCCTGATCTCTGCCCACCTGGCGGCCTGCCCTCCAAGGCCACGGCTATTCTGTCCAGGGCAGCACCAAGTGTTGCCGTGTTGGCCTGGATAGCCTGGGTAAGGGCCCTCACATCCTGCCCAACGCCTGCTGATGTCGTCTGCAGTTCGTTTAGGCAGGTTGTGAAAGCCCGGGAGTGGGAGTCCAGGTTCCCCAGCGTATCCTTGATGGAGGACAGGCTCTCCTCCATCCGCACCAATGTCTGGCTGACCTGTCCCAGATGGCGGGTCTGGAGGAACTGGTCCCTTCTCAGAGTGGCGGGCAGGAGATCGGCCAACCCCCTGGTGTTCTGGGATGAAATCCTGCCTCCAGCTGATGCTTGTGGCCGGGGAGAAGGGGAGGCCCTTGGGAGGGGAGCCATGTTGGGGGAGGAGGGGGGGGGGCTCCCCCTTAGGGGGGGCTGCCTGCTGCCAGCCAGAGGGGAAGAGTCCTCAAAAACCAAACGTCCAGTGCCTGACATGGACTCCTCCTGCTCATGATTCTCTGCCTCCTCTTGAACCTCCTCCTCCTCTTGAACCTCCTCCACGGACTCCGGCCTTGTTGGGGGGGCCTCATTAGGCTGCTGTCCTGGGGATGATGCGGTCAGGCCAGATGGCCCTGCACCCTCCTGCACATCTGTGGATGACACAAAACATTCACAGGTTGGAGGATCCACACACTTGCCATATATTCCCTTTCACCCCCTCCCCCACACATGCTACACACCTGATATTAAAAAAAAAATTACCTGGCACCACGGGCTCCGGACTTGAGTCAAAGCCGGGCAGGCCCTCAGCTTCATGCCGATGAAAGGTCAGGGCCACCGCACGCTCCTCCGCTGTCAGCCTAATAGGGCATGGTGGGCCCCCTTCTGTGCCCCTGGCATGGGCATGCATTCTGGCCAGCTTCTGTTTGACCAGACGCCGGAGGTCATTGATTTTTTTGTCAATCCCAGACCGGGTCCGTGTCTCCCCCTCCCCCGCTGAATTGACCTGCTCAGTGATCATATCCAAAATCTCCCTCCTCCTGGCCGGGTTGGTGTTGGCACTGTCTGGGCCGTGGAGGAAACGCCCATAATCGCTAATGGCCCGGGCAAGAATTCTTTTTTCCCCCACAGTAAAATTGAACTTTCGCTTTCTCTCTGTCATACTTCCCAAAAAACTCACTCCCAGTCAACAAAAATCACTCACAAAAACAAGCACAACCAATCAAGCAAGAACACACACAAATCTAACACCCAAAAAATCACACTAGCACTCAGCAAGAAACAGTCAGAAAAACAAACAGCAAAAAAACAAACGAACAGAAATATATCAAACAAACAGTCACTCAAACACTTATCAAAAAACACTTTCAAAGATCTACTAACAAACACTTGATCACACAGAACACTAATCTGACAACTACAAAACACAACGCAACGAACAACAGGACAAAAGCACTTGGTTAAATGGGAAGGGACAAAGGGATGTACTTTTGCAATGCAAGTGCGTTTGTGTCTGTCTATTTATGCTGTTTGCGTAGTTCACAACGTTGCCCTAGTCCATTTCCAATTTCACTGATTGCGCCGCTCCCGAGTTGTGAGCATGCTCACAGCGGAGCTGACCATGGTCTCCTTCAAGCGCGCATGCGCGAGCCGGCTGGCCCTTCATTTGCATGGGGTCACGGCTCATTTCAATGTAACACGCCCACGTCCTTCCCAATTTGTATTACTCCGCCTTACGCCTATGAAAAAACGTTACGCATGCGCAATTTTCTGCGCAAAAGCTACGAGAATAGGGTGATTACGCGGCAAAATTGAGCAAGTCTAACGTAAAGGCGGTGCGCTACGCCGGTCCAATAATGCGCAGATGTACGTGAATCTGGGCCTATAACTTTTGCGCAAACCAATCAATAAATGCTTATTGCGATTTTTTTTTTTTTTACCAAAAATATGTAGAAGATTACGTATCGGCCTAAAATGTGGAAAAATAATGTTTTTTATATATTTTTTGTGCATATTTATTATAGCAAAAAGTTAAAAAATATTGAATTTTTCTCAAAATTTACGCTCTTTTTTTGTTTATAGCACAAAAAAATAATAACCGCAGAGGTGATCAAATACCGACCAAAATAAAGCTCTATTTGTGGGGGAAAAGGACGTCAATTTTGTTTGGGAGCAACATTGCACGGCTGCGCAATTGTCAGTTAAAGCTAAAAAACAGTCCTGAATCGCAAAAAGTGGCCCAGTCTTTAACCACCAAAATGGTCCGGGGCTTAAGCGGTTAATGTCTGTTTGGAATTTAATGATCATTATTTTATTTAGTCTAATTGGGAGTGCCCTACATAGGTATAATATCTTTGGTACAATAGTCAGTTTAATTGCTGTAATTTTGCCTAAAAATATTTTGAAGAATTTCCACATTTTAAGCGTCAATCTTAATTTTTGTAGTAAGGGTATGTAGTAATTTTTTCTATATTCTAATGGCAATATACTGAACTATCTGTGACACATTCTAATGGTAATATATTGCAGGATCTGTGATAAGCGGTTCCTAAATGTATCATCGTTGGTTGGGGGTTGTGGGCATTGCTGCCAAGTGGTTTAATGTGGTAAAGACTGATTCTTATTTTTTAAGCCTCAGTATATCATTGTTATTTATAAAGTATAGACAGTATTTTATATTGCAGGCAATGCCGTATCAGTCTTGCTGGTGGAGGAAGACATTTTGGTGAATGTAACAAGATTATAGGCCTTCATAATAATTCAGAAGAAAATCCAAACAAGAGGAAGTACCTACTTCACAGTTGTGTACAAATGTATGCATGGATGTGTAGAAGAGGATAAAACTCAAAATAGAGTATGCAATTAGTTGAGCACAGTACAAAATGTCAGGATTTCAATAGACCTTCATAATCCTAAATTAACAATCTTGAGTTTGCATGAATGAGGTTTCAGTAATGACGAGGATCAGAATTCAATAATGACTACAGGAACAGTTGTTAAATCTTAATTACATTTAATGGCCATGCCAAGTATGAACAGGTGTATTCACTTATTGCTATCTGACAGAATAATCAGTAGTTAGTCATAGTGTTAAAGGATTACTGTACTTATAAATAGAGATGAACAAATAATGGAAACATTTGCTGTCCATAATGTGGTAAATTGAAACCTATTATTCACTAAATTTGTTAAATGTTTAATTTAGCTGGTGGTATAAATTAACACATAGGCTTCCTGTTGGAAGGGTGAGCTGAATGCTCTGGTGAGTGGAACTTTGGTTGTGCTACAAAAATGTACTGGCAAAATACCAGTAAAATAATGTAATATTACCTTGTATTATGCTGTTGTTGGACAAAAAAGGGGGATTTACTAAAACTGGTGCACACAGAAACAGCTTCTAGGTTTGAATGGTCAAAGTTTATTTAAACAAGCTGATGCTCCACATTCTGTGTGTTTGTGTGATACAGTTTTATTAAATCTCCCCCCCCCCCCCCCCCAAGTGTAAAAAAAAGGGTAGGTGAGGTTGAAAAAATATACAAGTCCACCAAGTCCTCTGTGTGCGATTTTAGGTCAGTATTACATTGTATATCTCTGTATGTTGCAGTCATTCAGGTACTTATCTAATAGTTTTTTAAACTATCAATGCCCCCTGCTGAGACCACCACCTGTGGAAGGGAATTCCACATCCTTGCTGCTCTTGCAGTAAAGAACCCTCTACGTAGTTTAAGGTTAACCACTTCAGGTCCGCGTTATTGTCGAAAGACGTCAGCAGCGCGGACCTGAGGCGCCGGGGTCACGTCTTTGGACAGTGCCGTTGCATCGCCGAGGATTCGATGCGTGTACCCGGCGGCCGCGGTGTTCGTCAGGTACACGCGATCGGCGGTGACAGAGCAGGGACGTGGAGCTCTGTGTGTAAACACAGAGCTCCACGTCCTTTCAGGGAGAGAGGAGACCGATCTGTGTCTCTTGCGCATAGGGACACAGCATCGGTCACCTCCCCCAGTCCCCCCACTCCACACAGTTAGAACACACCCAGGATATACATTTAACCCCTTCCTCACCCCTTAGTGTTAACCCCTTCAATGCCAGTCATATTTATACAGTAATTAGTGCATATTTAGAGCACTGGTCGCTGTATAAATGTGAATGGCGCCAAAAATGTGTCAAAAGTGTCCGATGTGTCCACCGTAATGTCCCAGTCCCAATAAAAATCGCAGATCGCCGCCATTACTAGTAAAAAAAAATATAAAAAAAATCATAATTCTGTCCCCTATTTTGTAGGCGCTCTAACTTTTGCGCAAAACAGTCACTTATTGAGATTTTTTTTTTTTTACAAAAATACGTAGAAGAATACGTATCGGCCTTAACTGAGAAAAAAAAAATGTTTTAAAAAAAAAAAAAATTGGGATATTTATTATAGCAACAAGTAAAAAATATATATATATTTTTATATTGTCGCTCTTTTTTATTGTCGGGCGATCAAATACCACCAAAAGAAAGCTCTATTTGTGGGGAAAAAAGGACGCCAATTTTGTTTGGGGGCCACGTCGCACGACCGCGCAAATGTCAGTTAAAGTGACGCAGTGCCGGAAGCTGAAATTTCGCCTGGGCACGAAGGGGGTTTATGTGCCCAGTAAGCAAGTGGTTAAACCTCTTTTCTTCTCATTTTAATGTGTGGCCACGTGTCTTGTTAAACTCCCTTCCACAAAAAAGTTTTATTTCTATTCTGGGGTCACCAGTATGGTATTTTGCAAATTTAAATCTACCGTCTCTTCTCCAGAGAGAGTACGTTCAGTGCTTGCAACCTTTCTTCATAGCTAATGTCCTCCAGACCCTTTATTAGCTTTGTTGCCCTTCTTTGTACTCGCTCCATTTCCAGTACATCCTTTCTGAGGACTCGTACCCAGAACTGGACAGAATACTCCAGGTGCAGCCAGACCAGAGTCTTGTAGAGTGGGAGAATTATCATTTTATCTCTGGAGTTAATCCCTTTTTTAATGCATGCCTATATTCTGTTTGCTTTGTTAGCAGCAGCTTGGGATTGCATGCCATTGCTGAGCCTATCATCTACTAGGACCCCCTGGTCCTTTTCCATCCTAGATTCCCCCAGAGGTTCTCCCCCTAGTGTATAAATTGCATTCATATTTTTGCCACCCAAATGCATTATTTTACATTTCTCTTCATTAAACCTCATTAGTTGACCACCCCATTAATTTGTTCAGTTCTTCTTGCAAGGTTTTCACATCCTGCGGAGAAGTTATTGCCCTACTTAGCTTAGTATCGTCCACAAATACAGAGATTGAACTGTTTACCACATCCTCCAGTTTGTTTATGAACATATTAAATAAGATTGGTCCCAACACAGAACACGGTGGCACCCCACTACCCAGCCCGGACCATTACGAGTATTCAGACTCATCAGTCAGGTATGTGACAACTTGACACCGCTGGTACCATTCCAGTCAGTAGACTGTCAGTAAAAATTAGGAACAATGGTCTGGCAATTAGTTCCCTTGCGTGCAAGCCATCCTCTACCAGTGATTGATTAATGTTACGTTTCCCAAGTCTAATTCTAATTCTGTCCTCTGTTAGCCATGAGGGTGCTTCCTGTGATGTGTCACAAGGATAAACACTGCAGTTTCGGTTACTGAAACCTCTGATTCCCCCGTAAAGACTGAGGATAAGAATATCTTTGCCATCTCCCCATCCTTTGTAACCAGATGTAATTCCTCATTCTTTAATGGGGCCAATATGGTCTGTCCTCTCTTTTTTACTGTTTACATACTTAAATAATTTCTTGGGATATAGTTTGCTCTCCTCCGCTATGTGTCTTTTGTGTTCTATCTTAGCCACTCTAAATTGCACCCTTACATTTCTTGTTGCATTCTTTATAACGTTTGAATGCTGATGATGATTCCTCAACCCTGTATTTTTTGAAGGCCTTCTCTTTAGCTTTTCCATATCTACTCCTAATAGCTCCATGCACACTGCGCTTAAAAAAACGTCTGTTCTTTTTGGAGTAAAAAACGTCCATATAGAGCATTTTTTGTACAAAGTTTAGACGAGTTTAGGAGAGTTTTACGTTTTTTCTGCCATGAGGCTCCAATCAGAAACGCAAATGAGAAGAGTTTTTCCTGCCTCTAAACGTTGTTCTCAAAAATATGCCTGTAAACGTCCTAATGCGTATGGACACAAAGGATAACATTGAATTGCTTCTACAGGCAGAACACAAAACTCCTGTAGAAGCAACGTTTTTTATTCCAGTGTGCATGAAGCCTTACCCTATATCTATATTTACCTTTACCATCACTCTAATCTCTGCCACCACTTTTTCCCTCGATGTACAAAGGTTTTTTGTATTTATTACATCATTCCAACAGGTACATTCTAGGTCTTTAAAGCTCAGCTCCAGGCTTTATGCTGTTGAGCTGTCCTGAATGATGCAAACAGCCATGCTGATGTGATGCAACATTCAGTGATGATTTTTTTTTTTTATGTGATGTCCTGAATTCTGTCTTTATATAGTCCTTTGGGTTGAGTGAAGCTGCTCCTAATTCAAATGAAAAGACTGAGAATGTCTTGTGGCCAAAAGAAAGTACTGCTGGGGAAAGCTTTCAAATAAAGGTAAGTATTGTACTTTTAACTAATGTTTTTTAAACACCTTGCAGACAGGTACAGGCAAAAAATAATAACACAATAAATGGACTTTAATTGGTTAAAATTTGGTAAGAAATTGCAGATGCTATCAGTATGCATTTCAGGGATAAGTGTCCCATTTTAGTTTAATAGTACAATGAAGATGGTGGAAAAGGTATTTGACTTTGGGAGTAGTATATACGTATGGTTGAGTTCATAGAGATAATTTTTCAAGGTCTTTAGTAAATAGTAAGTACTAATATAGAAGTACCTATGTACAACTCTTGGATTTGGTATTCTTGCTGTGAGCATATGCAGAACAAAAACTTAAAGTCAAAAACCTGGTAATTACCCCTGGAACCCGTGCTGAGCAGCTGGCCTGATGCAAATTTCCTCTATGGTGCACTCCGCCTCATACATTCAGAGAACACATTGCATCTATTCAGAAAATGAAATGCATTCTCTGAATGGCGCCCGTGCTGATCTCTTGTGTTCATAGTGAATCAGGCCAGCCCCTCAACACGAGACTTGAAAGCAAGTGAAGATCACTGAAGTAGTGGTGTCTACCTCAGTGATTTCCAAGCTTTTAGGAGCATTGGCCAGGTATAGTGTACACATAGTTACATTGGTCCAAGCTGGACCATGGTAATTACTATATGTAAACCTATAACATGCCTGAAATTCTTCCTTAATCTTTTTTAACAGATTTAACTACTTGCTGACCAGCCGTCGCAGTTATACGGTGGCAGGTCGGCTCCCCTCCGCGAGGTCACGTAGATCTACGTCACCTCGCGAATCAGCCACTAGGGGCGCGTGCAAGCAAAGAACATGATTAGTACACAACTGTTAAACAACGTGGAACCTTAATTGGTTTCCATTGTTCTACTCTGTTTACCCTCATTTCTCAAATAAAAGACCCAGAGGGAAGATATATAATTGGTACAGGCTATATTTCCGATAATCCAATCACAATTGTATCGTACTATGCCCCCAATAAACGTCCAACAGCATTTTTATCCCATCTTTTCCAAGTAGTAGACACTCACAAGTTTGGTACGGTTATTCTATGTGGAGACTCAAGCGCTACCTTTATTCCCTTTTTAGACAAATCTCCACCAGGTCCTACTTACGGTGTAGCAAAACTTACTCTTCAGCATCTGCTTACTACACACAGCCTGAAAGATACTTGGCGAGAAACTAATCCCACCAGCAGGCACTACACTCATTACTCTTATCCACATAAGTCTTTCTCGCGTATAGACCATATCTTAGTCCCATCCAGTATGTTGCCAGAAATGATCTCTTCCAAAATCATTCCTTTTCCATGGACAGACCATTGTGCAGTCCTTACCTCTGTAGCATCCACATTACCCAGATCTCATGATAATACCTGGTGTATTAATGATTCACTTATATTAACTTATCCATCCCACCGTATTGATATTGAAAACGCACTCATTACCTGTTAATTAACGACATGGAAGATATCTCGGCCCTTACTCTATGGGAAGCCCATAAATCTGTCATTAGAGAAAAATTGTTACAACAAGCGTCTATGCTCAAAAAAGAACGAAAAATGACATTTGCTAAACTTGAGTCTGCCTTCAATGCATGCCATTTGGCCTTTCAATCTTCCCCGAATGCCGTAAATAACTCTAAACTAGAAAGAGCTTGTTTAGATATAGATCTATTCTTGACTGACTCAGCTGTCAAACTTTGGCGCAAACCCCAACACATCCATTATCTTAAAGCCAACAAACCTGACACCCCAATGGCAAGAAGTCTGAAGTTTGCACAACATCCACAAACACCTATCAGACTCAAAATTTCCCGTGAAGCATACTCTAGCAACCCTGTTAAGATACTAAAGGTCTTTCGCTCTAATCTCGCCAATCTGTATTCTTCTGCTCAAAATTTTGACAAGACAAAAGCTGACACTATGTTTTCTAAAATCACGTTTCCTATTTTAATCCAAGAACAGCGTGATCTTCTTAAAGGCCCCATTATAGACACTAAAGTATCAAATGCCATAACATTCCTAAAACTTAAGAAAAGACCGGGTCCAGACGGATTTTCTGCAGCTTACTACAAACAGTTTATTTACATTCTAACACCAATCCTGACCAGAGCCTTCAACTCAATCTTGACAGGACATTCATTCAGAACGGAAACCCTCACTTCTAGTATTGCCATGATCCCCAAACAACACTCAGATACAACCTCCTGGGCTAACCATCGGCCTATATACCTCCTGAATCTAGACATAAAATTAATAGCTAAAATTCTGGCGAACAGATTAAACAATATCATTGGAGGCTTAACAAATAGAGATCAGACAGGCTTTATACCTAAATGCCAAGCAGGCAATAATATTAGATGTGCACTTTTACTTATCCATGCAGCCAAATCTAGGAACATCTTGTATCTTTAGATATAAAGAAGGCATTTGACTCTGTCACCTGGCCCTATATGCAATACTAACTCCAAAATTGGGGCTTTGGAAATCATTTCCTAACTTGGGTCTCCTCCCTATACAAGAGTCCAAAAGCATGTATAAAATACGCCGGTTATAAATCGTCAATATTTGACATTGAAAGAGGAACTAGACAGGGATGTCCCCATTGCTCTTTGCCCTATTAATAGAACCACTAGCACAATTAATTAGAACTAACATTGACATTAAAGGCATAGGGCCAGATTCAGGTAGAGTTACTCTGGAGTATCAGTGATACTCCAGCCTAACTCTCACTTTAAGCCAGCGTTTCTGTTTTCAGTAAGCAGAAAACAAGAAACGCCGGGTTGGAGTTCCTATACGAGCGGCGTAATTGTATTTCGCCGTCGTATCGGAAATGCAATTTAAAAAATGGCGCGCGGGGCGTTCCCGCTGATACGCGGCGTAAAGATAAAGCAGCCCCCTAGTGGAGTATCCTATGTTAAGTATGGCCGTCGTCATCGCGTCGAAAAAATAAAAATTCGAGTCATTTGCGTAAAACGTCCATGAATGGGGATTGACTTCATTGACGTTCACTGACAGAATTTGGAGCATGCGCACTGACAGTCGACGCATGCGCAGTATGTTCGCCGCAGGATTCGCCTAGTTATAATAATACATGCCCCCTACCCGCCCGATTTGAATTCCACCGGCTCATTTTCGCTACGCCGCCACAACTTTAGGAGCAAGTGCTTTGTGAATACAGTACTTGCTCCTAAAGTTTCGGCGGAGTAACGTAAATGAGAAAAGTTACTCCAAATTAAAGATTCGCCCTTCTACCTGAATCTGGCCCATAGAGCTAGGTGGATACAAGCATAAGTTATGTCTTTTCGCAGATGATATCCTCATTTTTATGTCCAATCCACATATAACAGCCCCAAACTTGCTCAAGACTCTAAATAATTTTGCTCAAATTTCAGGACTTCATGTTAATCCCTCTAAATCAAATGCACTAAATATCTCATTGTCCCAATCTGATCTACATCTCACTCAAAATTCTTTACCCTTTAATTGGGTTTCGAAACAACTCCCTTATTTAGGAATTCAACTTACAGTCTCCCTTAAAGAATTGTTTGCTGCTAACTAGATACCTCTACTGAAGCAAACAACAAGTTTAATGAAATTATGGACTTCCCTTCCACTGTCATGGACCGGCAAGATAAACACGATTAAGATACTATACTTATTTAGAGTACTTCCTATCCCTCTACCATCTTACTTTCTAAGGCTTACTTAACGTATAGTTATGTCCTTTATTTGGGGCACAACTAAACCCTGTATTGCTAAATCTACGCTATACCTCCATAATTTAAGAGGAGGAATGGGACTACCCAACTTCTCCTCTTACTTCAATGCTGCACAGATAGCATCACTATCTAAGTACCACGCTACAGATGAAAAACCTTTATTTGTTGTTATAGAGTCTATAGATATTGATCCGTTGTCAGTAGCCAACTTGCTATGGCTCAGACCCGCTGATAGGTCCCATTTATCCAATCCCATAACAAAACATTCTCTAGCTATCTGGGATAAATTTAAAAGTTCCCATATGTTTCAATCCTCACATAACCCCCTGCTTTCCTTTCTTAGGAACCCTGCCTTCTATCCTGCTTGGAAATACCCAAAATCCTTTTCATCATGGTCCTCCACTAACCTGTCTCGCCTACACAACCTGGTATCTAATTCTAACATCCACTCCTTTCCTGTACTATGTGAATCCTTCGGGCTCCCTAGGTCTGAATTATTCAGATACTTACAAATTAAAAACTTCTATGAACCACTACTCAACACAGGCTCTTCACTAACTCAACTCTCTCAATTTGAACGGATTTGCATCAGCAACCCACATGTCAGAGGCCTAATTTCAATTCTGTACCGACTAATAAATGAAAACTCGAACAATTCATTACCTTTGTACGCGACTAAATGATCACAAGACATGAACATACTGTAATATTAGACGCTAAAGACTGGTCGAACATCTGGTTAGCCACTAAGAACTCCTCTCCTAATTGCTTTGCTGTAAAAACAAATTATAAGGTTTTGACACAATGGTACCTCGTACCACCTAAAATAGCAAGATGTGCTCCCGTATACTCACCAAATTGTTTTAGAGGCTGTGACGCACCAGGTACGTGCCCCTGGAAGAAGTCATCTTTTTGACGAAACGGCGTAGGGAGAAGCGGCGTGCTGATGTCACCACTGTTTACCAACGCCCATCTGGAACGACGGGCGGAATGTGAAAGCCGGCCAGCTACACTACTTTATACACGCTACTTTATTCAACGGCCATGTGAGTGCTTTTCTTTCATGTTAATAAATTGTTTTATCTTACAATACTACTCCATGTCTGCATTTCTGTTTTTACCCTTGGGCTGAATCTATGCGGGGAGACCTGCTGGTTATCGATCTGTGAAACCAAATGTGGAGGAGTACACCTAAAAAGTCTCAGAAAACTGCAGGGCTAATGAGCCACACATGCTTATGATCTCATTTCATAGAGATCTGTGTTAGTCGGTAAGCAGATTTGATATAAGAGGTGGAGGTGTCTTCTATTCTGCTTTCTGACACGGCTTCCTGGACTCTTCTTGGCACTCTTTTGTTTTATCTGTGATTCACATGGGAACTCCACACTGGATGAACTCTTGATTGTCACAACATCTATAGATGTTATTATTGTTGCACCGGTTTCTTTGATATTTCATGTACATTTATTGATACACTCTTGGTATCACATAGGTTGCACTTTAATTTTAAAGAAATAAAAAATGCGGCGCTGAAAGGAGACACTATAATTCACTCTCATGTGGAGGTGTATCTCATATAACTAAGTACAAATAACATAAAAGGTGAAAACTCATATAGTGGTATATGTAGTAATAAACCAGCAAATAAGTCCAGAATCACCACAGTGATATTGAAAACAAAGGGCCAGATTTACAGAGCCATTATTCCAGTCTATCTCCTGTTAGACCGGAGTACTTTTAAATTACGCGCGTCGTATCATTAGTTTGAATCCTCAAACCATGATTCGACGGCTTCGGGCTTTGATCCGACAGGCTTACGTCTTCGTATGCCTTCGGATCTACGCTGCAATCTTTTTGTGGCCGCTGGGTGGAGTTCGGGTCGTTTTCCGCGTCGGGGTATGCAAATAAGCTTTTTCCAAACCTACGAAGTTACGATCGTCCTTCGCAATCTCTTACGGCATCTGTAGTCATCTTTTTGCTGCATAAAGTTATACCAGCTATTAGCTGGTCTATAGTTAGACGGCCCATGTTAAGTATGGCCGTCGTTCCCGCGTCGAATTTCAATTTTTTTTTGCGTAAGTCGTCCGGTAATAGGAATGTACACAATGTAAACGACGCTACTCAAAAAAAAAATTACGTAACAACGTTATTTTGCGCAATGCACGGCGGGATATTTCTGAACGGAGCATGCGCAGTTTGATCGCCGCGGGGACGCACCTAATTTAAATGCTTCACGCCCCCTAATCACGTATTTCGACTCCGCCGCGAGAAATACACTACACCGCCGTACCTTACGGGCCGAAATCTACCTGAATTCGTCTTAGAGCCAGGTAAAATATGACGGCGTAGTGTATCTCTGATACTCTGCGCCAGGGCAATTGTACCTGAATCTGGCCCATAGTGTCATAAATAGTCCAGTGATATCGCTATGGTGAACATGTCAGATGAGATGTATCACTTCAAGGTTCAAATGGAAAATCCACCATACAATCCAGGGCAATCAAAGAGAATGGATACTCTTACCGAATTTGGTGGACACACTGACCGATGGTAGCATGTCAATAGGGCAGAAACGAGATCCTCAGCCTGGTACTGTCCATGGAAGAAGCATCCAGAGGCATATAGGGAAATCCCGAGTTTCTTGATCCCAAACACCCAAGGTAACAAAGAGGCTCCTCATGGGAATGGAATCATGTGGAAGGACATGTACAAAATTAAGGGAGGCTCCACATTGCAGTTAAACCCAAATACGGGATAAAACGGCTTTATTTAAAAAGCAAGGTATAGAAAATACCATAAAAACATTAAAAAAATAGTTACAAGAGCATCAGGGTACAAGCCAGAATGAAAAAGCAGGTACCTTTAATTTTAGACTAGCCCATTGCCATATCAGTCAGATGGTTAATGTGCACATGCTTATAATATTTTACTAATTCATGCAGCGCAGCTTACCTTTCGATTTGTGTTTTATCTGACATTTCTTTGCTGCAGCAGCACATTCACTTTTTCATGTAGTTTTGACTCAACATCATTATTATTTTATTAAGACCTGCGCAGTATATTTTCCACAACGTAGGAAAACACATATAGTAAGAGAGCACTTGGATGGCATCCAGATTACTGTGCTCTTGATTTCTCTATGCCCATTTCTTAACAGAATTTTTAGGTGAATTCATAATTTTAGCTAAATGTTTATGCCTAGGGTATTGTACAAGCTAGTCATAGCACACATAAACGAGTCAGCAGTGACTACAGAAAGGATTGTTTTGATTGATAAAACAATTAACTCAAATGCTACCTAATTATTATTTAGGTATAATAGAAAAAAAAATGTAAATGGAAAAAATAATCTGCTATCTAATATCCAGAATATGGATTAAACATGTAGTTAAAATTGTGTCCACTGAAGATCTCTGTTCCAGATACTACCTCTACCACCAATTGTTACACCTTACTGTAGTATCTTTCACTATTAGTAATGGTCAGTATTATATATGAAGAGGCTAACAAAATATTTCCATATTTGTGAAGTACTCTGCATGTATTTTAACTAGTTACCGACCGCCCGCCGCAGTTGCACCTCGGCAAGTTGGCTCCCCTGCGCGAATCGCTGTAATTGTACGTCGGGCGCATACACAGCAATTTGTGGGTGGGCACACGCCGATGTAGGTGCCCATTCAAGAGCAGGTGAGCCAACTGGCGGGTGTGGCTTCGATGTCTGCCAGCCACCTGCAATCGCTCCAGAGACATGCAGAACGGGGATCTGTCAGGGAGGAGAGGCAGATCGTCTGTTCCTAGTGATTAGGAACAACAATCTCTCTCCTCCTCCAGTCAGCCCGGTCCCCATACAGTTAGCAACACCTCCCAGGAAACTCACTCAACACCTTGATCACCCCCTAGTGTTAACCCCTTCCCTGCCAGTGACATTTACACAGTAATCAGAGGATATTTTTAGCTCTGATCGCTGTATAAATTTCAATGATCCCCAAAAAAGTGTCAAAAGTGTCCGATCTGTCCACCTCAATGTCGCAGTCACTCTAAAAATTTCAGATCACCACCATTACTAACTAAAAAAAAAAAATAATAATAAAAATGCCATAAATCTATCCTATAGTTTGTGGGCACTATAACTTTTGTGCAAACCAATCAATGTACACTTATTGCGATTTTGTTACCAAAAATATGTAACAGAATACAAATTGGCCTGAGGAAGAAATTTAGTTTTTTTACATTTTTTGGGATATTTATAATAACTCAAATAAAAAAATATTGTTTTTTTGTTTTTTTTCAAAATTGTCAAAAACACAAACACAGAGGTGATCAAATACCACCAAAAAAGCTTTATTTGTGTGATAAAAAATACATACAATTTGTTTGGGTACAAAAGCACACGACTGCACAATTGTCAGTTAACTGCTTGCCGACCGCCCACCGCAGTTATACGGCGGGACGGTGGCAATGCTGGGCGAGAGCACGTAGCTCTACGTCCTACCTGTAGCGGCCGCTAGGGGGCGCGCGCGCCGCCGGCAGCCCGTGCGCACGCCCCCGCTCGTCTCCCGAGTCCCGCGCGCGTGCCCGGCGGGCGCGTTTGCCGCCGGGCACGTGCGCTCGTTCGTTACAGAGTGGGGAACGGGAGGTATGTGTGTAAACACATACCTCTCGTTCCTGTCAGCGGGGGAAATGCTGATCTTCTGTTCATACAATGTATGAACAGAAAATCAATGATTTCCCCTAGTGAGGCAACCCCCCCCCCCCCCCCCATATAGTTAGAACACACCAGGAACATACTTAACCCCTTCCCTGCCCCCTAGTGTTAACCCCTTCCCTGCCAATGGCATTTTTATAGTAATCCAATGCATTTTTATAGCATTGATCACTATAAAAATGCCAATGGTCCCAAAAATGTGTCAAAACTGTCCGATGTGTCCGCCATAATATCGCAGTACCGAAAAAAACCGCTGATCGCCGCCATTACTAGTAAAAAAAATATTGATAAAAATGCCATAAAACTACCCCCTTTTTTGTAAACGCTAGAAATTTTGCGCAAACCAATCAATAAACGCTAATTTTTACGAAAAATATGTAGGGATATTTATTATCGCAAAATGTAAAAAATATTGAATTTTTTTCAAAATAGTCACTCTATTTTTGTTTTTAGCGCAAAAAATAAAAACCGCATAGATGATCAAATACCACCAAAAGAAAGCTCTATGTGTGGGAAAAAAGGACGCCAATTTTGTTTGGGAGCCACATCGCACGACCACGCAATTGTCAGTTAAAGCAACGCAGTGCCGAATCACAAAAAGTGCTCTGGTCTTTGACCAGCAATATGGTCCGGGGGTTAAGTGGTTGAAGCTTCTCTTGACTGATACCTTTTAACCACTTAAGCCCCGAGTCTGTTTTTCAGATTCGGTGTTTACGAGACTAAAACATTTTTTTTTTGCTATACAATTACTTAAAACCCCCAAACATTATATATATTTTTTTCTAACACCCTAGAGAATAAAATGGCAGTCATTGCAATACTTTTTGACACTCCGTATTTGCGCAGCAGTCTTACAAGCACACTTTTTTTGGAAAAAATTCACTTTTTTAAATGAAAAAATAAGACAACAATAAATTTGGCACAATTTTTTTACATATTGTGAAAGATAATGTTACACCGAGTAAAATTATACCCAACATGTCACGCTTAAAAATTGCGCCCACTCGTGGCATAGTGTCAAACTTTTACCCTTAAAAATCTCGATAGGTGACGTTTAAAAAATTCTACAGGTTGCATTTTTTGAGTTACAGAGGAGGTTTAGGACTAGAATTATTGCTCTCGCTCTAACGATTGCGGCGGTACCTCACTTGTGTGGTTTGAACACCATTTTCATATGCGGGCGCTACTCGCGTATGCGTTCGCTTCTGCGCGCGAGCTCGTCGGGACGGGGCGCTTTAAAAAAAAAAAATTGTTTTCGTATTTTTTTTCTTATTTTACAATTTTCAACACTGAAATAAAAAAAAAATTATCACTTTTATTCCTATTACAAGGAATGTAAACTTCCCTTGTAATAGAAAAAAGCATGACAGGTCCTCTTAAATATGAGATCTGGGGTCAAAAAGACCTCAGATCTCATATTTAGGCTTAAATGCAAAAAAAATGAAAAAAATTGAAACTGTCATTTTTTCAAATGACAAAAAAAAAAAAAAGGTTTCTTTAAGGCCCTGGGCGGGACTGACGTTTTGACGTCACTTCCGCCCAGCAGAGCTATGGGGAAGGGTGAGGGACATTTTTTCCTCACTTGCATCCCCACACAGCAGACGAGCGGACCCGATCGCCTCCGCCGCTCCCGACAGCAACGGTAAGCGGTGGAGGGCGCGGGAGAGCAGCAGGAGGGGGGGCCATCTCCCGCCACCGATAACGGCGATCTCGCGGTGAATCCGCCGCGGAGACCACCGTTATCGTTGACAGGACCGCCCACTGAAGAGATGGATATCTCGGTTGTGGCAGCAGCTGCTGCCGTTACCGAGATATCCATCTTTAAAGTGCCGACGTATAACGACGGTGGGCGGTCGGTAACTAGTTAACAATGAGATCCCTCTAATGCTTTGGAAGCTGTCTACGGGTCATGGCTTTTGCTGTAGGATGCAACTGAGAAAATGTCAGGAAAGACCTAGAACAGCTGAAATTTGGGGTTAATCAGAGGCACTGATGGCAGGTGTGTACTGACTTCTATTTAATGAGTTTCAGCCCTGGTTCACACTGGTGCGTTTTGACATGCGATTTGGCATGTCAAATCGCATGTCAAAACGGCGGATTTTGCCGCAAATTGCACTGTCCTAATCGGTGCGACGCTGCATCTGCGGCATTGCACCGATTTCAAAAAGTAGTCTATGTACTACTTTTTGCGATTTCAGCCTGCGATTTACATTGACATCTGTGCAGAAACCTGCACAGATGTCTCTGAAATCGCGGCTGAAATCGGGACTGCCGGGCGGGAGTGAAATCGTGCGAGTTCAGCTGAACTCGCACTGCTTCACTCCCGCAGCCCAGTGTGAACCAGGGCTGAATGTGAGGTCTGACTAAGGAGCTGTGCATGCTCCGAAACGCCTTACTGCCCACCACCTTCACCTGATGTCACATCAGCGACATGTGTTCCAGCTTGGTTCCAAAACCCAGGCCTCCTCATCGCATCTTCATCTCCTCACCAATCCATGTCACCAGGGTCACTGACAGCTGCAGGATGGCTCTCTCTCCCCCCCAGATAAACGAGAATTACATCGATCCACATGAGGACAAACCATTATATGCCTATGATCTTTTACTATCTTGTAAGTGTTTTTAATCCCATTGTGCTTTCTCTCTTTCCTTTTGGGGCTGCATGAGTGCTGCTGGCAGTAGGGAGCTACTGTTCATTGAGGGAACCATGAATTCTAATGTACTGTGACATACTGAAGCAGAGCATGATCCGCTCCTTTTGGAGACTGGACTGCAAGGCAGTATTCCAACCTACAGCCACACCCCCCTAGCTGAGGGTAAAGGTGATGGACTGGACAAGCATGTCTCCAGACCTAAACCATATGGAACATCTGTGGGTCATTCCTCAAATGGAAGGTGGAGGAGCACAAGGTCTCTAACATGCACCATCTCCGTGATGTCATCATGGAGAAGTGGAAAAGAACTCCAGTGGCAACCTGTGAAGCTCTGGTGACCTCCATGCCAAAGAGGGTTAAGGCAGTGCTGAAAAATAATGGTGGCCACAAAAAATATTGAACCTTTGGGCCCAATTTGGAAATTACTTAGGGGTGTACTCACTTTTGTTGCCAGCGGTTTAGAATTAATGGCTGTGTGTTGAGTTATTTTGAGGGGACAATAAATTGACACTGTTATATAAGCTGTACACTGACTACTTTACATTGTAGCAACGTGTAATTTCTTAAGTGTTGTCACATGAAAAAAAATAATAAAATATTTACAAAAATGTGAGGGGTGTACTCACGTTTGTGAGATACTGTGTGTATAAATATAGATGCATATAGATATCTATATATATGTAGATAGAATGTCCTACACTATAGTGGAGTTGCATGATTACTGTTTTGCATGAAGGTAAAAAAACCTTCCTTGAGCATCAGTCTCTCAGCCCCCCTATTACTTACCTGAACCCCATATCGATCCAGCCCGTGGCTCCTGCTGCTGTCAATCACAGCCAGTGATCCAATGAGAAGAGAGAAGGGGCGGGACAGAGCTTTGGCTCTGTGTGTGAATGCTGTGGCTCGTGAACAAGCCTGCTTGGGTGTCCCCACTGCAAACTGTTTGCTCTGGGGGCACTCAGCAGGAGCACGGTGCCAAAACCACTGCAGAGAGCAGCTAAGTATGCCACGTTTGTTATTAAAAAAAAGGAAAGCCTTTAATATCGCTTTAATAGAAGCTATGTTTCAGCATAACATATTTTTTTTAAATAATTTCTAATGTTCATTCATCTATTCATTATATAATTGTGCAATTAAAAAAAAAAACTCTATATTCCAAATATGTGTAGTGGAATAGTAGCGGAACAGTAGCAAAGTAGCTTTTCCACAGAAGTGTTACCTACTTCCCTGCCAGCTGATGTCATCCATGTTAACCTGCCTGTAGGAAATGTTAACCACTTAAGGACCGCCTCCTGCACATATACGTCGGCAGAATGGCTCCCGCGACCCGGTCCGAAGCTCCGTGACCAGGACCGTGGGACCCGATTGCCGCTGGAGTCCTGCGATCGGTCACCGGAGCTGAAGAACTGGGAGAGCTGTGTGTAAACACGGCTTCCCCGTTCTTCACTGTGGCGGCAGCATCGATCGTGTCATCCCTTTTATAGCAGGACACAATCGATGAAATCACACCTACAGCCACACCCCCCTACAGTTGTAAACACACTTCAGGTCACACATAACCCCATCAGCACCCCCTGTGGTTAACTCCCAAACTGCAACTGTCATTTCCACAGTAAACAATGCATTTTAAATGCATTTTTTTGCTGTGAAAATGACAATGGTCCCAAAAATGTGTCAAAATTGTCCGAAGTGTCCACCATAATGTCGCAGTCACGAAAAAAATCGCTGATCGTCGTTATTAGTAGTAAAAAAAATGTTTTAATAAAAATGCAATAAAACTATCCCCTATTTTGTAAACGCTATAAATTTTGCGCAAAACAACCGATAAATGCTTATTGCGATTTATTTTACCAAAAATAGGTAGAAGAATACGTATCGGCCTAAACTGAGGGAAAAATATATTTTTATATATTTTTGGGGGATATTTATTATAGCAAAAAGTAAAAAATATTGCATTTTTTTTTCAAAACTGTTGCTCTATTTTTGTTTATAGCGCAAAAAATAAAAACCGCAGAGGTGATCAAATACCACCAAAAGAAAGCTCTATTTGTGGGGAAAAAAGGACGCCAATTTTGTTTGGGAACCACATCGCACGACCGCGCAATTGTCAGTTAAAGTGACGCAGTGCCGAATCGCAAAAAGGGGCAAGGTCCTTTAGCTGCATTTTGGTCCGGGTCTTAAGTGGTTAATTTTACACATAAATTCTGGGACCTGATAGGTTTTGCAATTATGGTATGTAATTATAGAACTCCTGTGTGTTAGGTTCTTTCAACCATGTCTGAGCAAAGTGTAATTATTCACACTATAATTAAACATACTTTAGTTGTAGTAATGTGCTTTTCAGTAAGAACAGTTAAGAGAATCTGCAGGTGATTTTGAAATAGAAACACTAAAAACACATTTATGTAAGCTAAATAAACAGAAATGTTTAATATATTTGCCAGTGGAAAAATATTATTGTTATAATGTCAGGTGGATTTTTAGAATTGAATTAGGATAAAGAGAACTTGTACAACAATGGGTACTGTTATGGGTCAAAGAACACTCAAAACAAAAAATCCATACCAGTCCAAAGTCTTTCTTGTTCAACTGGTTAGAACTAACAAGGCAAAAGACAGCTGATGCATTTAGGAAGTCATACAGGCCTATTAACCACTTCCATACCGCGCCTATTCTGGCACTTCGCTCCTTCATTTAAAAATCATTTTTTTTGCTAGAAAATTACGCAGAACCCCCAAACATTATATATATATATATATTTTTATCAGACACCCTAGGAAATAAAGTAGTGGTCATTTCACTTTTTATCTCGCACTATATTTGCGCAATCATTTTTCAAAAGCCTTTTCTTGGGGAAAAAACGGTTTCATGAATTAAAAGATAACAAAACAGTAAAGTTAGCTAAATTTTTTTGTATAATGTGAAAGATAATGTTACGCCGAGTAAATAGATACCTAACTTGTCACGCTTTAAAATTGCGCAGACTCATGTAATGGTGCCAAACATCGATACTTAAAAATCTCCATAGGCAACGCTTTCAAGTTTTTTACAGGTTACCATTTTAGAGTTACAGAGGAGGTCTAGTGCTAGAATTATTGCTCTTGTTCTAACGATACCTCACATCTGTGGTTTGAACAGTGTTTACATATGTGGGCGGGACTTACGTGCGAGCTAATGAGTACAGGGGCGTTTAAATTTTTTTTTTTTTTTTTTTACTAAAAATTGTTTATTTTTACACTTTTTTTAACTGTAAACACCCCTTGTCATAGGAATAGTGTGTGACAGGTCCTCTTTATAGAGAGATGCAGGGTCAATAAGACCACACATCTCTCCTCCAGGTCTTTCAGTCGAGATTGCAGTTTTGTTTATCTCCGGAGTGGCACATATTTTGCTCAAGAATATCCCTGTACTTAGCACCATCCATCTTTCTCTGAAGAAGGAAGTCACCGCTCCAGATGGGTCTTGTAGGCAATTAAGGAACCTCTCGGAACACCAAGGTGCAATGACTAAGCACTGACATAGTGTGAAACGCGTCGGCTGTCCTTTCCTGTGGCTGTGTTTGTTTTGCATGCATATTTTTTATTAATAAAGACAACTTTATTTGAAGTTTCCTTGGAGTGCGGCTGTCCATCCCTTTTCCTATTTCCCATCCATCTTTCTCTCAACTCCAACCAGTTTTCCAGTCCGGACTGCTGAAAAACACCCCGACAGCATGATGCTGCCACCACCATGTTGCACTCTGGGGATTGTGTTATTTGGGTGATGTGATGTGTAGGGGTTGCGCTAGACATAGCGTTTTCTTTGATGGCCAAAAAATAAAAATAAATTGTTTAATCAGACCAAAGCACCTTCCTCCATACATTTTGGGAGTCTCCCACATGCCTTTTCGCAAACTCAAAATGTGCCATTTTGTTTTTTGCTGAAAGTAATGGCTTTCTTCTGGCCACTCTGCCATAAAGCCCAACTCTATGGAGCGTATGGCTTATTGTTGTCCTATGTACAGATACTCCAGTCTCTGCTGTGGAACTGCGACCTAGATGGGGTAAGTGCGGGGCTGGTGACAGACCGCCACCAGCCATCATGTACAAAGTGATTTTCTAGAACATAATCTCTTGGCAGAAAAGATTAATTCTAAATTTATATGAACATTAAGTACAGTTACCAAATGCTTGATTTTTCCAGCAGGTGTCACCACTTGGAAGATGCTTCCTTAATTGCCAGCAACTCCTTATTTCCAATAGTATAATCTTTTGTGGCTGAAAACATTAATCAAGAGAAATAAGCTTAAGGATGAAGCTGTCTCTTTTCTTCAATTTGCAGATTAACCACTTTAGCCCCGGACTATATTGCTGTCCAAAGACCAGAGCACTTTTTGTGATTCGGCACTGCATCGCTTTAACTGACAATTGCGCGGTCGTGCGACGTGGCTCCCAAACAAAATTGGCGTCCTTTTTTTCCCCACAAATAGAGCTTTCTTTTGGTGGTATTTGATCATCTCTGCGGTTTTCATTTTTTGCGCTATAAACAAAAACAGAGCGACTATTTTGAAAAAAATTCAATATTTTTTACTTTTTCTGTAATAAATATCCCCCAAAAATATATAAAAAAAACTTTTTTTTTCCTCAGTTTAGGCCGATACGTATTCTTCTACATATTTTTCGTTAAAAAAATCGCAATTAGCGTTTATTGATTGGTTTGCGCGAAAGTTATAGCGTTTACAAAATAGGGGGTAGTTTTATGGCATTTTTATTATTATTTTTTTTTTTACTAGTAATGGCGGCGATCAGCGTTTTTTTTCAGTACTGCGACCTTATGGCGGACACTTTGGACACTTTTGACACATTTTTGGGACCATTGGCATTTTTTTAGCGATCAATGCTATAAAAATGCATTGGATTACTATAAAAATGCCAGTGGCAGTGAAGGGGTTAACACTAGGGGGCGGGGAAGGGGTTAAGTGTGTTCCTATTTGTGTTCTAACTGTATGGGGGGGTGGACTTACTAGGGGAAATCACTGATCTTCCGGTCATACATTGTATGAACAGAAGATCAGCGTTTCCCCCGCTGACAGGAAAGAAAGCTGTGTGTTTACACACACAGCTCCCGTTCCCCGCTCTGTAACGAGCGATCGCGTGTGCCCGGTGGCGATCGTGCCCGCCAGGCACACGCACGGGACTCGGGGGCGAGCAGGGGGCATGCGCGCGGGCCGCCGGCGGCGCGCACGCGCCCCCTAGTGGCCATCGAAAGTGGCGACGTAGAGCTATGGGCTCTCGTGCAGGAGTGCCGACCTGCCGCCGTATAACTGCCGCGGCTGGTCGGCAAGCGGTTAAAGACCAAAATGTTCCATGGGGCAGGCCAATCCACCACTGCTTTGATATTCTCGGGATCCATGCTCATTCTTTCTGAAGAAACAATGTATACCAAGAACTGAATCTGGGTTCATTAGAATTCACATTTCTCCAGTTTGGTGTTAATTTAACACTGCCGCCTGTACTTTTATGTCGGCAGATTGGAGCGGCTGTGGAAAGTAATGTATATTTACATCACTTTGAATTACGCGCCGTGTGGGCTCGGTGTTCGCCGGTGTCCCGCGATCATGTCATAGAGCTGCTGAATGGGGGGGATGCCTGTGTAAACATGGCATCTCCCTGTTCTCCCTAGTGACAGGTAGGGATAAGCCGAACACCCCTGGGTTCGGTTCGCACCAGAACCTGCGAACAGACCAAAAGTTCGTGTGAACTTTAGAACCCTGTTAAAGTCTATGGGACTCGAACGTTTGAAATATAAAGTACGAATTTTAAAGGCTAATATGCAAGTTATTGTCCTAAAAAGTGTTTGGGGACCCGGGTCCTGCCCCAAGGGACATGTATCAATGCAAAAAAAGTTTTAAACGGCCGTTTTTTCAGGAGCAGTGATTTTAATAATGCTTAAAGTGAAACAATAACATTTAAATATTCCTTTCAATTTCGTACCTAGGGGGGTGTATAGTATGCCTGTAAAGTAGTGCTTGTTTCCTGTGCTTAGAACTGTCCCTGCACAAAATGTAATTTCTGAAGGAAAAAGTCATTTAAAATCACTCACCTTATGCCGCGTACACACGGTCGTTTTTTGCGATGAAAAAAAACTTTGTTTTTTAAAACGTCATTTAAATTGATCGTGTGTGGGCAAAACGTAGTTTTTTGTCTTAAAAAAAACGACCAAAAAAAAATTCTAACATGCTTAAAATTTTTGTGTCGTTTTTCAAAATGTCGTTTTTTGTTTCACAAAAAGTCACCGTGTGTAGCAAAAACGTCGTTTAAAACGATGTTTTTCAACCCGCGCATGCCCAGAAGCTAGTTATGAAGCGAGCTTCAATGGAAAAGAGTGGTGAACGTAACCTCGCTTTTTGTGAAAAAAACGATGGTGTGTAGGCAACATCGTCTTTGAAAAGTGACGTTTCAAAAACGTAGTTTTTTACTTCACAGAAAACGTTGTTTTTTTCATCACAAAAAATGATCGTGTGTACGCGCCATTAGGGTCTGGTATGGATATTAAGGGGAACCCTGTGTCAAATAAAAAAAAATTATGTGGGGTTCCCCCCCAAATATCCATTCCAGACCCTTCAGGTCTGGTATGGATTTTAAGGGGAACTCCACCCCAAATTTTTTTTTAATGAATGACTTTTCTCTCTATTGCCGGGAGCCGACAATTCATTATAGCCGCGAGTGATTTTAAAATTACTTTGTGCAGGGAAAGTTCTAAGCATGGGAAACAAGCGCTACTTTACAGGCATACTATACACCCCCCCCCCCCTAGGTATGAAATGTAAAGGAATATTTTTTATTGTTTCACTTAAAGGAATTATTAAAATCACTGCTGCCAAAAAAAATACAGTTTTTAAAACTTTTTTTGCATTAATACATGTCCCCTGGGGCAGGATCCAGGTCCCCAAACACTTTTTAGGACAATAACTTGCATATTGGCCTTTAAAATTAGCACTTTAGATTTCAAACGTTCGAGTACCATAGACTTTAACAGGGTTCTAAAGTTCACACGAACTTGCCGCAAACACCCCAAATAGTTCGCTGTTCGGCGAACAGGCAATGTTCGAGTCGAACATGAGTTTGACTCGAACTTGAAGCTCATCCCTAGTGACAGGACACTGATCGTCTGCTCCATGCCAGACGCGGTATTTCCGACACTGTTGATGACTAGGGAGTCTACCTTCTAGGAGGTTTTACCTCAGGATGTGTAGAGTGCATATATCCTGGTGTGAGTCACCGGGAATTCACCCTCGTTCGTTCGTGGCTCCGATCCGACCTCCATTTTTGTGGGGTGAGCAGGAATGGACCTCGGGTACCATGGAAGGCCAGGTGCAGGCCTGGGTGGTCTTCTTCAGCGTCCGCTGGTCTCGCACTCCCTGGTGCGTACCTTTATTCAAGGGGTTAGACATCTGTTTCTACCTGTGCCCCTATCCCGCTCTCTTTCAAAATATCGGGAGATTCCACTGCCTAATCTGTCTCAGAAGGTGGCCTCTGGTGGTGTCAGAAATTGTGGCGTTATCTTGTCAGTCACCTTACCTAGGTTAAAGTGGTGCCTCGCCCTTTTCTATAGTCCTGTCCTTGGATTTCCATTGAACAAGGACATTGTGTTTTTCCTTTCTTGTGTCCTTGGTCAACACATCCAAAGGAATTTGCCATATCTGCCCGGGATGTGGTTTAGGGAATTGGGTGTATTTGCCGGCCACTGAGTCTTTTGAAAGTCAGGCTCTCTGTACTCACGGACAGGCCAAGAAAGGGGATGTCTGCTTCTTCTGCGACCTTTTCTGGATGGATCGGATAGATGATAAATCTGGGCTATTCCATCAGGGATCGGGTTCCTCCTTTCCCTAATATATGTTTATGTAGGTTTTATCGTGTGCACTGACACATGTCACCTTCCATACATCAATACATTAATGTTTTATATATACATTAAACTGGATTATTTTCATTTTTACTCCCCACTTGTGAACTGCTTCATTTAAAGTCCCACTGTCTTTCCTATGTTCTCTCCTTTCCCTATTACGGCGCATTCTTCTCTGGCTCATAGTGCATTTTGGGCCTTCTATCATTAGGCGCCCATTGCGCCCATTGCGTTTGTTCACATGGTCTACGAACTGGATGGGTTCTGCGGATGCCTCTTTTGGCCACAAGTTTTTGCAGCCTGCTGTTTAGTGGGTCTATTCCCTCTTGAAGGGGTATCGTTCAGGTTGGGTTCCAGCTTGTCCTGCGTGAAGCTCCTGTTACCTGGTTGGCTCTTGTGTTAGCCTTGGGATTTTTCAATGTGCCACCCCTCATGTTCGGCACTGCTTTGGGACATCCCTATAGTTTCCAAATAAAGAAGGCTGTGTCTGTCAATGAACGACAGAGAAAATGGGATTCTTACCGTAAAATCTGTTTCTCTGAGTTCAATGACAGACACACCAGCCCCCCCCCCCCCCCCCCCAGGGAGTTTTCTTCTATTACTGCTTGCTACTAAACTGGATATCTAGTGCAGGGAGGGTGTTATATGCTGACTAAAGACAGCCCATATGCGTACCCAGGTGTTGTTTTTTGTCCTGCCTAGTCCTAGGCGATATTAACCCTTCATCCCTATAGTTTCTGAATAAAGAAGGCTGTGTTTGTCAATGAACTCGGTGTGTCTGTCAATGAATGGATTTCATGGTAAGTAAAAAATCGTATTGTATAATGGCACACTCCCTTACCATCTATGTTCCTAATGACCAGTGTAATCATATGGCAGCACACCAAAATATTGTGTTCCCACATTTATTCAATAAAAATTAGTATGTGTATATATTGGCTGCGCCTCTCAAAAAAACAGTATTCCTTCACTGCGTACGTCCATATACAATAAACATCAATCAAAATACATATTCAGTAACATAATCCTTTCCTCAACGTGTTTAAAACCCAAATATAAAGTTCATATGTGACACATCCTCCTTCCACTCAAATAATAGCCTTTATTTTTTTCATGCATAATGTTTATGAATTTTATAAAAAGCAGTACAAAGTAGATTTGACATTGTGTAAGCAAAAGCAACTTACAGAAAAGCAATAAGTGGCTATATAGTTGCTAAACATATGGAATACTTAATCAGAAACAGAAATGTGGGCTACTCAAAATACATGTTGAGCTACTTTGTATAAACAGGTAGGAGACGAATTACAGAACTACATTGGGGTACTGGTCCCTGGGAAGAGGACTCCTGTGGGGCCAGTTTCCTGAGACTGAAATACGTCTCTTAAGTAAGAGTGCAATGCAGTCAATCATCAAACCAGAAGAAAACATTTATTCAAATAGCCTTCCTTTAAAATGTATAGAGTTGGGCTTGATGTTGGAGTCAAACGTAAGTATAGTGCAGAGTATATGATACACTGTAGTTCAGTGTATATAATACACAAATACCATTAATTTTTTTTATTAATATTTGTATTTATTTATTTTGCAGTATCAGGCTCTGTTGCTGCATTATTAGTACTCCCACTTCACACGCACAGCAGTGGTATACATTATAATTTTTTTTTTAGTAATATTATTATTATTTTAGTTTTTTTGGGTGGCACGACAGCACTAAGAATAATTAGGGCATAATTTCTGTCCTCCCTTTCGTGTCACAGGTGTTCCTCTTTCTGCATCAGTAGTAGTTCCCCTTTTTTTTCTTATTTTTTTTTAGGGGGGGGGGGGGGCTTTTTTTATTCTTTTTTTTCTTTCAGCAGCAAAAAAAAAATCTCCTTAAATGTCACAGGTGGTGTTCCTTGTGTGTTTTTTTTTTTTTTTTTTCATTATTAAAAAAAAAAATTCTGCCCAATTGCTGCACCCTTATTTTCTTTATTAAAAAAAAGCTATAATAACATGGTTTATAGTGCACCAAGCACAAACATATTGCACCTAAGGACCATATTTCCATCCCACACTCTATAATAAAAATCCACCCAAAAATCCTCATTATGGCCAATAAGGAGTGGCAGACACTCACAGGCTACTATAAGATGGCTGGCAGCCTTTGCGTATACAGTGAAAAGTGGTGGTCGTGGACATGGTGCATCCACACTTCTCCTTTTTTTAGTGCTGACTGTGTTATTGAGCCGTAAAAAAAACGAAAGAAACCCTTTGGCGGGACTTTGAAATCAATAACTCCACCCAATTGAGTATGCGGAAAATAGTAAATTTATCAAAAAAAAAATGATTACGAAATCTTTAAAGCATCAATATGGAGAGGTCCTTGAGAAAAGACTGCATATTCCAAATTGACAAAGCAAGGTTAAAAATCACAAAACAACCACTAATTATAACACTCTTGTATAATATACATAGTGAAGCATTTCGAGGTTTTGAGCATATATCCTCTTTGTCAAGAGCAAGTGGTGTTGAATTGTTTAGCATATAGCATAAAGTATAGCATAAAACATGTACACCGGCTGTTTTTTCCTGGATCCTATACTGGAAGTTATATATACTGGGACCTTCCTGTCATCGGAACATCACCTGGACACACTTATTACATGCTCCTTCTCATCCTCTATCTTGTAATTGTTTTTAATCATTTTGGGGATATTAAAAGTTCTTATTCTGCACTTAGAGGCACTTTTTTTTTTTATCTACATGGTTCTATTAAAGCGGAGGTTCACCCTAAAATCCACTTTCTGACATTAGGTCCAGCATACTGCTAACATCTGCAGTATGCTGTTTTTTTTTTTTTCGGTACTTATCGTTATACGAGGCCTTGTTATCCGGCTCCGAGCGGGCAATCGTGCGGGGAGTAGGCGTTTCTAAGCGAAGAGGAGTTGATTGACGGCTGCTAAAGCGCGTCACGCCTTCCGGAAATACCCGAAGTGACACTCGGGCATTTACGGCGCCTGCCGTGTAGAGCTGACTGCGCAGGCGCCGTAAACACCCGAGTGTCACTTTGGGTATTTCCAGAAGGCGTGACGCGCTTTAGCAGCGCATAAAATCAACTCCTCTTCGCTTAGGAACGCCTACACCCGGAAGTAAACCCCCCGCTCGGAGCCGGATAACAAGAGCTCGTATAAAGATAAGTACCGAAAAAAAAAAACAGCATACTGCAGATGTTAGCAGTATGCTGGAGAGATCTAACTAATGTTAGTTTATTTTTGGATGAACCCCCGCGGTGGGAGCCACAGTATACTATTGTTATAGAAGACTCACAAGGATGAAGAATTTAAATTGGTGTACAAGGTGTACATCTTAAAAGAAAGGCTATTATTTGAATGGAAGAAGAATGTGTCACATTCGAACTGTGTATTTACATATGAACTTTATATTTGGATTTTAAACACATGAATGAAAGGATTACGTCACTGAATATTTATTTTGATTGACGTTTATTGTATATGCAGGCACGCAGTGAAGGAATAATGTTTTGTGGCACAGCCAATACATACATGTCCTCTGTAATGGCCTGAAAAACACCAAGTTCACTATATTGACCACTTATGTATTTATATATGGTTTTTCATATCCCCCCTAATATCCTTTTTAAAAAAAAAGAGAATAAATTAATTTTAGCTAATCTTTCCTCATAGCTGAGCTCCTCCATTCCTCTTATCAGTTTAGTTGCCCTTCTCTGCACTTTCTCCAGTTCTTCAACATCCTATTTGTGAACAGGTGGTCAAAACTGAACTGCATACAAATGTCAAGTTCTGTCTATGTTATTTTTTAGCGGGCAATGCAACCCATTCAAGTGAAGCCTTAGAAGAATTAAATTCAAGAATTGTCTTTTTACATTTTTCCCTTTAAAGTGAAACTTCACTCTCTTAGTCAACTTTGGCCATTCTTATGCTGCTAGCATTAGTAAATAGATTGAAAGGTATATTGTATTTACTTGTTTGACCCTTCTTTTTTTATTTTTTTATTCAGTTATTTACTGGTTTCCATGCCTATGCAAATGATTTCATATGTGATGGGAGTGGCTTTGGGCAGGGGGTGTGTGGAACCCAGCTTACCTTAGATAAATCGGGAAACTTGTGGTTCATCTCCCAGGCCTTTCTTATGTGTAAGTCACCCTGTGTCTATTGGGCGGCACAGGGTAACCAGGAAAATAATGGACAACTACTTAACCACTTACAGACCGGAAGATTTTACCCCTTAATAACCAGCTCATTTTTTGTAATACGACACTGAGTCGCTTTAACTGACAATTGTGTGATCATGCGACGCTGTACCCAAACAAAATTGTCCTTTTTTTCCCAAAAATAGAGCTTTCTTTTGGTGGTATTTAATCACTTTTTATTGTTTGCAGTAAAAAACAAAAAAAGAGCGACAATTTAGAAAAAAAAAAACAATGGGCCAGATTCACAGAGCCCTTACTCCTGTCTAACTAGTGTTAGACTGGAGTAATTTCAAATTACGCGCGTTTTTAGCTAGTCGAAAACCTCAAACCATGAATAGACGGCTGCGGGCTTCAATTCGACTGGATTACGTGTTCGTACGCCTTCGGATCTACGCTGCAATAAAATTGCGGCCACTGGGTGGACTTCCCATCGTTTTCCGCGTCGGGGTATGCAAATGAGCTTTTGCCGGCGATCCCCGAAATTCTGATCTTCATTCGCAATCTCTTACGGCACCTTTAGTCATCTTTTTTTTGCGTAACACTATACCAGCTTTTTGCTGCTCTAATATTAGACAGCCCATGTTAAGTATGGCCGTCGTTCCCGCGTCGAATTTCTACGTTTTCTGACGTCTTTTAATATTTTTTACGTAAGTCGTCCGGGAATAGGAATGTTCGTAAACGACGCTACTCAAACAACGAATGACGTAACGACGTGATTTCGCACAATGCACGGCGGTAAATTTCTGAATGGAGCATGCGCAGTTCGATCGCCGCGGGGACGCGCTTAATTTAAATGCTTCACGCCCCCTAATCGCGTATTTCGATTACGCGGCGAGAAATAGACTACGCCGATGTAGCGTACGGGCAAAAATCTACCAGAATTCGGTGTAAAGCCTGGTAAAATACGGCAGCGTAGAGTATTTCGATTACGCAGCGTAATATTAAGTGTATGTGAATCTGGCCCAATAATTTTTACTTTTTGCAATAATAAATATCCCCAAAAAAATTAAATAATATTTTTTTTCATTAGTTTAGGCCAATAATATTCTTCTACATATGTTTGGTAAAAAAAAATTGCAATAAGCGTATATTGATTGGTTTGCGCAAAAGTTATGGGGCCAGATCCACAAAGAACTTACGGCAGCGTATCTATTGATGCGCCAGCGTATCTTTGTTTTGTATCCACAAAACAAGATACGCCTGAATGTGGCATAGAGCCGACGACATAAGTCTTAGTACGCCATCGTATCTATGTTGCATTTTTACGCTGGCCGCTAGGGGCGCTTCTGTCGATTTTCCACGTTGAATATGCAAACGACCTAGATACACCAATCCACGAACCTACGTGCGCCCAGCGCAATTTTTTACGTCGTTTGCTTAAGGCGTTTTCCGGCGTAAAGTTACCCCTGGTATGTATAGGCGTACGCAATGTTAAGTATGGACGTTGGGACAGCGTTGAATTTTCCGTCGTTAACGTCGTTTGCGCAAAACATTCGCGAATAGGGATTTGCGTAAGTTACGTTCACGTCGAAAGCATTGACTATTTGCGACGTGAATTCGCGCATGCGCACTGCGATACCACCACGGACGGCGCACGCCCACATCTTATACATTTGAATTGCGCGGGCTTACGCCAACACATTTACACTACGCTGCCGTAACTTACGGCACAAATTCTTTGTGGATAAGGAACCTGCTGCTCTAAGTTACGGCGGCGTAGTGTACCTTAGATACGCTACGCCTGCCTAAAGATAGGCAGTTCTTTGTGAATCTGGCCCATAGTGTCTACAAAATAGGGGATAGATTTATGGCATTTTTATTATTTATTTTACTTTTACTAGTAATGGCGGTGATCTGTGATTTGTAGCAGGACTGCAACATTGCTGCAGACAGATTTGACACTCTTTTTGGGAACCATTGACATTTATACAGTAATCAGAGCTAAAAATAGCCACTGATTATTGTATAAATGTCACTGGCAGGGAAAGGGGTTAACACGAGCGGGTGATCAAGGGGTTAAGTGTGTTCCCTGGGAGTGTTTCCAACTCTATGGCCGCGTACACAGGATCGAATTTGTCCGCTGAAAACGGTCCGATGGACCGTTTCAGCAGACATCTCCGATCGTGTGTATGGGCTAGCGGACAGATTTGTCCACCCGACAGATTTCAAAGCATGCTTTGAAATCTATCGGGTGGGAATCTGTCCGCCCGACATGTCTGCTGGTTAGTACACTTACCAGCAGACATGTCGTCCCGCACCGCCGGCGCACCGCCACCGAATGGATTCGGCGCATGCGCGGAAGTGTTTTACTTCCTGGTGCGGTGACGTGGCGGCGTCAACGTCACCGCCACGTCACCGACACGTCAGCGCGCCGTCTGCTGGCGGGGATTTTGGTTTGCTCGTGTACACGCAAGCAAACCAAAATCCCAGCAGACAGATTTGTTCAAATCTGTCGGACGGACAGATTTGAACAAATCTGTCCGCTCGTGTGTACGAGGCCTATGAGGCTGAGCTGACTATAGGAGGAGGATTCGCTAGCAACAGCACATCTGTCTCTAACTCCCCTGTCAGAACGGGGATCTGTCTGTTTACATTATCAGACAAAAATCTGCCTTTAGTTCTACATTGAATGTCTGCTTTAGGTGTTAAAATGAGAAGGATTCAGGAACACAATCATGTCACCGAGCAGCAAAAACAAAGAACAACATGACATTAAACATGTACATTAAAGATAATTTTGCTTTGTTTTGTTTTTTCTGGCACTATACAACAACTGTGTAATAATTGGATCTCACCTGTCAGGCAATGCTGTGGGAATGCAGTGTTCTGAAGAGAATGCACCCTGGGTTTCTGTGTAAATAACATGCAAACAAAAAAAAGAATAGATTCCCAGAATGCCTGCTGCTTACTCTTACAGGGCTGCCATTGCATTGAAATACAGCAGGAGGTCTAATTTTTGACTGATGCACTGCATCTCAGAGTTATGTGACAATATATCCTACATGTGGATCCAATAGATGATGATGTGTTTTGTAGCTGCTGGAGGTTGATATCTGTCAGTTCACAACAATTAACACGTCAACACCACTCATTTTGAATCTTACAAGCACAATAACATCATCTTTTAAATATAGTGGGCCAGATTCAGATACAATTACATTGGCGCAGAGTATCAGAGATACACTACGCCACCGTATTTTACCAGGCTCTACGCCGAATTCTGGTAGATTTTGTCCCTTACGGTACGGCGGCGTAGTGTATTTCTCGCTGCGTAATCGAAATACGCGATTAGGGGGCGTGAAGTATTTAAATTAGGCGCGTCCCCGCGGCGATCGAACTGCGCATACTCCGTTCAGAAATTTCCCGCCGTGAATTGCGCGAAATAACGTAATTTTTTGTTTGAGTAGCGCCGTTTACGGACATTCCTATTCCCGGACGACTTACGTAAAAAATAAAAAAAGACGTTGAAATTCGACGCGGGAACAACGGCCATACTTAACATAACATAACTTAACATACTGCAAAAAGCTGGTATAACTTTACGTGGCAAAAAGACTAAAGATGCCGTAAGAGATTGCGATTGACGTTCGTAACTTCGTGGATCGTCGGCAAAAAGCTCATTTGCATACCCCGACGCGGAAAACGACGGGAACTCCACCCAGCGGCCGCAAATTTATTGCAGCGTATATCCGAAGGCGTACGAACACGTAAGCCAGTCGGATTGAAGCCCGCAGCCGTATTTTCATGGTTTGAGGTTTCAGAGTAGTGAAAAAACGCGCGTAATTTGAAAGTACTCCAGTCTAACGTGAGATAGACAGGAGTAAGGGCTCTGTGAATCTGGCCCAGTGTATTTAGTTATTTTATGTAATTAATATACTTAGGGCTAGATTCAGGTAGGAGATACAACGGCGTAGCTCCAGATACGCCATCATATTTCTGCCTCTGAGCCCTCCTATCTATGAGCCTGATTCATACAATCAGTTACGCATAGATTTCTATTAGATCCGACTGGCGTAAGTCTCTTACGCTGTCGTATCTAACTTGCATATTTACGCTTTCCCATGTAAAATATCCAAATGAGCGTAATACGCCGATTCCCGAACGTACGCCCGGCCTGCGCATTTTTTTTACGTCGTTTGCGTTAGTGTAGGTCCGGCGTAATGTTACCCCTGCTGTATGAGGCGCAGCCAATGTTAAGTATGGACGGCGTTTACGTCGTTTGCGTAAAACGTTCGCGAATAGGGTTTTGCGTAAGTGACGTTCACGTCATTTTCATTGACCATTTCTGCCGTGATTTGGAGCATGCGCACTGGGCTACGTTCAGGCCCGGCGCAAGCGCAGTTCGTTCGGCATGGGGACGCGCTTCATTTAAATGATACACACCCCCTACCTGCCAAATTTGAATTAGGCTGGGACATTTACGCTACGCCGCCGCAACTTTACAGGCAAATGCTTTGTGAATACAGCACTTGCCCGTAAAAGTTGCGAAGGTGTAGCGTAAATGGGATATGCTACGCCAGCATACTTTTACGCCCATCTACCTGAATCTAGCCCTTAGTTTTTATAATTGTAAATAGCTGAATGCCTTTTTTCACTTTACAAGAACAGCAAAGGTTGATTTAAATTTACAACAGAGTTAAAGCGGATCTCCACCCTAAAGTGAAGATCCGCTGATCGGAACCCTCCCCCCCTCCGGTGTCACATTTGACACCTTTCAGGGGGAGGGGGGTGCAGATACCTGTCTAAAGACAGGTATCCGCACCCACTTCCGGCCCGCAGTCTCGGGCAAAAGACGGGCTTTTCCCGTTGTATGCTGGGAACTCTCGGCTCCCAGCACACAGCGGGAGCCAATCGCGGGCGCAGCGCGACTTGCGCATGCGCCGTAGGGAACCAGGCAGTGAAGCCGGAGCGCTTCACTTCCTGGTTCCCTCGCCGTGGATGGAGGGGGGAGCAGCAGGGTGACGAGCGATCGCTCATCCTCTGCTGCGGACGCCGCTGGACTCCAGGACAGGTAAGTGTCCTAATATTAAAAGTCAGCAGCTGCAGTATTTGTTGCTGCTGGCTTTTAATATTTTTTTTTGGTGAACCATCCGCTTTAAAGTGATTGTATTTTTTTTTTATTTATTTTTTTAAATAACAAACATGTTAAACTTGCCTCCACTGTGCAGTTAGTTTTGCACAGAGTGGCCCCGATCCTGCTGTTCTCGGGTCCCACTGCGGCTGTCTTGGCTCCTCCCCGCAATAGCTAAACCCCTCTGGAAAGCTCTATCCCGAGGGGGCTAGCGGGCGGGCGTGCTCCCTGTCATACACGACAGACTGTGTCTATGGACGCAGCATCCATAGACACAGAGTGTATGACTCGGTCCTGCCCCCCTGGCGGCCATGTCATTGGATGTGATTGACGGCAGCACGAGCCGATGGCTGCGCTGCTATCAATCTATCCAATCAATGGCCAGACTCCGTAGAGAAGAGGATGTCGGGGGAAGCGACAGCAGGTGAACAGGCTTAGGTAAGTAAACGGGGGGGCTGAGGGGGGGGGCTGTCATTGCCAGGTGTTTTTTAAGCTTAATGCATAGGATGCATTAAGGTGAAAAAACATGAACCTGTACAACCCCTTTAAGTCTAGCAGAATGAAATGCTTTTAAGGATATGGTGTATAAGAACTTTTTTCTAGTAACAATGTATATGTGTATAAAAAGCAATATGTGCTTGACAATGATCCATGCTAGTATGCTAAAGTCCTTTTAATAACAAAGCCAGCTTTTTAGTTTCATGTGGATGGCCAAGAAGTAAAATGTAAACAGAGTTGGAAACATGTTTATGCTGTATTTTAAATGATGTTTCCACAGCGATCATATTGAGGCACCAAATTCTGTCAATCTTTTTTGTTTTTAGAGTGACATAATAGAATTTACATATGGCTGGATCAGGTCCAAGGGTCAGAATACAATACAGAGAGTTGCAGTATAATAAATGACATTGCTAAGGAGGCTTAAAATACTGTCATGTAATCTGTAAAGTCTGATTGGAACAGGACCACTGACATCAAATTTGCCAGATAGTGGGAAATATGTGTTTCATTGAAGATTTAGGTCGCTAGCAAGGGCGCAACCAGCACCCCGCAGAGGTTTTTACATTTTCCAAAGGACATGGAGGAAAGAAATCGGTAAGTAAAAGAATGAAGAAAAGAGGGGAAGGAGAAGAGAGACGAAAGGGGAAAAAAAAAGTGGGGGGGAGGGGGGGGATAGGCAGGCCATAGACAATTAGAAAAATAAACAATCTGTCGAATGAAAATTTAAAATGAAATTGTTTAATTTTTCATACGCTTGTGTCATCATGGTTTTGGAATTTTATCTGGGAAAAACATTGTTTTTTTTCAAGTGATGCAATGTACTTTGAGTTATTGTCTTGAAATAATAATAATAGTAACACTTGGATTATTATGTTAAATAGCATTGATTCACATACTTCCAGCCCCATCTGTCTGAATTCCTTGCTGTTGTGTTTTTTTTGTTATTTTTTTCATACAATAACCCTAGAATCGATTAAAAATTGTTGTTCTGATAACAATTTCAATGTTCGATCTGTTATTTTCCATGGCCACACGAAAATCAACTGTCTCTGTGGGCACAGTAATGATTTGAAAACCAAACAACAGTTCTTTCTACATGAAATTATGTTTGTTTTTCGATACACGTATGGCCTGCTTTAGTGGGTTATTTTAGGTCACACAAATTAAATGCCTAGGTAATGTTAGGCTCAAAAAGCACTTGGTATTTCGCAGAAAAGGTGAATTGGGTGAGGCTCCAATAAAACCACATTTTGCAAAAGCTGGCTTCCTGCCTGTGTAGTTCCTTCATGCACATGATATAATTTACAGTTCTGATCAATTG
Source organism: Rana kukunoris (assembly GCA_029574335.1). Classification (NCBI taxonomy): domain Eukaryota; kingdom Metazoa; phylum Chordata; class Amphibia; order Anura; family Ranidae; genus Rana; species Rana kukunoris. The sequence goes on from CM056059.1 coordinate 42,773,744, forward strand.
GAGCACAGTAAGAGGAGAGAAGGATTTTCTTTGGGTTGGCATTGAGGAGGTGATATTTATGCTTGAGGAGCAAGGTAAAGCGGATGTCCGCTCAAAAAAAAAAATATTAAAAGCCAGCAGCTACAAATACTGCAGCTGCTGACTTTTAATATTAGGACAATTACCTGTCCTGGAGTCCACCCTGCTGCTCCCCCCTCCATCCACAGTGAGGGAACCAGGAAGTGAAGCGCTCTGGCTTCACTGCCCGGTTCCCTACGGCGCATGCGCTAGTCGCGCTGCGCCCGCCGATTGGCTCCCGCTGTGTGCTGTCTTTTGCTCGAGACGTGTGGCGGGAAGTGGGTGCAAATACCTGTCAAATGTGACACCGGAGGGGGAGGGTGACGATCAGCACGACTTTACTTTAGGGTGGAGCTCCGCTTTAAGGTGTAGTAGGCAAGCAACCAGGTCCTGCTCAAGAGAAAAATCTGTAAGTTCCTTGATCAGGGTTCATGCACCTTTACATCTTCTTAGAAGGGGAGAATTTGTAGGCAATTTCAGAAGACATGGAGAGGCATGCCACTGGCCTTGCCACATCGCCAAAAGGTAGGAGTGGTGCTGGGGAACTGTTGGAATACATTGTAAGCAGTAGATGGCAGTGTTTATAAGTTTGTAGCTGCATCTATTGTTAAAAATTGTTTTTTCTCTACATTAAAGTAACTGTTTCCTGTCTGCAGTTAAAGCTAAACTCCATCTTTTTATTAGCTTGGCCCAAGCAAACTTTGTCCCTCACTAACATGTAAGGCTGCTGGATTTACGGTATAAACTGTATGTAGCTCTAGCTACATACAGCATACTGCACTGTGTCCAGTCTCTTACCCTTAACACAGTAGTCTATCATAGCAGCGGTCAGCCATTCTAAGAAAGCAGTGTATTCTATCAATGAATACAAAGTTTCCTCAGATTGTCAGAGTCAGAGAGGCAGGATGATGATGTCACAACCTATGACGCAGAGGAAACTTTGTATTCATTATTAGAAAACAACTCTATCTGTAAATGGCTAAGCGCCGCTGTGATAGACTCTATTGTGTTCCAGGTACAAGACAGGAAGTCTCTGCTTGAGCCCAGAACACAGTGTGGTATTGTCAGGGCTGTTTTCAGTCCTCCCTTCTCAGTGCTCAGCTGTTAGTTAATTACCAGCACGTCAGCTAGCCCCTTCTGGCTTTTTAAACTGCCTGGTTACACCAAACAACCCCCTGGTTCGGTTTGCATCAGAACCTTCGAACGGACCGAACGTTCGTGTGAACTTTAGAACCCCATTGAAGTCTATGGGACTTGAACGTTTGAAATCAAAAGTACTAATTTTAAAGGCTAATATGCTTGGTTTACAGTTAAAAAACAATATCCCCTCCCTCTAGTACCCAAACTATTTCAGAGATTAAGGCAACCATTTTTACCAAACTTGATCTATGGGGGCCTACAATTTAGTCCGCATCTGTCAAGGGGATGAGTGTAAGACAGCCTTTCGTACCCGATTCGGCCACTATGAGTACCTAGTGATGCCCTTTGGACTATGCAATGCCCCGGCTACTTTTCAACATTTTGTCAATGATATATTCAGGCCCAGATTTACTCCCTTTGCGGCCCCAAGGCCGGGTCCTTCAATGCCGCCCCCGCCTGTGCAGTACAGGGGGGAAATTATCCATCGGGGGACTTTTTCGGCAGGACACCGAGAAGCAGGGGGGGTGCTGCTGCTGAAAATTGCATTGACATGACAGGGGGAACTCCCAAAACCAAATGAAAGTGAAAGTGTCCTCTCCTCTCAGCCACAGTGCCGCCCCTGCACCCACTGCCGCCCTGAGGCCTGGCCTTGTTGGCCTTGTCTGAAATCCGGCCCTGTGTGTGACATGACAATGATCACCGCTTCCGATTACATGAAGCTGTTATCAGTGTCCTGTCACTAGGAAGAATGGGCAAATGCTTGTTTACATTAGCATTTGCCCATTCTTACTCACAGTGAGGCGATTGCAGGTATCCCCGCGGACATCGAGTCCGCGGTCGGACTCACGGCCCACAATGCCGCTCTTAGGCCGCGTACACGCGATCGAACATGTCCACTGAAACTGGTCCGCCGACCAGTTTCAGCGGACATATCCGATTGTGTGTATGACCTAGCGGATAGGTTTTTCCAGCAGACACATTTCAAAGCATGCTTTGAAATTTGTACGCTGAAAACCTGTCCGTCGGTTAGTACGCCTAACCAGCGGACATAAATCTCCCGCATGCGTCAAATCCATTAGAAGTATTTTACTTTTTGGAGTGGTGACGTGGCGGCGTCAACGTCACCGCGTCCTCAGTCCGAGGGGATTTTCGTCCGATGGTGTGTACACGCCATCGGACCAAAATCCGAGGAGACATGTCAGCTGGAAACGGTCCGTCGGACATGTTTCAGCGGACATGTCTCCCCGTGTGTACACGGCCTTAAAAGGCCAACATATGTATACGTTGATCTGCCCAGCAGTGCCATTCTGCCAATGTATATCGGCGTGACACAGTCCTTAAGCGGTTAATTACATTCTGCACAGTATATAAATGGTGGAGAATCACTACTAACAGGAAGTGATTAAAAGGTACGTACATGCATTAATCACTTTAAGACCGGGTCTATTTTTCAAACTTGTTTACTAGTTAAAATATTTTTTTTGCTAGAAAATTACTTAGAACCCTCAAACATTATATATTTTCTTTCTAACACCCATGAGAAATAAAATGGAGGTCGTTGAAATACTTTGTCACACCGTATTTGTGCAGCGGTCTTACAAGCGCACTTTTTTGGGAAAAAAAAACACTTTTTTTTATAAAAAAATAAGACAAAAGCCCAGTTTATTTTTATATTGTGAAAGATGATGTTACGCCAAGTAAATTGATAACCAACATACCATGCTTCAAAGTTGTGCCCACTTGTGGTATGGCATCAAATTTTACCCTTAAAAATCTTCATATGCAACTTTAAATTGTTTTTACAGGTTGCATGTTTTGAGTTACAGAGGAGGTCTAGGGCTAGAATTATTTCTCTCGCACTATCGATCGCGGGGATACCTCACATGTGTGGTTTTAACACCGTTTTCATAAGCAGGCGCTACTCATGTATGCGTTCGCTTCTGCATGCAAGCTCAGCTGGACAGGGCGTGTTTAAAAAAAAAAATATATATATTTTACCTTTTATTTTGAATTTTTACACTGTTCCTTTTTAAAATAAATGGTGTCACTTTTATTCCTATTACAAGGAATGTAAACATCCCTTGTAATAGAAAAAAAAGCATGACATGACCTCTCAAATATGAGATCTGTAGTCAAAAATACCTCAGATCTCATATTTACACTAAAATGCTAATTGATAAATGAAAAATGAAATGTCATTTGAAAAAATATGTTGCTTTATGAGCTATGGGCGGAAGTGATGTTTTGACGTTGCTTCCGCACTGCAATGGTATGGAGATGGGTGGGGGCCATCTTCCCCTCACTCATCTCCATACCTAACAGGGAGAAGGACGCAATCGCCTCCGCCGCCCCCATAACCCCCCTTATCTATGCCCCTGACATCAAACATCCATTTATCATATATACTGTCTAAAAGGCTTTAGTCTGCTTCTTATTTTACAGGCAGGTTTCAGAATGTTTGTGCTGCTTACTGCACTTCATTCAGTAGACAGTGTGTACTCATGTCTAAGACCAATGTCAATAAACAAATGACGAAAGTTATAGAAGATACAAATAAATATTAAACTGAGCATACCATGCAATTAAACAGAAGCTTTTTTGGAATGATGGGATGTTACTATAATTATCCTTTTCAAGAAATAACAGAATGAATTCAGAGCTGAGTTAATAATGATTGTAGGTCTACTTTAAGCAGAGGTCTTGAAAAATAGGACTAAATACAAGAAACAGGTGCAGAATTGCATACTAAATATTGCTTTCAAACGGTGTGTTTTGATTATTTATTTATTTTATATATTTTTTTTTGTAAAGGCTCTTTTTTCTTTTTCTTTTTTAAATACAAGCACATTAAGTGCTCCAATTATAGTTAGTGGAAGTTGATACTTAATAACCCATGACTCAGACTCTATAGTTTAGTGCTGTACAAGGAGAACCCCTTTCATAGATAACAATATCTCCTTTACAAGTAATTAATCTGTAAATAGTTTGTTCCTAATTAGTATTTCAATAACAAAAAAAGATGTAAGGGGCATGTATAAGTTTATTTTTTTTTATATGCATGCATCATATACTGTAACTTACCTTTTTATTCTAAATTAGTAATCGTAAAGGCAATTAAAAGGGTTTTATTGAATTTGTTTTTTAAAGAACTGTTAGAACTCTAACATAGTTTTGTAGAGAACCGATTTAACTAATATTTATGCTACATTAAATAATAAAAAAAAGAAATCTTATATTGTTACCACATGTTCTTAAAACATTTTAAGACAAAAAGCCAACAATTCAGCATATTTATTTTCAAGTTCAAGCACAATTGATCTAATTTACAGATGGCTTTCTTTTATGCTCCGATGCATTGATACTTGAATCCTCACAGGATTTACTATGCAGTCATGACACACATGGATTCATGTAAACACGCTGCAGTTTACAAACTCCTGGGCTTTTATTCCATAGATGAATCCCGCCTTCCTTCTAAAAGTCTGTTATCTGCAAATATATGTATTATCCCCAAACCTGGCAAAGACCCTCCCAATGTAGTAGCTATTGTTTTCATACTAAATTTAGATAGCCTCCCCCCCACCATAAATTATCCACAAGGACCAAGTAGGCCAGAGATAATACCACAAAAAAACATAAATCATATTTCATATGTGCAAAAATATGGCCTGAAAGCTTTTGTGACTAAGGTTATGTCCCTGTATTCACAACATTCCACATCTGTTTTGGTTAATGGTTCACTCTCGGATCTGCTCCTTATTTCGAATCATATGCAACAGGGATGCCCTCTCTCCCAGCTATTATTTGTTATTGTGATAGAACACTTAGTCCAAGCCATACATCAAAACGATTTGATTGTTGGCATCCAAACTTCGTTCCTACACAATAAGCTCTCACTTTATGCAGACGACTTATTAGTATACATTCAACAACCACACATCTCTCTCTCATCCCTCCCCCAAGAGTTTTGTAGATTTGGGGAATTCAGTAACTTTAAATTGAGCATATCTAAAACTGAAGCCCTCAATTTATCTTTACCCGCTACTACAATCTCCCAATTGCGAACCAACTTCTCCTTCCAATGGTCCCACAAGGGTATCTCTTACTTGGTTGTTACTATTTCTTCCAGTTTATCAAACCTCTATGAATTGAACTACAGTACTTACTTGTATTCATAAGGGCCCAGATTCAGAGAGAATTGGATTCTCGTAGCGTATCAGAAATACACTACGCCGCCGTTTTTTACCTGGCTCTACGTGGAATCCAGGTAGATTTTGTCCAGTAAACGACGGCGACGTAGTGTATTTCTCCCGTCGCAATCCATCTAGACGAGTAGGGGGCGTGAAGGATTTAAAATAGGCGCGTTCCCGCGGTGAGCGAACTGCGCATGCTCCGTTCGCAAATTTCCCGCCGTGCATTGCGCGAAATCACGTCGTTACGTCATTCGTTGTTTGAGTAGCGTTGTTTACGGACATTTCTATCCCCGAACGAGTTACGCAAAAAAAAAAAATTTAATTCGACGCGGGAACGACGGCCATACTTAACATGGGCTACGCACAGTTAGACCAGCAAAAAGCTGGTCTAACAGTACGTAAAAAAAAACAGACGTAAGCGATTGCGAAGACCGCTCGTATCTTCGTGGATCGCCGTAAAAACACATTTGCATATCCCGACGCATGAAAACGACGCAAACTCCTCCCAGCGGCCGCAAAAATATCGCAGCGTAGATCCGAAGGCTTACGAAGACGTAAGCCTTCGGATCGAAGCCCGAAGCCGCCGTATCATGGTTTGAGGATTCAAACTAGTGATACGGCGCGCAAAATTTGAAATTACTCCTGTCTAACACCAGTTAGACAGGCGTAATTGCTTTATGAATCTGGGCCAAGGAGTTTAACTCTTGTAATTCCTAATTTTTACCCTGGTTTGGTCACATAATTACGCTTAAAATGGACACTTTGACAAAACTGCTCTATCTTTTCCAGACAATTCCCTTACTCTTAGGCCCTTTTCACACTGGGGTGTTTTTCGAGCGTTTTTCGAGCGTTATTACAGCGTTATTCGAGCAGAGCCTTATCTGCAATCCCTATTTGTTGGCAAAGCACCGATAAGACCCTAAAGTTTTAGGGCGTTTTTGCAGTGCCTCGGTGTGAAAGGGTAAGGCATTTTTACAGCACTTTTCAATTCATTTCAATGGAAAGGGGCATTTTTGGAACATTTTTTTCAGAGCTCAAAAGCTGCTCCAAAGATGCTGCTTGCAGGACTTTTCTCAACACCACCACAAGTTCAACGCCTCAGTGTGAAAGGGTAAGGCGTTTTTACAGCGCTTTTAATTAATCTCAATGGAGAGGGGCGTTTTTGGAGCGTTTTTTCAGCGCTCAAAAGCTGCTTCAAAGATGCTGCTTGCAAAACTCGGTGTGAAAAGGTCCATTGAGATGCATGGAGAGCGTTTTATGAGCATTTTAAGAGTGCTATTTTTAATGCTAAAACGCTGTAAAAACGCTTCAGTGTGAAAGGGGTCCTATCCAAGCGATTTTTTTTACCATACTTTGTTCCATGTCTATACTTTTTTTTTTTTGTATAGTTTCCCTGTCCTTTCCTCAAAGCTTCCATTATGGTCAAGCAGGACCTTTCCCTAATGAAGCTTAGAGCCATCCTCTGGCATTACCAATGAGATATACAAAGACTACAGTCCTCATCCCCCTTAACCATAGCAGCCTTACACTAATGAAACAGAAGAGGCCTCCAAGCCCTATTATCCTCAGACTCATCACTTCTCACGGCTTTATTTGATAACCCTACTTTTCCTCAGGGCATGGGACCCATCACTGGGACCACTGTCTAGATCCACATGTCCAGTGGAACACTCTTTTGTCCACTCAACTACCAGACAGCCTGGTACCCCAGGAGGTAGGGGTGATTGTCTTACTGCCCTTCACCTTTCCTCCTTTTTTGCGGGATTTTTACATCTACCTAGATCTATAGACCTTTAATAGAGTATGAGCGATTATGCTCCTTACATTAAATGCCCAGACAACTACTTCATGTGTTATTGTATGAGGAGCTACCCACATACACCGGAATGTGGTCTGTGGATTTAGGAAGGGACTGTACAACTGCCAATTAACGGACCTCTTTCCACTTCACTCACAAATCTATGATCTCTTGTTATGCACAAGAAAAGAGCTATAAACTCCTTTCCAGATGGTACAAGGACCCTCTTTCACTACATAAAATGTTCCCATCTGTACCAGCCACCTGTTGGAGATGTGGCTCGGCGGAAGGGAACTATTTACACATCTGGTGGGAGTGCAGCGGGATCAAACCTTTTTGGACTCAAGGTTTTAAAGTTTTCAACACCATTTACCATATACAATGATTGTCTAAGACCTACACCTCCGATAGCACTTTTGTCCATGTTCCCAGGCTTGATAACATCTCAAACGTGGAGCCTATTGCATTTCTTTCTTTCCTCATCAAGACAACTGATCCCCATGTTCTTGAAGACAACTACATCCCCCCTCTTTATCCCTGTGGGTTTCTACTGGTAATGATATAATGAGAGAATGGAAGAGATGCTGGTGATTGACAATGGCGTATTCGAGAATTTCAAAATGTTATAGTACGTTTGGCTTGATTTCTCCACCTCTACCACCCTTAAGAATATGCTTTGATCAATTTCCCCTGACCGATTCCTTTATTGCAATATTTACACTTCTGGTCATGATGGATGCTCAAGACCTCTCTCCTTTCCCCCCTCTGTCTGATCTCACCTCTTCTCTTTCCCATTCCTTAGAGCCCATTCACACCTAGGCGTATATACGCCTGAAGCGCGACGCTCATTCCGTTGGAGGGGCGAATTTACATTGATGTCTATAAGATGGTTCGCATCTCACGCCGAAACGCCGTACGCCTGCCGCCTGAAAACAAGTCCCGGACCCTTTTTTTCAGGTGGCTTTCGGCGTTCGGCATAGACCTCAATGAAAAATGATTTGTTAAAAAAAAAAAAGTTTACAAATCGCGGCAAAATACGGCGCGTACGCCGCGTTATAGTGTGAATGCAGACTTATTCTTTCTTTCCTTTACTTTACCCATCATTATTTGTTAGTGTGTACATAACCTTTACACACCGATTTCTTACTCCTGAGGTGTTTTATTCTCATCAAGACAATCAAATTAATTTTGTTTTATTGTTAAACGATGCAATGTGAGTAATGGAATGACTTTCCCCCTGTATGTTTCCCGAAATGCTCGAAAAATAAAGGAAAATTCAAAGAAATTAATCTTGCTATAAACAATTTCTTATGTCTTGTTATCTGTTGCAAACTTTTATACCGGACTACATCCTTACTTATTTTTCTATGCTGATACAATATAAATATGCTGGTATGTATCTCTAAAAATCTATGGGATTTCATTTTTCCCTAAAAGTTTTAAAGTTTGTAAAATACTCACAAAACCATATTTTTTTCTGAAAGCATAGGACCATTAGAATAAAAAGAAGGTGCTATTGATTTTTAAGGCCCCACGATATTTGCGCAAATGTTTACCAAAGCAATATTTTAGCTAAAAATACACTAAAAACATTATTAGCAGATACAAACACAGCTAATTTTTCAAAATCCCTGCTAAATTCCTTCTAAATAAAAAAGCTAGAGCTGTATTGAGGTAATAACAAATCAGAAATATGTTGAAATAAAATTATTTAAACATTACTAGCACTCAAGAAGTTCTTAAACAGTCCACTTAAACTGTGAACAAAGCAGAATGTGAAATGAAAGACAGTCCACTTGAATAGTAAATGAAAACAAATCCTTGCAGATCAATGTTCCAGATACTGTAATCTCCTTCACCACACTTCTTGTATAGAGATCCCCCAAAGGTAATTCACTTACCAGATATTAACGGGTTAACAGATTATCTTTAGAACAAACACTGCATGCCTCATCTAGATATTGCTCGTCACAAGCAAAAAAACAAGTGCACACATAGCGTAATCCAATAACTAAAAGTTTATTTATTAAAAGTGATCCATTATGGATGTACACTTACAAAAAAACAGAATGTAAAAAGCATAAGTTAAATCTCCTCATTATGTCATTCACTTCTGATATACCTCTCACCACCATTGCGGTGTTCCCGGGTAAGGCAAACAGGTGAATCGACAGCATGGGTTGCTGTGTGGTCACGCCCTGATGTGTTTCATCATTGCACTGCGGCATACAGTTTGGTTAAACGACCGAGATTATATTCCAAATGTCTTTTATAGATAAATACTCTGACAAGTATTCAATCCATAACCTACTGATAACATATCCACCCAGTAAGTATAAATTAAATAAATGTGACTGGTTAAACTTGAAATTCAATGAGAGTTGATCAACCAAAATCTACAAGTAAGCAAATTGTCTGTTTCCTGATGATGCCATACAATGAACAATCTATTATTAAAACCATATAAATTACGGTAAGTCAATCTTTAAAACATGAGAGCTTCATAATAATACAAATCTTTACATTATATTGATATATGCTGTGTAATTGGTTGGATTCCAAACTCATTGGTTCGCGGACAAATCCCCAATATGCCTATCCATACTTGAATAGTGCAAACATTGCAATAAATGTGATCGCTTATACTATACATTATACCACTTAAATAATATATATCATTATAAAATTCATACATTTCGGATACCGCTAAAACCTATAAAATTGTATCTATAAAATTATATTTATAAAATCAATAATCACCGATAAAACAATTTGGCCCGACGTAAGTGCAAATTTGCGCCGGTAAGAGCAAATGTGCGCCGGCGTATCTGTGCGCCAGACCCACAAACCAACATACGCCTATAAATTGGCCAGCCTACGCCGACGTAGCTTACATACACCGACGTAGGCTGGGCGCACTTTTCGTCTGGATGCATGTTGCTGCTCCCATTGATTAGGCATTCAAACATGCAAATGAGGGAAATACGGCGATTCACGACCGTACGTGTGGCCGGCGCATGCTACGCGAGGTGCACGTAAATTGTACGTCTGGCGTAAAGTTATTCCCATAGATGAGGCGCAACCCGGCAACAGACATGCAAAGGTCTGCACTAGAGAACACAGGCCGGCGTATTGGTCGTACGTTACGTTCACGGCGTACATGGTGATCCTGCGTAGCTTAGGCATTTGTGCCGGCGTGGTTGAGAGCATGCGCATAAGGGTGCTGTTTCATGCACCTACGTCACGGCTACGTCACAGTGCAAGTACAGTGATTCGCCAGGCGTAAAACACTGCACCATGCTCGGACCATCATTTGCATGGGGCCACTCCCACTTCCACCTACATCGGCTTGCACCTTCGAAACCTACGCCACGTCGACACAGCGTTGGGAGCAATAGCTTGCTGAATGCAGTGCTTGCCTCTCCGCGCTGCGTCGGTGTAGCGTACCGTGTTTGCGATACGGCGGCGTAATGTGCGCCCACTCTCTGTGAATCTGGGCCTATAAGTCCAACTTAACGTTCATTCCTTTTCGGACTGAGGGTATCTGTTAAATCTATTTTGTTTTGCATTTGTATAGTTCCTTACCCTTTTACTTCCTCTCCAATCAGGGTGCATTTTTCTACACCCCAGAATCTTATTCCTGAGGAATCACTCTTATGTTTAATTTTAAAGTGCATAGAAACACTGTGTTACCTGTAACCAATCTAAATGTTATTAATGTGCTCTGATACTCGTTTACTTAACCGCTTAGTCACCGCCTTATAGCCGAAATATGGCTGCAAGGCAGTTGCTTAACTCTGGGAGGAACCCAGCAGCAGCAACAAGGATTGTGGTAAAGGGCCAATGAAAACGGCTATTTACCACGTGATCGCGCCGTCCAATGATGGCGAGATCACAAATATAAACAAACAGACACAACAGGTCATTTCCAGGTCATGTCTCTCCTCTCCTCACACCGTTGCAGTGTGAGAGAAGAGGAGAGACATAATAGACAAAACGTGAGTGCCCAGCAGTGCCCAATAGTGCCCCATTTGTCCCATCTCTGCCCCATCTCTGCCCTATCTCTGCCTCACCAGTGCCATTTGTGCCCTACCAGTGCCACCTGTGCCCATCAGTGCCACCTGTGCCCATCAGTGCCCATCTGCGCCACATCAGTGATCATCTGCGCCACATCAGTGCCTCCTGTGCCCATGAGTGCCTCCTGTGCCCATGAGTGCTGCTTGTGCCCACCAGTGCCGCCTGTGCCACCCCAGTGTCATCTGAGCCACCCCAGTGTCATCTGAGCCACACCAGTGCCACACCAGTGCCCACCTGTGCCCATCAGTGCTCATCTGCGCCACATCAGTGCCGCCTGTGCCCCACCAGTGCTATCTGTGCCCACCAGAGCCACGCCAGAGCCACACCAGTGCCCACCAGTTCCACCTGCATCACTGCAGTGCCGCCTGTGCCCACCAGTGCCACCTGTGCCCACCAGTGCCGCCTGTGCCCACCAGTGCCGCCTGTCCTCACCAGTGCCACCTGTGCCCACCAGTGCCACCTGCTAATCAGTGACACCAGTGCCACATTTGCCCATCAGTTCCACCTGCGCCACTGCAGTGCCACATCAGCGCCACCAGTGCCCACCAGTGTTCTAAAGTGCAGCCTCTCTAGCCACCAGTATGGCAAAAAAATATTTTGCCCATCAGTTCCAACTGCGCCACTGCAGTGCCACATCAGCGCCACCAGTGCCCACCAGTGTTCTAAAGTGCAGCCTCACTAGCCACCAGTATGGCAAAAAAATATTTTACCACCGAGGAGGCCTACCAGCAACTATGCATGACTCATGAGAGCAGCGGGGAGCTCTCTGAGTCTCTGTCCGATTCGGATTCGGTCTATCAGCCCGTAAAACAAGCATCGGGTCTGATACGGAATTAGAGGAGGAATGTGTGCCCGTTAAAAGAAGGCATTCTGGCGTGGAGCAGCAGCAGCCTACTACTAGCAGAGCAGTGCCATCCACCTCGCGAGCAGTGCCTTCCACCTCGCGAGCAGTGCCGTCCACCTCGCCAGCAGTGCCGTCCACCTCGCCAGCAGTGCCGTCCACCTCGCCAGCAGTGCAACAAAGGCCAGGCACAAGTAGGGTGTGCTCTCCACCCCAAAGGGATAGGGGCCATGCCAGCCTTCCCTATGGCCTTTAAAACCCCCTGTGGCTGCCTTCTAATTCCGGAGAAACAAATATCCCCCCTTTCACCACCCAGCCAGGTGTCCAGGTAAACACCAATAATTTTGCCATGCTTGATTTTTTTCATTAGATTTTTACCGAAGAATTACTCTTATCCATTGTGGCCCAGTGCAACCTCTATGCTCAGCAGTTCGTAGTAAGCAACCCTGATTCCAGTTATGCCCGCCCCTTTGAGTGGAGAGAACTCACCGTAGAGGAGTTCAAAATATTTTTAGGCCTAACTTTCAATATGGGTCTCTCAAAAAAACCAACGGTACTCCTATTGGTCTCCACCAGTACTAAAAGTGGCCTCTCACCTCCCAGATCAGACCCTATAGTAAGATCAGGGTCAATAGCGCTTTCCCATAAGGGATAAATCCAGGGGATGAAGTTGCCAGCTGACAAGCATGAAGCCAAAACAGATACACTCCGACCAGATGATGATTCATTCATATAAAAAAAAGGAGATAACATAGTGTACTCTGTATGCGCACAAGGTTTAAAAAAACAGATGTATAAAACTCACATTTTCAAGGCACTGATCCAGTGCCAGGGTAAACAGCGATAAAAAACATGTGTTGCTTGTGAAGCAGTGGCTGCGGGTGCCGTCACGTCCTTCCCCCCGAACGTTGCGTCCCTAGGGAAGGACTTATTCAGCGGAATGTAGGGATGAACGGTAGGCCGATCGTTAATGGGATCGATTCTGTGACGGCCAGATTGGGACAGTACATCGACTCATTTTTACAGCCTCTGGTGGTTAAAACCCGTGCTTTTTTGAAAGACACTAAACATATTATTCAAATATTAGAATCTTTGGGGTGTTCCAGTAATAGTATTCTTGTCACAGAGGACGTTAGTTCGTTGTATACTATTATTGGACATAGTGATGCCATGATATCAGTTGAATGGGCATTGTCCACATCTCTATTATCAGGGAAAAATCAGGAGTTCTTTTTATCCTGTCTTGATTTTTGCCTCTCAAAGAATTATTTTTGGCATGATGGTGAATATTTATTACAGACCAGGGGGGTGGCTATGGGAGCCTGTTTCGCTCCCAGTGTGGCCAATATTTTTATGGCCCACTGGGAGGATGAGGCGATTTTCTCATGTCGCCCCCCTGAGTTGGTTTGTTATCGTGGTTTCATTGACGATTTGATAATGATATGGAATGGGGACAGGATCTCATTGGATTATTTTATTTGCCATCTCAATGGTAATAACAGGAATATCCAACTTACATGGACTATTAGCCAAGAAAAAGTAGTATTCCTGGATCTTAATATTTCTAGAGATATTGACCGTTTTTAGGCTGAGTAATTACTTTAAACCCACTGACCGTAATGCATATATGCCCCTGGGGAGTTGCCACCATAGATCATGGTTGTGCAATAATCCCAGGGGACAATTTATTAGATTTTGCAGCAATTGTTCTTTAGTCAGTGATTATGTGAGTCAGTCTCAGATTCTCGCTGATAGATTTGTACAAAAAGGGTATCTTAAGGAACAGTTGGAAGCGGAAGTGGACCTTGTCCATCAAATGGATAGGGATACTCTTCTTTCGGATCGAATTGCTGATGCAGAGTCTGGAAGGGATAAACACAATTTCCGAATGATTCTGGATTACAGTATTCAGCACAAAAAAATCGAAAAAATCATTGTGAAAAATTGGTCTATTCTTCAACAGGACAAGGTTCTTGGGCCTGTATTACCAGCCAGACCACAATTTATCTACAAGAAAGCTCCTTCTCCTAGAGACCGTTTGGCACCCAGTGTTTTCAATCCACCAGTGATTTCTGAGAACAGGATTTTTAAATTTCTGGGGGGGTTATTATTCTGCGGTTCCTCCACTATAATGATAACACCCAGTGCCCTCCCAGAAATGACCCTGCTTTTGACAAATTATTTAAAATTCGGCCACTCTAAATTTTTTCTCTAAAAAATTAGCCCAGTTATATACTCCCGAACAGAATATCTCCATAGATGAGTCCCTTGTCAAATTCTCCGGCAGGCTGGGCATCAAACAGTTCACCCCAGCAAAAGGGCCCGATATGGGGTGAAAGTGTACAAACTTTGCGATCGAGACACGGGGTACATCTACTCCTTCCTGGTGTATGAACTGCATCCCCCCGAATGCCCAGAGTATATTGGAACCAGTGGAAAAGTGGTCTGGGAGCTTATCTATCCACTGCTTGGAAAAGGATACCACCTTTATGTGGACAATTTTTACACTATTCTAGTAATCAGTAACCTGATTGGCTGAAGCGTCATCGAGGGCGGGACGAGGGACATCGAGGGACGGTAGAAGCCAGAAAGGTAAGTTCCAGGGGGTACTGGGCACGGTGGCTACAAGTGGGGGCACAGTGGCGACAATTGGGGGCACAGTGGCGACAATTGGGGGCACAGTGGCGACAATTGGGGGCACAGTGGCAACAATTGGGGGCACAGTGGCTACAAGTGGGGGCACAGTGGAGACAATTGGGGGCACAGTGGCTACAAATGGGGGCACATTGGCGACAATTGGGGGCACAGTGGTGACAATTGATGGCACAGTGGCTGCGTTTGATGGCATGGCACAGTGGCTGCGTTTGATGGCATTGCACAGTGGCTGCGTTTGATGGCATTGCACAGTGGCTGCGTTTTGATGGCATGGCACAGTGGCTGCGTTTTGATGGCATGGCACAGTGGCTGCGTTTTGATGGCACGGTGGCTGCGTTTTGATGGCACAGTGGCTGCATTTTGATGGCACGGTGGCTGCGTTTGATGGCATGGCACAGTGGTTGTGTTTGATGGCACAGTGGCTGCATTTGATAGGTATAGTGAGGCTGCAATTTTTTTTATTTTTTTTTATTTTGCACCCCCCCCCAAAAAATTTTGAGCACAGCCGCCACTGGTGACGAGCAATATCTAGATGAAGGCATGCAGTGTTTGCTGATACAGCTACTCAATATCCACCCACCAATCCAGCCTGATCTGATGGAGACAAATTTTGCTGACAACAACCATCTAAAGATACGCTGTTAACCTGTTAATATCTGGTAAGTGAATTACCTTTGGGGGATCTCTATACAAGCAGTGTGGTGAAGGAGACTCTCTGGAACATTGATCTGCAAGGATTGGTTTTCATCTACTACATTCTGCTTTTTTCATAGTTTAAGTGGACTGTTTATCTATTTAAGAACTTCTTGAGCACTATTAATGTTTACAGTGGGTATGGAAAGTATTCAGACCCCCTTAAATTTTTCACTCTGTTATATTGCAGCCATTTGCTAAAATCATTTAAGTTCATTTTTTTTCTCGTTAATGTACACACAGCACTCCATATTGATAGAAAAACACAGAATTGTTGAAATTTTTGCAGATTTATTAAAAAAGAAAAACTGAAATAGCATTGTGGTCAGGTAGGTCAGTGTAGAAACAGGTAGGTAAGTACTAGTGGAAGGGACATGGGGAGTGATAAAAGTCCACAGGTTAGAAGGGCGCAAGTTACTTGATTTGCCGCAGACACTGACAATCCACTCTACTCTCTAAGCATAACATAGGCTGCTGCACACAGCAATAGCCGGATTAAAAGCACCTACAGTAGTGCTCATTAGTTTACATACCCTGCCAGAATTTATGATTTCTTGGCCATTTAGAGAATATGAATAATAACACAATAACTTTTATTTCGCTCATGGTTAGTGTTTGGCTGAAGCCATTTATTATCAATCATTTTGTTTACTCTTTTTAAATCATAATGGCAACAGAAACTACCCAAATGACCCTGATCAAAAGTTTACATACCTCAGTTCTTAATACTGCGTATAGCCGCCTTTAACATCAATGACAGCTTAAAGTCTTTTGTGGTATTTGCGGATGAGGCTCTTTATCTTCTCAGATGGTAAAGTTGCCAATTCCTCTTGCTTCTGTAAATTTTTGGGCTGTCTTGCATGAACTGCACATTTGAGATCTCCCCAGAGTGGCTCAATGATATTGAGGTCAGGAGACTGAGATGGCCACTCCAGAACCTTCACTTTATTCTGCTGTAGCCAATGACACGTCGACTTGGCCTTGTGTTTTGGATCATTGTCATGTTGGATTGTCCAAGTACGTCCCATGCGCAACTTCCTGGCTGATGAATGCAAATGTTCCTCCAGTATTTTTGATAACATACTGCATTCATCTTGCCAACAATTTTGACCAAATTTCCTGTGTCTTTGTAGATTACACATCCACAAAACATCAGCGATCCATCTCCGTACCTTTCATCATAGGCCTTGTTGACTCCTTGTTGTGTAGATCACAATCTGTTACTGACTCGGCTTACTGAAGTAGCCAGGGTCGCAGAAGGCGATTTATCTTGGTTCTCCTCTTTTTTGGAAAACCGATCGCAAACAGTGAAGTTAGGACCTTTTACATCTGAAAAACGCACAGTAACATGCGGAGTCCCTCAAGGATCGCCTCTGTCACCAGTGCTATTTAACATCTACCTTCGTCCTCTTTTTGAGATTATTAGCAGCCAAAAACTGCTTTATCACTCTTATGCAGATGACACGCAACTGTATTTCCGCATCTGCAACAGACAGGATCACCACCTCAATCTAGAGACATGTCTCTCTTTGATAGAGGACTGGATGACAAAGAGGCAAGGATTGGTTTTCATCTACTACATTCTGCTTTTTTCATAGTTTAAGTGGACTGTTTATCTATTTAAGAACTTCTTGAGCACTATTAATGTTTACAGTGGGTATGGAAAGTATTCAGACCCCCTTAAATTTTTCACTCTGTTATATTGCAGCCATTTGCTAAAATCATTTAAGTTCATTTTTTTTCTCGTTAATGTACACACAGCACTCCATATTGATAGAAAAACACAGAATTGTTGAAATTTTTGCAGATTTATTAAAAAAGAAAAACTGAAATATCACACGGTCCTAAGTATTCAGACCCTTTGCTCAGTATTTAGTAGGAGCACCCTTTTTATCTAATACAGCCATGCGTCTTTTTTGGAAAGATGCAACAAGTTTTTCACACCTGGATTTGGGGATCCTCTGCCATTCCACCTTGTAGATCCTCTCCAGTTCTGTCAGGTTGGATGGTAAACGTCTCTCCAGAGATACTTAATTGGGTTTAAGTCAGGGCTCTGGCTGGGCCATTCAAGAACAGTCAGAGTTGTTGTGAAGCCACTGGGAGGTGAAACTTTGGCCCAGTCTGATGCCCTGAGAACTCTGGAGAAGGTTTTCGTACAGGATATCCCTGTTCTTGGCCGCATTCATCTTTCCCTTGATTGCAACCAGTCGTCCTGTCCCTGCAGCTGAAAAACACCCCCACAGCATGATGCTGCCACCACCATGCTTCACTGTTGGGACTGTATCGGACAGGTGATGAGCAGTGCCTGGTTTTCTCCACACATACCGCTTAGAATTAAAACCAAAAAGTTCTATCTTGGTCTCATCAGACCAGAGAATCTTTATTCTCACCATCTTGGAGTCCTTCAGGTGTTTTCTTTAGCAAACTCAATGCAGACTTTCATGTGACTGAGGAGAGGTTTCTGTCGAGCCACTCTGCCATAAAGCCCCAACTGGTGGAGGGCTGCAGTGATGGTTGACTTTCTACAACTTTCTCCCATCTCCTGACTGCATCTCTGGAGCTCAGCCACAGTGACCTTGAGTTCTTCTTTACCTTTCTCACCAAGATAGCTCAGTTTGGCCGGACGGTGTGTCACAGAAAAGGGTCTGAATACTTAGGACCATGTGATATTTCAGTTTTTATTTTTTAGCCAGTAGAGGGCCGCGCTATAGACGAAAGACGTCCCCAGCTCGGCTCTCGAATGTCCGGGTGGACGTCTTTGAATGTCCTGTTGTTTACATTCCCCATGCCCGCTGCTGGGGGCGTTCAGTGGGGAAACACTGTGCCCGGCGCATCACTGGGAAGCCGATGCGTGTCTGGCAGCAGCGGTGTCCGCCAGGTACACGCGATCAGCGGTGACACAGCAGGGACGTGGAGCTCTGTGAGTAAACACAGAGATCCACGTCCTGTCAGGGAGAGGAGACAGATGCTGTGTCCCTTGTACATAGGGACACAGCATCGGTCACCTCCCCCAGTCAGTCCCCCTCCCCCCACAGTAAGAACACACCCAGGGAATACATTTAACCCCTTCCATGCCCCCTAGTGTTAACCCCTTCACTGCCATTCACATTTATACAGTAATTAGTGCATTTTTATAGCACTGATCGCTTTATAAATGTGAATGGCCCCAAAATTGTGTCAAAAGTGTCTGATATGTCCGCCGCAATATCGCAGGCCTGACAAAAAAAATCATATATCTATCCCCTATTTTGTAAACGCTATAACATTTGCGCAAACCAATCAATATACACTTATTGCGATTTTTTTTTTTAACAAATATATGTAGAAGAATACGTATATCAGTCTAAACCGAGGAAAAATGTTATTTTAAAAAAAATTGTGATATTATAACAAAAAGTAAAAAACTATTTTTGTTTATAGCGCAAAAAATAAAAATCGCAGAGATGATCACATACCACCAAAATAAATCTCTATTTCTGGGATAAAAACAATAAAAATATAATTTGGGTACAGTGTTGTATGACCGCGCAATTGTCATTCAAAATGCGTCAGCGCTGAAAATTTGGTCTGGGCACGAAGGGGGTTTAAGTGCCCAGTAATGAAGTGGTTAATAAATCTGCAAAAATGTCAACAATTCTGTTTTTTTCTGTCAATATCGGGTGCTGTGGAAAATGAGGGGAAAAAATTTTCTTAAATGATTTTAGAAAATGGCTGCAATATAACAAAGAGTGAAAAATAAAGGGGGTCTCTATACTTTCCTTACCCACTGTAAATAATTGTATTTCAACATATTTCTGATTCTGTTTTTTTATTATAGTAGCAGCTTTTATTTTAGTACATCATTTTTGCATGAGCGCTGAGGGAGAGATATCTACCGATTTGTTGGATTATTTCTCATTGATTGTTTAATAAATAACAAATATTTGTAAATTGCGGCTTTTTGTCTGAGAGCACATTGGCAGTAGAATAAAAAAGGTGCTACTGATTTTTAAGGCACTTGCGCAAATTTTTATCAAATCAATATTTTCACTAGAAATACATTAAAATCATTATTAGTAGATTCATACTTGGCAAAATGTACACAATTCCAGTTAAATTCCTACTAACTATAAAAGTTTAAACTGTATTGAGTTCAAAAATTATAAATATTTGTACATTTTAAATTGCACCTTTTTGTGAAATGGTGAAAACTTTTCAGCTTTTGAGTGCCACCCTTTGGGCACCTTCTGCTAATGTCATGTGTGGTGAGCATTGATTCCGAGCATGCGTGTTTGTATTGTGTACACACCATCGGAAAATCTGACAACAGACTGTTGTCCGCAGAAACATTTTCAAGTCCGCCATCCAACATTTGTCCGCGGAAACACTCTGTCAACACACAATTCCCACCGGAAAATCTGATCGTGTGTACAAGACAAAAAATCCAGAGGTTACCTTTTTTCTCTTACAGCTTTCAGAATTTGAAAAGACCCCCAAACCAAAAAAATTCTGAAAGCTCATGACCTGTAGAGTAAAAAAAGTGCTACTGATATTTTGGGCCCTGTAATAATTGCGCATATGTTTATCAAATTAACATTTTCACTAAAGAAAGATACACTAAAATCATTATTAGTGCACATAAACACAACCGTTACAGAATTCATGCTAAATTGCTGTTAAAGCATCATTTACATGTGGCAAAGTAAAGTGTATGCTCTTGGAGGGCCATATTCACCTGCAAGGGGGTACACAGGTGTTCCGTGTATCCCAGTGCTGGCAGTCCTATTTATGCCAATTGGGATACAATGGCTGCACAGGCATAGCCGCGGCTCCTATCTGACATCCATGTGGGTATTATGGGTGCACAACCCAGAATGCAGAAAGTGTGAGCTCAGGGATATGCACCCTGACCAACATAGATGTCAAATTGGAAGCAATGGCTCTGTTTGCGCCGTTGCTGCATTCCAAATGACATCAATGGGACTGCCTTCACAGGGATGCACAGAATGGCTGTGCATCCCTGTACAGGTAAACATGAACTTGTAGGAAGAAGCCAAAGGTTGTGGAAACAAATAGTATTGAAGATGTGGACAGCAACAGGAGAGTAGGAAAAAGATATTGGCTGGAGAAAAGCACAATAATCTGGAAAACCATAAATGCAAAGAGATAGCCTAAAGAGGAGTTCCATACATTTTTTGGTTTATTAAAAGTCAGCAGCTACAAAAAGTGTAGCTGCTGACTTTTAATAAACAGACACTTACCTTACCCATGGTCCAGCGATGAGGGCGCCCAGAGCCTGGCTCCTCTCTCCCCTGGCTCCTCTCCCTGCCATCATAGCAACTGTGGGCACCCAGCTGTGAAAGCTTACAGCTTCACGGCCGGGCATGCACTGCGCATGCACGAGTCATGCTGCGCTCTGCTATTGGCCATGCTTTTTTCTGAGACCTGTGAAGTGTCCCAGAAGATTGCTGGCAGAAAGGGGCCACCTAGGGTGAGAGGAGGAGTTGCCTAGGTGGCCAGAAAGAGGAAGGAGGAAATGGGACAGAAAGTCCCACTAAAAAGAAGTGCTTAAAGAAGAAAGTTCCACTTTTGGGTGGAACTCTGCTTTAAATATGAAGTTCATAGGAGCAACTGTTCAAGGTTCACCAGAAACCAGATAGAAAGTAAGTTTGCCTAAGGGGTCAGGGAAGGAGTTGCCCAGCGTCTCAGGTGGCTCAGGAAGAAGAGATAATGCTAGATGCAGCAGAGGTCCTGGGTTCTTATCCTTGTTCTGCCAGTTGTTTATTAGTAATGCTCACGAATATTGGCATTGCGAATATTCGCTACGAATATTGCATATTCGAGTATTCGCGAATAACTTGAATATTGCGGCGAATATTCGTATTTTTTCAAATTTATTTTTAAAACAGATCACATCCTAGTGATCTCCATCGACGTCTAAAAGCATTGCTGGTATGATTAGAGAGAGACCCTGGGCCGAGTAGCTGATGCGATTCTTTTATGTTGCCGAAAATTCGCATTGCGAATTTTCGGCAACATAAAAGAATCGCATCAGCTACTCGGCCCTTCTTTTGCATCAGAGCTATTCGAGTTATTCTGATTGGCTCTGATGCAAAAGAAGGGCGGAGAAGATAATCGCGCAATATTCCTTTTGCCGAATATTCGAGTTATTCTGATTGGCTATGATGCGCCCTTCTTTTGCATCAGAGCCAATCAAAATAACTTGAATATTCGGCAAAAGGAATATTGCGCGATTATCTTCTCCGCCCTTCTTTTGCATCAGAGCCAATCAGAATAACTCGAATATTCGGCAAAAGGAATATTGCGCGATATTCCTTTTGCCGAATATTCGAGTTATTCTGATTGGCTCTGATGCAAAAGAAGGGTGGAGAAGATAATCGCGCAATAGGAATATTGCGCGATTATCTTCTCCGCCCTTCTTTTGCCCCCTTATTCTCCTTTCTTTTAAGTAGAGTTAGTGTAGAGTTAGTGTTTAGTGCATATTAGTTTAGTAATACAGGAAATGATCTCCGTTTATGAGAATTTCGCAATCATTTTCGCATTAGCAAATTTTTTTTGGGATAAAATATCACGAATATTCAATATTAGCGAATATTCGCGAATATTCTTCTATATATTCGTGCAATATCGCGAAATTGAATATGGCGTATTCCGCTCAACACTATTGTTTATGGTGCATAAACAGAGCATGTTGCCCCATGAGATTTTTAACATTGTTTTTTTTAGGGATCCAATTAATAAAAGTTATGTTTCATATATGTTTGTTTATATTGTTATATCCCAGATCTCAAGATTTCAATTTACATTCTAATCAATATTTGAGTGGGATCTTTATGACATACCGTGTTTCCCCGAAAATAAGCCCGGGTCTTATATTAATTTTAGTAAAAATAGGTAGATGGCGCACGACTAAAAAGTGGAATCAATAAAAAATCAATAATACAATTAATAAATCATAAGGTCCATGTCAATATCAAAGGAAAATGATCAAAGGAAGATAACCAAATGGATAAATTAATGACCATATAATGATAGTCAAATGAATGACCATACAAAAATGGTCAAATAAAAGTCCCAAAAGTTCAGTGTTAGTCCAACAACACTAGTGGCAGCACAATCCTGAAGCAGAAGCAGACTCTGAGAGATATATATAAACAAGAAGGACATGCGCCAAACTAAGTGCAGTAAATAGGAATTTAATGGAGTAAATTAGTAAACAGTAAATTGGCTACTCACAAACACAATGAGAGCATAGGCACATAAGGGGTTAACGACTGGTCCGGTGTCACTCCTATCGTCTACAGCTGCAAGGGTCCATGCAGGCTGACTTGGCTGAGTCATGGGAGATGTAAAAGCCCATCTTGGGGAAGCCTAGGAGAAGCAACAGGGGGTCCAGGAGCCGTGTATCCTAGCTAGGAAGCGCTGTGCGTTCCAGCATGAAGCCCGATCCGTCGCCGTACGACCGGAAGTGACGTCGAACCTCGGGCCAACCAATGGGATGACGCGTTTCTCAGCATCCGCTGGTTCATCAGATCCATAACGTCCAATAGGAGCGGACATACTATATATATATGGGATTATCGTGATTGGTCAGCGGAGCTTAATAAACAAAGTGCACACAGGAAGAGCTGGGAAATAATGGCATAGATAATGGGATACACTAGAGATATTAGCAAAACACGGAAGATAAAGATATTTTGCAGAAATTATGTACAACTTGTAAGAAGATAATGAAGATAATATATAAAAAAATACATACATATATATGACAACATTTCTAAAAAAACTAAACATATATTAGAAATTACTTAAAAATTACTTAGAAATTACTAAAAAATTACTAAAAATTACTAAAAAATACCATAGTCATAGAGACCCAATATAGGATGAGCAATAATTGAGCACATAAATTAGGTGTGTATATTGGAAATATAAAGTCACCGTACGCATATGCGCAAAGCAAATGCAAATGCGTGCATATGAGTGACTACAGATGACACATCCACCAACCAGGGCAATATATACACATAAACACATGTAGGCGGAGTGGAATACACATACACACACATGTACACACATTATAAAACAATGGCCACCAAAAACACAGTAGGGCTTATTTTCGGGGTAGGGCTTGCCATGCAATGTGCCAAGTGTTAATAATAGCAAAAGTGCTTGTAAACTGCCAGAATCCTCACCACTACAGCAATATACAATCCAAAAGGTGTATGTCTCACCTTCCTATAGCATTGCTTGACGCTTCCATGACTTGCCTGAGCTGTCTTCCTTGCACCGAGGACTGCAAAAGGGGGAGCCAATATCCCCCACTGACAGGAGGATAAGAGAAGGGGAGAGAGGGAAGATAAAGGGCACGTTCCATGACCTACTCCAAGCAGTGCAGAGGGAGGGGGGTAAGGATCCCCCACTGACAGTCAGGAGAAGGTGAGAGCAGCAGAGATCACATGAACGGCACTTTCATTGCCCGCACAGAGCAATGCAGAGGAAGGGGGGGGGGGTCAAGATTATATAGCTCCACACTATACAACACCGCATTAGTGAGGATTCTAGCAGTTTAAAACCACTTTAAACTAGGGCTTATTTTCGGGGTAGGGCTTATATTGCAGCCCTCCCTGAAAATCCTGCTAGGTCTTATTATCGGGGTAGGTCTTATTTTCGGGGAAACACGATATATGTACATGATACAGTTCACTGATACACAGTTTCGTATACTTCTATCATTAATTTAGTATGCTTCTATTTATTTATTTCTAACATTTTATATTGTTCTATAATCTCTTCTGATGTGTAATCTTTTCTTGATATGTAAAAATTTCAAAATATAAACTAATGGTTAAGTATGTGCTGTTTTTTAAGGGAGTGATGTCAGATAAAAACAAAAAGCTTTACAAGTGTTTGTTATAATCTGCAAGCATTTTAGATACGTTTTCTGCAAGCCATGTTGCTACTAATTTGGTTTAATATAAGTATTTTGCATAACATTTCAGACAATAAGTATTTTTCCTTAAAATATCTTTATTGATGTCATCAATTATTGGTCTTAATATAATTCCAAGAAATTCAGATCTAGCTTCATTATTATTCATTGTATGTTCTAGATGTTTTCAAAAACATTCATGTGGACATTTAATGGGGAGGAAATTTTCATAAACAAGGCTTATTTATATGTGCTGAAGGTTTAGTGGGGTCTGTCACTGCTGTCAGCTCATGTTACTCAGTAATTGCTGGAGGAGTTAAGGAGCAGGTTAATTAGGATTTTGCCCTGTAATAGAAAATGCTGCAAGGTTACAAAATGACCCTTGCTTTCTTCAAAAAAATCTTTAGAATGCTGGACTTATAAGGAGCCTGGTTTACATTATAAGGGGGAAAACATTTTATTAAGCATTTGGAAAATCACTTTCTGATGTAAAACTGAAATCGGAAACACTTGCATTTTTCCAAACACATGCTTTCCACCAGCTTCAATAAAAGCAAGTACCCTCGTTTTCTTCTCCAACATATTCTGAGAAGTTAGCATTTTAAAACTGTGAGATCATCACATTTACACATGTTCATACATTTTATTTATTTTTTTAGAATAACGATTTTCAACTTTTTTAGTAAATTCAACCCAATGAAAAGAGTGCACCTCATATACTGTATAGCTGCTATTGTAATCAATGATTTTAGCTGATTAACTATGAGTTAAGAATTTTAACACAATAAATTATGTAGATAAATTAATTAATAGATGTCACGAAAATGTCAAGTTTACCCCAATGCAGGTGGTGAGACACTATAGCTGGCTACTGTGCTCTTCATCTATAGAAGCCCCCTTTCCCTTAAGGAAAGCAGGCCTACTGGTACTTGGTTGCCCCAGGACTTAAACACAATGCTATAGACTCTGGCTACCCCTCCAGCGCAGTTGCGAACTGAACAAAGCAAACAGGTACTTGTAGTTTTGTGCCGCGTACACGCGATCGGCATCAGACCCTTGAGCAAAAGGATCTCTTGTCCTTGACACAAAGTTGTCCAGTTTTGTGTAGAACCTGGAAGCCAACAGGTCCACATCTGAGGTACCCCATTTCTGGCATATGATTTGAAATATGTCGGGGTGGAGATACCATTCTCCTGGACTCAGTTGCTGGCGGCCTTCAGAAATTACACTTCGTGCAGGGACAGTTCTAAGCATGAGAAACAAGCGCTGCTTTACAGGCATACTGTACACACACCCCCCTAGTACGAAATTTAAAGGAATATTTCACTTTTTATGACAATAACTTGCATATAAGCCTTTAAAATTGGCACTTTATATTTCTCCCGTAGACTTTTACAGGGTGTTCCGTGGCTTTTCGAATTTGCCGCGAACACCCCAAATTGTTCTCTGTTCGCGGAACAGGCGAACAGGCAATGTTCGAGTCGAACATGAGTTTGACTCGAACTCAAAGCTCAAGCCTATTTGTTATAGACCACCCAATGTTAACAAGGAGGTGGAGACTCAGCTCAGCTCCTTGCACAGATGGAAAGGGCTGTAAGGGCTTGGAGGGTGATAACAATGGGGGATTTTAACTACCCAGAAATTGACTGGAGTAATGGCACTGCTGGGACAGTTAAATGGCAAAAATTTACAAGCCTTTTACAGGACAATTTTATGGTCCAGTTTATGGAGGTCCCAACTAGGAATGATGCTTGGTTGGACATGGTAATTTCAAACCAATCAGTGCTTATTACTAATGTTCTGATAAAGGGAAAGACAAAAACACTTAATTTCACAAGAGCACATTTTTCAAGGATCAGGACTGCTCTCCGGGACTTAGACTGGGAGAGAATATTGGCATTGAAAAACACAGAACAGAAATGGGAATTCTTCAAAAAGACTGCTTGGGACCTCACTGCAAAGTATATCCCCATGGGCAAAATTTTTAAAAGGCTAAAAACAAAACCTATATAGCTCACCGTCACAGTTAAAAAAGCTATAAACAATAAGAATAGAGCTTTTAAAAATATAAAAATGAAGGAACACTAGGGTTGTTTAAATGTTACAAAGAATTTAACAGAATATGTGCCTCTAGTTTCACTTTCGTTTTTGCATCTAGCTTAGTTTTTGCATGTAATTTAATGCCTCTGTGCTGGACAGTGCCATAGAGAGTGATGGTTAGGAAAATAAAACTAGAATCTCCCAGTATTGTGGTCATCAGGAAACAGACAACCAGGAAGTGTCCAGAACAGAGCAGAATTACAGCAACATCAGAGAAAAAACGAACAATGAGGACATGAAACCAGGACTGCAGTAAGGTAACCCTTTAACTTCTGTAGTTGGGAAGATACTGGAGCATTTAATAAAAGACCACATAGATGAGTTATTGCTGGAAAAAAAAAACAATTAAAGCAACAGACAGCATGGATTCATGAAAGACAGAAGTTTTTTCCCCTGCTGTAGCAAATTGGAGCATGCTCTGCTGTTTTTTTTTTGCTTTCCTCTTGATCAACTGTGGGTATAGAGTTGGGTATATGGGACTGTACGATATTATTATTTTTTTAATGGTTGAACTGGATGGACTTGTGTCTTTTTTCAACCTAACTAACTATAGTATGTAACTATGTAACTATGCCTGCAGCTGCAGACATCATCCCAATATAATCCCTTTCAAGTCATGAACGCAAATTTGCATACTGTCAACGTAAAGGGGTTTGTAATGTCACTGTGAGGTAATTGGTGATCACTCTCCATCTACCATAAAACAAGCAAAAAACAAAAACTTCAGTTTTGAATGGAATAACCTTTTAAAACCAGCAATGCTTGTGTTTTCAGACACTGAAGTCTCCCAATCCATTTCTACCTCTAGGACTGATCGAGCTTTTTTTGTAATCCAGATGGAATAGATACAATTTCCAATAGAAGAAAAGCCACCAGAGGCACCATGATATTTTCAAGTCGTTTTCTCTTTCACTGCTGACTACGGTTCACAGTGACTTGCACCAGAACCTTCGAACGGATCGATAGTTTGCGCAAACTTTAGAACCCCATTGAAGTCTATGGGACTCGAACGTTTGAAATCAAATGTGCTAATTTTAAAGGCTAATGTGCAAATTATTGTCGTAAAACGGGTTTAATGATGCTTAACCACTTCCCGCCCGGTCAATAGACAATTGACGTCCGGGAAGTGGTTGTAAAATCCTGACTGGACGTCTATTGAAGTGCAGCAGGATAACATGCCGGCGTGCGCCCGCGCGATCGGTGATGCTGGGTGTCAGTCTGGCACACTGCATCTCTGATCTCGGTTTACCACGTGATCAGCCGTGTCCAATCATGGCTGATCACAATGTAAACAGGAAGAGCCGTTGATTGGCTCTTCCTCACTCGCGTCTGATAGACGCAAGTAGAGGAGAGTTGATCGGCAGCTCTCCTGATAAGGGGGGTTCGCGCTGATTGTTTATCAGCACATCCCCCCTCGGATGCCCACACTAAACCACAGGGAAGCCGCCAGGACCACCAGGGAAGGGGGCAACATGTGGATGGCCAGGTACATCCTCCATGGCCATCCACATGTAAAAAAAATAGGTACAAAGGGGGACTGACTGGCAACGGGCACTGATTGGCAAAATAGTAAATAAACAAGTGCCACCCCTCAGTGTCCATCAATGCCACCCCTCAGTGTCCATCAGTGCCACCTCTCAGAGCCCATCCATGCCTAGTGCCCACCTATCAGTGCCACCCATCAGTGCCACCCATATGTACCCATCAGTGCCACCCATATGTACCCATCAGTGCCACCCATAAGTACCCATCAGTGCCACCCATAAGTGCCCATCAGTGCCGCCTATGAGTGCCCATCAGTGCCACATACCAGCGCCGCCTATCAGTGTCCATCAATGCCGCCTATCAATGCCCATCAGTGTCACCTCATCGGTGTTTATCAGTGCCACCTCATTGGTGCCCATCAGAGCCACCTCATCAGTGTCCGTAATTGAAAAAGAAAATGTACTTATTTACAAAAAAATGTACAGAAAAAAATCCCACTTTTTTTTTTTTCTAAATATGTGATTAAATACCACCAAAAGAAAGCTCTATTTGTGGGAACAAAATGATAAAAAAAATTGTTTGGGTACAGTATAGCATGAAAAAGTCCTTTAAATATCGTACCTGCTGGGTGTCTGTAGTATGCCTGTGAAGTGGCACGTGTTTAGAACTGTCCCTGCATAAAATTACATTACTATAAGAAAAAAAAATTAAAACTGCTTGCGGCTTTAATGTAATGTCTGGTCCCTGCATTTTGGATGAAAATCAGCATGGGTTTCCCCTCCCCTCCCCCAGGTCATTACCTGCCCCTTTTGGCCCTATATACTTTGAACAGCAGTATACAGACAGTGCAAACATGACAGGGACTGTAGGTTTGTTGTTAAGTAGAATCTGTTTGTAATTTTGAACTGGTACTTTTTTAAAGTGTAGCTCCAGCCAAAAAATAGATTTTTAAGCTTTTTGGAAAACATAGAGAAGGGTTATCACCCCTGTAACATTTGTTTTGCTGTCTGTGTGCATCTGTTCAGAATATTTCACCCTACTTTCTGTCCCAATGACAAATGTTTTTTTTTTTTTTTAAGAAACAAGGATTGGTGATAAAGCAAGTGGACAGGAGACACCTCTGAGGCCTCATACACGCGACCATTTTGCCCGACAGAATCCAGAGTTTTTTTGCTGAGAAAAACGGTCCTGTGTATGTTTTTCATCAAGAAAATTGGCATGTCAGGCAGGAAACAACCCATGGATCATGTCCCCCGTCCCAATTTTTCATTATATGTCTGAAGTAAACTGTATTAAGGGATTTATCTCCAGCTCATATGCCATGTTACTATCCTCATTTTTACCGGGGGTTTCCCGCAAAGGTGTTGTCCTCGTGGGAGAGGGATGTGGGAGTATTTGAGGAAGACCAGTGGGAGGAGGCACTGCTTGCAGTGCAGAGGTGCTCGCTCAACACTGCACAACGACTGTCACAGTTGTTCATTGTCATGAGGGTACACTTTACACCAGCGAGATTGCTCAGGATGGGTCTAGCCGGGGATGGTAATTGCCCCAGATGTGTGCGAGATCACGGGACCTTATTCATCTGCTGTGGAGGTGCCCCAAGCTGCACCTCTACTGGAGTGGGGTTTTAAAAACTCTAAATGAGGTATTCTTAGTCACGATTCCACAAAATCCTAAAGCCTGTGTGTTGGGTATACTGGACAATCTGACACTGGATGATAACCTGAAACAAGCCATTGGTAGAGCCCTCTTTCAGGCTTGTAAACTTATCCTCCAGCATTGGAAGGCAAGTGATCCTCCTAGACTAAGTGAATGGATAGCACAGATGGGGTCAACTTTGCGTTTGGAAAAATACATTTACCAGCATAGAGGCCGGCAGGGGAAATTTGAGCTACTGTGGGCCCCCTGGATGAATACCCCGGGGCTAACCCCGCTTGACATGGTGATGGACAGGCTGCTCCTTTAAAGGGGGTACCGAGCACCCACAGGGATGGGATGAGACTGTGTGCAGAGCGCGGTTGGTATTGGACAATAAGGGGGTGGGAATGTTGTTGTTTGGCTGGAGGTATTCTTGTTCTTTGCCGTTCATTGGGATGTGAGAGGTTGTCTGTATTTTCTTTTTTTGTATTATTGTTCCTTTAATGCTATGTATTGGCTGCAATTTCATTGTTGGACGGAATGTCCATTTCTCTGCATCTGAATGTATGTAACTCTTCTGTTTATTTTCATGTGTGCCAATAAACATCCTTTTTGAGAAAAAAAGAAAATTGGCGTGGAACTCGATGAGAAAAAAAGAGAATAAGTTCTCTTTTTTTCCTCGTCGACAGTCTCAATTTCCTCGTCGTGTTCCTCGTCGGGCTGGTTTTCAACGAAACTAACTTTCCCCTTTCGTCTTCCAGGACAGCCCTGAGATATAGCTCCTCCCTCCGGGACAGGAAACACATCAAATGTAAATTATAAAAGGAAGTCCTCCAGGCCTTCTCATCAGTTTTGTGTTTCCTGCCGGACGGGAAGGAGCACATTTAGGAACGTGCCTCTTTGGAGGTGTTTTACCTTAGGCTTCAGGGCCGTGGTAAGAGACATCTCAGGACTCTCCTGACATAGATGTCAGTGGTTTTTGTCTTACCTTTCCTGCAGCACTCCTCTGGCCCTAGGGGTAGAGAGCGTAGCTGGGACCACCGCTGTCGTAGCTCAGCGAGAGTCGGACCCCCAGTGACGGCAGAGAGCTTCTGTCCCCAGATCGCTGCATCCCTGACAGCGGTGAAGGCGAGAGACGCCAGGCAAACCGTATGTGTCTGTGGACTTCCGGGAATGGCGCGGGGGGGGGGGGGAGCTTCTGCGTTCCAGCAAAGGGGAAGTGACAAATTTTCCCGGCGGAAGTGCGTCATTGGGGGGCGCCCGGAAACGTCGTTCCAGTATCAAAAAGCGTGGCGGTGGCGTTCAGGAAGCCGGAGCTGGTGTACAGAGATTCAGAGCGCTGAACAGACACCACAAGCTAGGGAGACTGCAGCGGCACATCTCGATGCTGGTTCAACAGGCTCCGGTGCCTCTCAGGTAAGCTTGGTGAGAGCACATGGCTTACTCTGGGGAGCAGTGAGCCGTTAGGCTCAATACCCCCCCTGGGTGGCGAACCTTGTTGGTGGTGGGTTGGGCACTTTCTAGGAGCCATACACAGCGGTGAAAAGGCTTAAGCTGGTTGTAATTGGGTTTATTTTTCTCTGTCTTCTTAACAGGTCAAAACCCACCAGATTCCTAGAAAAAAGTGTGCCGTGTGTGGAACAAAGTTAGGCCCCAGTTGGGATAAACCTTTGTGTCCAGAGTGCGTTAGTAGCTTGGTGAAGGAGGACTCTGTAGCTACTTGCCATAAAATATTGTCATCTGTAAAGGATGAACTTGCATCTTCATTTCAGTCTTTCAAAGGACTGATGGATATAATGCAGAGTCCAGCCCCTCCCTTACCTAGGGCTTCCAGCATGCCCTCCTTAACTCAAGCTCAGGAGGAGGAGGAAAGGGAAAGGACTCCCAGGTCTGTTGCTTCCTCACAGGCAGGTTCAGCCACAGAGTGAGAGGGAGAGGAGAATTCCTCCAGGGGAGCTAGGTACAAACTATCCTTAGAGGATGTAGGGGACCTACTAAAAGCAAGCACGACCTTATGTACCAGGGGTCTTGTGCAAGTTCCCTGAGCCTTCCCGGTTCACAAATCCTTGGTTGACGTGATTTTGCGGGAGTGGGAGCAGCCGGAGAAACGTCCTTTCTTTTCAGGCAACCTTAAACGTAGGTTCCCATTCGAGACGGATGCATCTCAGCCCTGGAATAAAAACCCCAAGCTGGATGCTCCATTAGCCAGGGTCTCAAGAAAGACAGATTTGGCTTTTGATGATTTAGGGTCCCTAAGGGACCCAATGGATAAAAGAGGTGATCTACTGTTAAAAAGAGCATGGGATGCCTCTTCCATTGGTCTAAAGCCTGCGCTGGCAGCGTCTTGTGTGGCCAGAAATCTGGAGTGTTGGCTCAGACAGCTACAGGCCCACATTGTTGCTGGTACTTCCAGACAGGAGCTGGTAAAATCTTTTCCGCTTTTATTTAAGGCAGTAGGGTTCTTGGCGGACGCTTCAGAGGAATCTGTGAAGCTGGCGGCCAGAACGACAGCTTTGGTAAATGTAGCTAGAAGGTCAGTTTGGTTGAAGACGTGGGCAGGTGATGCCGCTTCCAAACTAAAATGATGTGGTTTACCTTTTTCAGGAGACCATTTGTTCGGTTCGGGCCTCCAGGAGGCGCTAGAACGAACACAGGATAGAAAAAAGGCTTTTCCAGAGAAAAAGAAGAGATCAGAGGGAAAACGCTTTTTTCGTGGGTTCAAACAGCAGAACCAACAAAAAGAAAGCCAGCCCAAGAAGCATTGTGACGATTGTGTCCCAGTGGGAGGAAGATTAGGGCAGTTCCTCCCACAATGGACCAAGGCGACTTCAAGTCCGTTCATTTTAGATCTAATAGAGAACGGATACAGGTTGGAGTTTGCATCAACGCCCCCCTCCAAATTTATGATCACACAGCTTCCCAGAGACAGAGTGAAGGCAGAGGCGCTAAGCTTGTCTCTGGGGGAGTTGGTAGACCAAAGGGTATTGATTCAGGTGCCCCAGAGGGAGCAAGGGCAGGGAGTATACTCTCGTTTTCGTGGTCCGAAAACCGTCAGGCAAGTTCAGGATGATCCTGAACCTCCGACCCCTAAACAAATTCCTCAAGTACAAACGATTCAGGATGGAGTCCATCTTCACAGTAGCAAGGCTCCTTTTCCCCAAGGGTTACATGGCAACCCTGGATCTCAGGGATACATACCTACACATCCCGATCCATCCAGATTTTCAAAAGTTCCTCAGAGTAGCAGTGAGGGGGAACTCGGATATTCGACACTACCAATTCCGAGCCCTTCCCTTCCCGGTCTGGCCTCCTCACCGAGAATTTTTACAAAGGGGCTGGCAGAAGCCTTGGCCCCATTAAGAGACAGGGCGATAACGGTAATCCCTTATCTGGATGACCTCCTGTTTGTGGCAGGGTCAGCCCAGCAGTTGGAAAGAGACTTACGGGAAGCCCAGAAGTTTCTATCCTCAGTCAACCGAGAAAAGTCACAGTTGATCCCATCCCAGGAGGTTCTATACCTGGGGTACAGGGTTTCCTCAGTGGAAAGAAAGATCTATCTCCCCGAAGAAAAAAATAGAAAGGGTAAGCCAGGCAGTTGCCCAGTTATAATCTACCCAAAAAGCTTCGGTCAGGGAAGTAATGAGGGTTCTGGGATTTATGACGGCATGTTTTCCAGCTGTGCCTTGGGCGAGGTTTAGTCAACGTCCCTTGCAGGAGCTCATGCTTCACTTCTGGAACGGCCTAAGTCAGGGCTTAGAGGAACAGATTCCAATCTCTTCAAGAGTCAAGAGGACCTTGTGGTGGTGGCGAGCTCACCAAAACCTAAACAGGGGACTAGATTGGGTCAACCCGGGGAAATAGTAGTCACCACAGACGCCAGTGCCTCGGGGTGGGGAGCTCACTTGGGGGAAGCAGTGGCCCAGGGGTCATGGTCCCCAGAAGAAGCAAGTCGCTCCTCAAACCAAAGGGAACTTCTAGCAGTCCTCAAAACGATCGAGGTGTTCCGAGAAAAGATAATAGTTTGACACCTGCAAGTACGCACAGACAACGCGTCTGCAGTGGCGTACCTGAACAAGCAGGGGGGGGACAAGGAGCCCTGCCCTTCAGGGCATATCCAACAAGATTCTTTCCTGGGCGGAGACTAACTTGGCCTCACTGACAGCGGTCCATTTAAAAAGGGTACAGAACACTCTGGCAGACTACCTGAGCCGCCAGCCGGTGAGACAGGACGAATGGGTGCTCAACGAGGAGGTCTTTGGGCTAATAGTGCAAAGATGGGGTCTCCCAGAAGTAGATCTTTTTGCAACAGGAAAGTAACCCAGTTCTTTTCAATCCATCCTGGAGACCAGACCAGGAGGATAGATGCGTTCTCCAGCCCTTGGAGGTTCAACATCAGCTACGCATTTCCTCCAGTGAGGATGATTGCTGCAGTTCTCCAAAAGTTTCGGTTAGAGACAGATTTAATTTTGATAGCACCCTTGTGGCCGAAAAGACCATGGTTCTCCACCTTGAAGGAACTGACCATTCTCCCACCATTTCGGCTGCCCATCAGGGAGGACCTGATATCTCAGGGGCCCATCCTTCACCCGCAGGTGGACAGATTGAA
The DNA here is from genome assembly GCA_029574335.1 of Rana kukunoris. Classification (NCBI taxonomy): domain Eukaryota; kingdom Metazoa; phylum Chordata; class Amphibia; order Anura; family Ranidae; genus Rana; species Rana kukunoris. Next base: position 42,807,959 of record CM056059.1, read on the forward strand.
CTTAACGGCATGGTATCTGAGGAACAATTATTAAAATCTCAAGGTTTCTCAGCGAAAGTAACTGAAACCCTGTTACAATGTAGGAAGCCAGTAACTAGGGCTATCTATAATAAGGTTTGGAAGAGGTTTTGTTCTTGGGTAAGAGAGAAAGCTCTATCTTACCCAGGGATACCAGCAATTCTTGAATTCTTGCAGGCGGGGGTAGACCTGGGTCTTTCACCAAGCACCCTGAAGGTACAGGTGTCCGCTCTTAGCGTGTTTCTCCAATGCTCCCTTCAGCAAAATCTTTTTATCAAGAATTTTTTCACAGCTCTGTCAAGGTCCACACCAGTGAGAGTGTCATCCTGTCCTTTCTGGGATCTTTCTGTAGTACTTAAAATCTTATCAGGAGGTCCATTTGAACCTCTGGAGGAATCCAGTCTGAAATGGGTTACCCTTAAGACAGTACTCTTAGTGGCAGTAACCTCAGCTAGGCGGGTTAGTGACCTAGAGGCTCTTTCTATTAGAGAGCCCTTTTTGTTAGTTTTTGATGATAGAGTTGTTATAAAAACAGACCCCAGTTTTCTCCCCAAGGTGGCGTCAAAGTTCCACAGGACACAAGATATTGTCCTGCCTAGTTTTTGTTCCCCTTCGTGCCCTGAGTCATCATCTCCCAATTTATTAGACGTCAGGAGGTGTATTTTGTTTTATTTGGATGCAACCAGAGAACTCAAAGTCGGATTCTCTTTTCGTTAATTTTTCAGGGGTTAGAAAGGGGCGTAAAGCTTCCATAGCCAGATGGATCAGGATGGCTATTCAGAAGGCATATGAGTTAGAGGGTTTGCAGGTCCCGTTTGTCAAAGGACACTCTACTAGGGCGGTCTCGAGTTTGTGGGCAGAGAGGGCCGGTGCCTCACCAGAAGAGATTTGTAGAGCGGTGACTTGGTCCAGTTATACCATGTTCGCTAAGCACTATCGCCTGGATTTGATGTCGGAGAAGGATCAGGCATTTGGCCGAAGGGTCCTCCAGGCAGTAACCCCACCCTAACAAGTAAGTTTCTTGTTTATCATCTCAGGGCTGTCCTGGAAGACGAAAGGGGAAAACCGGAGTTAGGCTTACCGGTAACTCTTTTTCCAGGAGTCTTCCAGGACAGCCTGGTTTCCCACCCGGTGTTTTTCTAAGTAACTGGAGTTGGATGAATGTACTAACGGTGTCTTAGTATGTTATGTTTTTCAGAGCCTTCAGGATTTCTTGGATGAACTGAGGAGAAGGCCTGGAGGACTACCTTTTATAATTTACATTTGATGTGTTTCCTGTCCCGGAGGGAGGAGCTATATCTCAGGGCTGTCCTGGAAGACTCCTGGAAAAAGAGTTACCGGTAAGCCTAACTCCAGTTTTTTCTAACATTTGTCATGCTGATCTCATGAATATTTTGGAATAATTTATATAGCCCGAAATGTATTTATTTTTTTCAAATACAGATCTTTATTTGTAATTATTATTTAATTTCTAGTCATCTCCATGTTTTTTTTTTTGTTTGTTTTTTTTGTGTCAAGTTACCATAATTGTAACCTTAGTGTTTGGTCTTATCTGATCTGTCCCTTTTGTAGTTTTTTTTAAAGTTAACCTGCCTACTCGCAAGCTACATTTTTGGTTTGATTAAAAAAACATAGACAAGTACGAACTGTAAACAAAAAATTACCTTTTATTCTGGTAAAGAATATAAATAAAATAAATACAAGGCAGCACTGAAGAACCTGCTGCCATTTGTCAACTTGTGTGTGGACACTAAAATTGGGACGTTATAAAGCACAGGAGTCAGGAGGCAGCCCAATCTGGTCCTGGACTCCCAGAGGTCAGGAACAGCAGCCGGTCAGATATATGTTCCAAGGTTGTGGTACTAATCAAGGCCAGTGCTGCCTCGCTCACCCTCATATCCCTCCTAGCCCTTCTTGTAGGAGGGAGGATGGGCGGCACCTGGCACCTTGTGCTGTCACTCCTGCCACCTCCTCCGTGCCACTCACTCCTGCCACCTCCTCTGTGCCACTCACTCCTGCCACCTCCTCTGTGCCACTCACCCTGGCCTCCTCATGCCTGACACTTTCCAGACCCTCATCCTGGCTGATGTCCTCCTGTGTTTAAAAAAGGTCAGTTTGAGTTTTGGGTTCAAAAATCACAATGAATTTTCAGCACATGACTTTTGCAAATTGATTGAAACTAAATATAAAAGACAATCATTCTGACCCCAGCAGTTTGCATTCTTCGATATAGTAAACACTTTTTGATCAAACATTAGATATTTTTTACATATTAACATCTATTTTACAAAACAAAATAAAGTTGCGCTGCTGAAGTGTGAAGAAAGAAAGAAAGCAGCCAGCACTAACAGTGAAACACCCTGTGAGTACACAATGAAAGAAAAATAAGTGCAGCGCTAGTGGGCATGGGATTGCATGAAGCAATGTAGACCAATCCCATTTACATGGGTAACATTATAATGATGTAGTCCAAAAAACAAAAAAATATATAAAGGGTGGTGAAACCCTATATGCAAACAGGTGAAGTGTAAATAACAAAACAAGTCCTTCAAATCAAAGCAGGCAAGTCTTCATATAGAGCACTTCTGTCCACCGCTCATATGTTGATGGAGAGACTGATGGTGCCCGTGGTCAGCACGGATGGGCATACAGGTAAACCAAACAGGTAAATGAAAAAAGATGGGTACTCTTACCACAAATGTTGGACACATATGCCAAGAGCAATGTGTCAGATGCGCGTGTAAGAGCTCCTCAGATGGACGGCTCTATAGGGAGTGATGATTCAAAAGGTTGTGGATCTTTCCCAGGAATCATAGGGTCCAAGATGGAGAGTAGTTCCAAGATTTCAGATGGAGTAACGCTGGTGTCTGTTGGGTTGCTAGCACTGGTCCATGCTCCTCCTCTTAGATATTTTTTACATATTAACATCTATTTTACAGCATTTTTTTCGACAGTAAATACATTTAAAATACTATACCTGGCTCCAGACAGCCAAATCTGGGTCTTCCTCCAGGATGGAAGGATCACCTTGCTCCTGAGAAGGATCAGCTTGGCTGCAGGGAAGGCTGGAGGCTTGGCTGGAGGTAAGGCTAGAGGGAAGGCTGGAGCTTTTTCTGGAGGGTTGTCTGGGGGGAAGGCTGGAAAGTGATGGCCTTGATTCAAGGTGGTCATCAAGAAAGGACATTCTGCTGCAGTACCACAACTTCGGTACATATACCTTTCCTGCTGCTTCTCCAGACCTCTGAGAAGCCAGGACCTTGTTATGCGCAGTCCTGTATGTGCCTCTCAAGGTCCCAATTTTTGTGTCCAGCTGTTCAGCTGTTACATGGGGCATCTTTGTGTGCACAAATGGGAGCAGGCTATCCAGTTCTACTGTCCTTAGTTCTTTATACCTGTGGTTGGGGTCTTTTGTCGACTAAAGAACGGGCAGCTCCCTTAACCTATCAATAAATTCCCCCAGGAACTCCCTCTCCTGAAATGGATTAATATTTTCTGCAAAACAAAACCAAAGCCGAATATACTAATGTCAATCACAGTCTATAAACTCTAGTAATATTTATCCCCATATAGCCCTTAGATCTATTTGCAGTATAGGCCACTGATGTCCTAAGTTCAAATCATACCTTCGTTCACACGTTCGTCGCTCTAACGTCTTCCTCCGCACACCGAACGTACTTACGACACATGTGTAATAAGCTTTATATACACTACGCATGCGTGACACTCCGCACACGTCCCCTGCTAATGACGTTCTTACTCGATGTTTCCCTGCCTCTTCTCTTGGCGGAATTAGATGAGCAGGTGTGTGATACTCGGCCAAGTTCTTCTAAACAAAACGTCATGGTGGAATTAGATGAGCAGGTGTCTGATAATCGGCCAAGTTCATCAGAAAACGACGATATGGCGGAATCAGATGAGCAGGTGTCTGTAATGAGGCCTAGATCATCCAGAAAAGCCGACGTAGCGGTATCAGATTAACAGGTGTCTCCAATTCGGCCTAAATCATCCAGAAACTTTGACGTGTTGGAATCTGATGAGCAGGTGTCTGTACTTATAAATTCATCTAACGACGACACAACAAGGTCAGAACCTGATGAGGAAACGTTAGAAACGCGGAGCAGATACAAGGCATCTAACATGTCCTACGCGAAAATGGCGGAAATGGTGGACATCTTACAAAAGTCTGAATACGATGGCAAGCATGGGCCCTATACCCACCCTAATTTAAGGAAGGCCAAAATTATGGATAAAGTGCAAAGAAGTCTGGATTGTCATTTTGGGGTGAAACGATCGAAGGAACAGCTCAGAAAGAGGTGGTCAGACCTCAAACTGAGGGAGCCAAAACAATTAAGGAGCATTAAGAAAAATAACACAGGAATACAGAGCTCAGGGTGTTCATAGACAATGATCAGTATAAAGGACAAGTAATACAGGGATACATCAGTTACATTGTTTGATATAATAGTAATTTAATTGTTACAGTCCATAAGACTAAATTAAAAAGTCCAGGTCTTTTGTCTAGTAAGTGGGTATGTTGTAGATAACCAGGGCTGCTCTCCGAGAGTGAAGTCAACTCAAAAGTACATAGAAGAGAAAAGAAAGGAAAAAGCGCCTCTAGGTTATCTAGTATAATTTTAACAACAAATAAAAGTATCCAGCACTTACATATGGTATAACAGCAACAGAAGATGAAGTGCTGGCAGTCTACTGAACCAGGAGGTGTCGAGCGTGTGCAACATCCTCCAGCTTATCGATCGTGGATACCGATCTCCACCGGCTTTTTTTTTGTTTGTTTCAATAGTTTTTATTGAATTTTAAAAATATTAAGTCATACATGTTACAAAGCATCGTCATAGTATAAGTATATGGTGTAACAATAAACAGCGTAAGAAGTACGTGACATTTATAAATTCTGATAGATCAAGTAGTCGTATATAAGTAGTAAAACATGGAAAGTATGCAAACAAAACATAAATTAGATAATTATCTTATCATGTAGAGAAGTATCAGTATTAGAAATGGTCAGAGTATAATGTTATAATGTTAGCAAATTAAACTTAATCAAAAGAAATCTAATCCAAAGAACACGTGAGAAATCAGTATTATCCGGATACAAGGTATCATGTAATGAACCAGGACATTGAGAAATGTTGAAAAGGATTCAGTCGAGAGCTACCATACCCCAAGTTCATACCAGTTTTTCCATGGGGCCCAGGAAACATCATTTTTGTAAAGATTATTCATTGAAATGGCCATCATACGTTAATATGTGAAGTGGAGATTGGTCAAATCAATGGCTTCAATAGTAGAGGGAGGACAAGTGTCCTTCCATTTTCTAGTGATTGACAGCCTTGCGGCTAGAAGTAAATGGTTGATAGAATTCCTGAGATCAACTGGAATGTTATCAATACCCAAGGATAGTAAAGCTAAACCTGGGTTGGGATCTGTCCATGAACCAGTTAAAGCTGAAATTATACCAAATATTTCTGTCCAATATTTAGTAAGCATGGGACAGCTCCATAAAATATGGAGCTTGTCCCCTTTCTTTCCGCATAGTCTCCAGCATTGGTTAGATTGCTGGTGACTAAATTTGGATAATACATCTGGAGTATAATACCACCTCAGAGTGATCTTTACTGAGAGTTCCCATAGTGATGCACATTTAGAGGTTGATTGGTTTATTTTGCAAGCCATGTGCCATTGGTAATCAGTGTAAGAACACTCCAAGGGGCAGATTCACAGAGAATTAGATTCTCGTAGAGTATCAGAAATACACTACGCTGCCGTTTTTTACCTGGCTCTACGTGGAATTCAGGTAGATTTTGTCCAGTAAACGACGGCGGCGTAGTGTATTTCTCCCGTCGCAATCCATCTGCGCGAGTAGGGGGCGTGAAGCATTTAAAATAGGCGCGTTCCCGCGGCGATCGAACTGTGCATGCTCCGTTCCCAAATTTCCCGCCGTGCATTGCGCGTAAACACGTCGTCACGTCGTAGTAGCGTCGTTTACGTACATTCCTATTCCCGAACGAGTTACGTTAAAAAAATATATATATTTTAAAATCGACGCGGGAACGACGGCCATACTTTACATGGGTTACGCACTGTTAGACCAGCAAAAAGCTCCTCTAACATTACGTAGCCAAAAAATTACGTAGGCGATTGCGAGGGACACTCGTACCTTCGTGGATCGCCGTAAAAAGTCATTTGCATATCCCGACGCATGAAAACGACGCGAACTCCTCCCAGTGGCCGCAAATATATCGCAGCGTAGATCCGAAGGCTTACGAGGACGTAAGCCTCTCGGATCGAAGCCCGAAGCCGCCGTATCATGGTTTGAGGATTCAAACTAGTGATACGGCGCGCAAAATTTGAAATTACTCCTGTCTAACACCAGTTAGACAGGCGTAATTGCTCTGTGAATCTGTGCCCAAGTCTTTTTCCCATTGTAGATGTGAGGGGGTTTTTTGAAAATATTATTTTGTCCTGAAGTAGGTTGTAAAAAAAGTTAATACCTTTTCTCTTTGGTTCAGTACTAGTAGAGAGAAAGGTCCAGACCGATTTATGTAGGCAAACGTTTTTGGTATTTGTGAAGAAAATAGACTTTATTCTGTATTTTCTCAGACTGTTTGTCTTTTAAGAACCCCTGGACCGATCTGGGTGAAATTTGGATATGTTGGTCCCCCAGATCGGGGCTATCAGGAGATATGTAATGGCAGGTATACCTTCTGTGGAAGAGGGGTGTTCTAACGTTGGGAAAATTAGGGTGCTCTCTACCTGGAGATGATTGGTTTATTCCTTAAACTGCTCTCAATATCTCAATGTGTCATGTAAATGATCTTTCGTCTGTCTTTCAAGAAGTGTTCAGTGTGTGAAGTTCTATTGTTCTATTGTTTAGCAGGTGAGAAGTTCTAAGACACCTTGTCTGGGCAAAGGACCAGTAATTAACTAAGAATGTGGATTCTACCGGAGACAGCCGTCTGTGTCCTACAATAGGTCTCTTGAAAGGGGTCTCGTTAGTAACACCATTGTATGATGATGTGGGAGGAGGATGTAATTGTATATCTGATTATATCTGATTACATCAAGTATTTCTTTTGCTGTATATAAGTAACCTGTCTCTCAATAAAGTCATTCTATATCTGGACACCCTTCATGAAGTCTTGGCTCATGCTTGGGGATGGGGAACACTCTAACCATTCGGAAGAATCATCTTGGGAGACGGAAAGAAGGCCGCCGTACCCTAACCACTGCAGGTCTTAACAACTGGTGGCAAGCAGCGGGGTTGAATGGGACGCATAAAGACAACAAGTGAATGGCCCAGCATTACGAGAGACTAAAGAGGTCTACACTAAAGGATCTGCTGGAAGCCCGAGGCCAGGTGACAAGCAACAAAAAGAAAGCTACCCTCATAGCAGAACTAATGGAGGGCGACCAAACCAGCAGCATGGCGAATGTCAGCCAGGAGGAAGCTGAGTTCCAACAGAAGGTGATGTGGAGGCTAAACCTATATGGGCCAAATCCCACACCAGAGATGGTGACGCAAGTCCTGGAGCAGGTGAGCGCAGAACGCAGAGCACAACAGGCAAGCGTAAACCAAGGAGACACCGCTTCCTCAGCCGGATCTATAAATGGAGGGCAGCGGAGAAAGATTAACTATGCTGCGTTTAAAGTTTTTCAGATGGAGAAATGGAAATTGACGCATACCTACAAGACTTTGAGCGTCAATGTGCTTTGGAGGGTCTGGAATCAGAGCAATGGGCCGCGATTCTAAGCAGCAAACTCACGGGCCGAGCAGCGGAGGCATACCGAGCAGTTCCTGATACAGCCATACACGACTACGTCAGGGTAAAGGACATTCTGCTAGCCAGGTATGCCGTGACCCCAGAGACTTACAGGAAAAAGTTTCGGGCATTACGGAAAGGGGGCCAAGACTCCTACACTGAATGGGCTTTTAGGATGTATCGGGCAGCCCAAAACTGGATACAAGGCTGCCAAGCCGTGACGCTAGAGGAGGTGCTACAACTCTTCTTGCTAGAACAATTTTTTGACCACACACCTGCAGACACCAAGGACTGGGTCAGGGACAGGAAGCCGGCCACAATCGAGGAAGCGGCCAAGCTGGCAGACAAGCATCACGAGGGAAGAAAAGGAGAGGCTAGTGGAAACTGCCCCCTGCTAAGGTCCAGCACCCCAACGCCGGGTCCTGTGACCCACCACCGACCGATCGCGGTACCACCCACTACACCACCTAATTTTAACCGGAGACCGCCATTGGTATGTCACCAATGCAATCGGCCAGGGCACTACAAGATACATTGCCCTCAGCGGAGCAGAGGCAATTGGGAGCGGCCATCACCCCCACCATCGAGGGCAGCCACTCATCACTATCAGCATGAGCTGCTGGAAAACCACAGCACTGAATCTGAGCAATGGACCAAACTACATGAGGTGAACATAGCACAAGTCGAGGGGGACAACCGGGTGCACCACAGACAATGGGTCACAGTAGATGGAAAAGAGGCTGAGGCACTACGAGACTCTGGGGCCACCCTCACTCTGGTGCAACCTCACACCGTATCTGCGAAGGCGCGCACCAACAGGACTGTTGCAGTAAGAGTGGCAGGAGTCGCCATCCACAAACTACCCACAGCCCAAGTGCAGCTAAATTGGGGCACCGGAGCCAAGCAGATGGAAGTAGGCATTATGTCGGGCCTACCTGCGGAAGTATTGTTGGGGAGCGATTTGGGGTGCCTAACTTCACAGCTGTTTACCCCATATCCCGCTGGAACCTGCCCTGTGACTACCAGGGCGCAAGCAAGCCGAGCTGGACAGACGCACTCTGAGGAACCCCAGGTAGGAACCGAAAACCCTGTAGTATGCCCTGACCCTATCCCCTTCTGGGGCACTCCACAAGACTTTGGCCAAGCCCAGCAGTCAGATCCCACCTTAGCAGGTTACAGGAAGGCCGTAGGTACCCCTAAGGAAGGTAATTCTCAAGAGAACTTCCACTGGGACAAGGGACTGCTATATAGGGTCACAGGGGGAGTGGGAAGTGGGGCAGCCCAAGTCATAAAAAGACAGCTAGTTGTACCCCGCAAATACAGGGCAGAGCTTCTAAAGCTCAGCCATGATATCCCACTAGCCGGACATCTGGGTATCAAGAAAACTAAGGATCGCCTTACCCAGACGTTCTTCTGGCCAGGGATAGCAAAAGACTTGCAGACGTACTGCAGGACATGTGATTCGTGTCAGCGGATTGGGAAACGGGGGGACCACCCCAAGGCCAAGTTATGGTCCCTACCTATAATAGAGGAACCATTCTCCAGAGTGGCAGTAGACCTGATAGGGCCCCTCAACAAACCCAGTGCCTCCGGAAGGCGCTACATCCTCACGGTGGTGGACTATGCCACCAGGTACCCTGAGGCGGTGGCACTCCCCAACATTGAGGCGGAGACAGTAGCAGAAGCTCTCGTCAGGATCTTTTCTCGAGTAGGATTCCCCCGGGAAATACTCTTAGATCAGGAAAACCCAGTTCAAGGCAACTGTCACTCAACAGTTATGGCAGAGCTGCGGGGTGAAACCGTTATTTAGCTTCCCCCTACCACCCCCAGACCAACAGCCTTTGTGAACGATTCAACGGCACGCTTAAGCAGATGCTCACAGCGTTCACAGAGTCCTATGGTCAATGGGAGAAATTTCTACCCCATCTCCTGTTTGCCTACCGGGAAGTGCCCCAGGCGTCGACCGGGTTCTCCCCCTTCGAACTCCTATACGGGAGAAAAGTCCGGGGACCTCTGGACCTCATACGGGAGCACTGGGAGGGCAACACAGGAGAGGAAGGAATTCCGGTTTTGCCGTACGTGCTGGAGTTCCGGGACCGCCTGCGGGCACTGACCGAATCAGTTCGGAAGAGCCTACAGGCAGCCCAGAAACGACAGAAACAATGGTATGACCGGAGAGCACGAGATAGGAACCTGGAAGTAGGGCAAACAGTATTAGCCCTCGGACCATCCAAAAAGGACAAGCTACAGGCAGCGTGGCAGGGGCTATTCAAAGTGGTGGAACGGATTAGCGACACCACCTATATTGTGGCCAAATGTTCGGATGAAGGGAGCAGACAAGCCTTTCATGTGAACATGTTGAAACCGTACTTCGAGCGCTCTGAGGACGTGGGCACTATCTGTGCCCCGTCCACTGACGCTAGTGAAGGACTTCCCTTACCCGACCGGCTGGCAGCTAACCAAGGTAACCTAGAGCAAGTTGGGTTGGGGGAGAAACTAATTCTCACCCTGAAACCCGAGAACTGCCATGGGGGCATGGCAGAGGTTCAATACCTAGGGCCTAGAGTAGGGTCTGGGAAACAGGGCCCCGAACCCGTGAAAGTAGAGGCCATAGCCCCAGCCCCACACCAAGACGCAGGTATTGGCATCCCTAGGCACCACCGGGTATTATAGAAAGTTCGTCCCGGAGTGTAGCACCCTAGCGAAATTCCTCACCGACCTGACCAAAAGGTCCCGACCCAAGCAGGTAGCCTGGTTCTCGGAGTGTGCATTGGTGTTCCAGGGACTTAAGACGGCATGGAGCACCCGGTGGCATACCTCAGCGACAAGTTATTACCTTGGAAGGTCAGCTATGCCACCATGGAAACAGAATGCCTGGCTCTAGTATGGGCCTTTAAGAAGCTCCAACTGTACCTTTATGGCCGTGCCTTTACCCTTTTCACTGACCACAACCCCCTCATCTGGCTCAATCGAGTCTCTGGAGACAATCCCCGGTTGCTGCGCTGGAGTCTAGCGTTGCAACCTTACACTTTCACACTGCAATTCCGCCCGGGCAAGCAGAACGGCAATGCGGATGGACTTTCACGCCAAAACGGCTTGGAAGTATAATTTTGACCCGGACATCCCCTAGCCAACCCGGCAGGGTCTAGGCGGGTATGCCGACCCATGGAACTAAGGGGGAGTATTGTGAAGAAAATAGACTTCATTCTGGATTTTCTCAGACTCTGTTTGTCTTTTAAGAACCCCTGGACCGATCTGGGTGAAATTTGGATATGTTGGTCCCCCAGATCGGGGCTATCAGGAGATATGTAATGGCAGGTATACCTTCTGTGGAAGAGGGGTGTTCTAACGTTGGGAAAATTAGGGTGCTCTCTACCTGGAGATAATTGGTTTATTCCTTAAACTGCTCTCAATATCTCAATGTGTCATGTAAATGATCTTTCGTCTGTCTTTCAAGAAGTGTTCATTGTGTGAAGTTCTATTGTTTAGCAGGTGAGAAGTTCTAAGACACCTTGTCTGGGCAAAGGACCAGTAATTAACTCATGTGGATTCTACCGGAGACAGCCGTCTGTGTCCTACAATAGGTCTCTTGAAAGGGGTCTCGTTAGTAACACCATTGTATGATGATGTGGGAGGAGGATGTACTTGTATATCTGATTACATCAAGTATTTCTTTTGCTGTATATAAGTAACCTGTCTCTCAATAAAGTCATTCTATATCTGGACACCCTTCATGAAGTCTTGGCTCATGCTTGGGGATGGGGAACACTCTAACCATTCGGAAGAATCATCTTGGGAGACGGAAAGAAGGCCGCCGTACCCTAACCACTGCAGGTCTTAACAGTATTCAATTTACATAAACGTTTTGCTACTTGTCTATAATGAGCATTACAATGTTGGGGTATATTAAACTCAGATTGGATGGTTTGGAATGATTTAATCGTGCCTTTATCATAAAGGTTACACATAGATTCCACGCCTTGTTCGCTCCAAAGACTAAGTGATGAGTGATACATTATAAGATGCAATGTTTTAAAGGGAATGTCTACCGTTATTGTTGTATCAGGAGAGGTCACAGAATTCAAAATCTTAAGCCATGAAGAAATGGATACTTTCATTGTGGGAGGTTAATATAATCATTAATATTATAAAATGATACTTTACCTATCCAAGATAATAATTTTTGGACTTCAAGTAGGGAGGATGAGGGAGACGTTAACATTAAAATTATATCGTCGGCAAACAAACAAATTTTGTGGGTATCGGATCCTATAGTGATGCCTTCTATTTTAGAATTAGATCTAATATGTTCCGCTAAAGGTCCAATCATTAAATTAAATATTAAGGGGGACAATGGGCAGCCTTGTCTGGTGCCGTTGGTGATACGAAAGGGTTTGGATATTAGGTTAGAATTCAAAACTCGTGCTGTGGGGTTTGAATAGAGGGCAAGTACGGCTTTAAGAATATGACCCTCAAAGCCAAATTTTTTAAGAGTAAGTGACAAATAGGACCAGGTAACCCTATCAAACGCCTTCTTTGCATCTAATGAAAGGAGCAGAGAAGGCGTTCCGGTTATGCTAACATTGTGGATAACATCAATTAATCGTCTGGTTGCGTCAGATGTTTGACGACCCCTGGTGAAGCCAGTTTCATCCATGTTTATTAGTTTGGGAAGTATGTCAACTATTCTATTGGCTATCATCTTTGCGTAGATTTTCAAATCTGTATTCAATAAAGAAATAGTCCACCGGCTTTTTGAATTAATAATCAACACATTCCACGGACATTCCTGTATTAGCTGCCGTTTTGGATCGCCAGCATCCGATCCCCTGCTTGTGACATACTCGGTGGATGTTGCACACGCTCGACACCTCCCTGGTTCAGTAGACTGCCAGCACTTCATCTTCTGTTGCTGTTATACCATATGTAAGTGCTGGATACTTTTATTTGTTATTAAAATTATACTAGATAACCTAGAGGCGCTTTTTCATTTCTTTTCTCTTAAAGGAGCATTAAGAGAATGCTTGGAAAAAGTAAGTACTTCTCCTGTGTCCCTATTATTGTTTTTCAGAACTTGCATGTTGCTCCATGTTGATGCTTTTGCATATAGGACCTTCTAAAATAAGGGTCGTTTCAGACACATCCATTTGTCCACTACATACAATCGGCCAGATTCACGTACATCGGTGCATTTTTTGACTGGCGTAGCGCACCTCCTTTACGTTAGACTGCCGCAATGTAGCGGCGCAATCACCGTATTCTCGATTGATTTGCGCAGAAATTAGAGCCTGTGCAACGTAATTTCAGAGGCGCAAGGCGGAGTAATTCAAATTGGGAAGGACGTGGGCATGTTACATTGAAATGAGCCGTGATCCCATGCAAATGAAGGGCCGGCCGGCCTCGCGCATGCGCACATGAAGCAGAGCATGGTCAGCACCTCTGTGCGCATGCTCACAACTCGGGAACGGCGCAATCAGTGAAATTGGAAGTGGACCAGGGCAACTTAGTGAACTACGCAGACAGCATAAATAGACAGACACAAACGCACTTCCTTTGCAAAAGTACATCCCTTTGTATCCCTCCCTATACAGCAAGGTGCTTTTGTTCTGTTGTTTGTTGCGTTGTGATTTGTCTTTGTTATATTTGTGGACTGTTTGATCTAGTGTTTTGTAGAAGATATTTGAAAGTGTTTTTTGGTGACTGCTTGTGAGACTTTTTGGTTGATAGATTTTTGTTTGTTTTGTTGCTTGATTTTTCCTGCTTGTTTTTGTGAGTGATTTTTGCTGATTGTTTGGGAGAGAGTTTTTGTCTGAGTATGACTGAGAGGAAGAGGAAGTAAAATTTTACTTTGGGGGAGAAACAAATTCTTGCCCGGGCCATTACCCAATATGGGCGTTTCCTCCACGGCCCGGAGAGTGCCAACACCCCCCCGGCCAGGAGGCGTGAGATCTTGCAGCACATTACTGACGAGGTGAATGCATCGGGGGGGGGAGACCCGGACACGGTCGGGGATTGAAAAGAAGATCAATGACCTCCGGCGTCTGGTCAGAAAGAAGCTGGCCAAAATGGCAGCCCATGCCAGGGGCACAGGAGGGAGCCCACCATGCCCTGTTAGGCTGACAGCGGAGGAGCGTGCGGTGGCCCACACCTTTCATAGACAACAGGTGGAGGGCCTGCCTGGCTATGACTCCAGTCATGAAGGCGTGATGCCAGGTAAGGTTTTTTTGCCCTATCAGGTGTGTAGCATGTGGGGGGGGGGGGTGAAAGGGAATATGTGGCAAGTGTGTGGATCCTCCAACCTGTGAATGTTTTGTGTCATCCACAGATGTGCAGGAGAGTGCTGGGCCATCTGGGCTGACCGCACCATCCCCAGGACAGCAGCCTGATGAGGACCCCCAGACAATGCCGGAGTCCTCGGAGGAGGTTGAGGAGGAGGAGTTTGAGGAGGAGGAGGATGTCATGTCAGCCAGTGGATTGTTGTTTTTGGAGGAGTCTTCCTCTCTGGCTGGCAGCAGCCAGCCCTCCATAATGGGTAGCCCCTCCCACTCCTCCCCCAACAGGGCTCCTCTCCCAAGGGCCTCCCCTTCTCCCCGACCACAAGCCTCAGCTGGAGGCAGGAAGTCGTCCCAGAAGACCAGGGGTTGGCCAAGCTTCTGCCCGCCAATTTGAGAAGGGCCCAGGCCCTTCAGACCCGCCATCTGGGACAGGTCAGCCAGACTTTGGGGCGGATGGAGGAGAGCCTGTCCTCCATAAAGGATACGCTGGGGGACCTGGACTGCCACTCCCGGGCTCTTACGAACTGCCTAAATGTACTGCAGACTACAACAGCAGACGTTGGGCAGGATGTGAGGGCCCTCACCCAGGCTATCCAGGCCAACATGGCAACACTAGGTGCTGGCCTGAACAGAATTGCCGTGGCCTTGGAGGGCAGGCCGCCAGGTGGGCAGAGACCAGGGGCTGCTCCTCCTTCCATGGATTACCCCCCCCCCCTCCCCATGAGTCTCCCCTGAGGAACCGGGGCCGTGGCCGTGGGCGCCCCACGCCAGCGGCATTAATTTGTTTTCCCCCTTTTTTTTTTGTTCTGGATTTTTTTTTTTTTTTTTTTTGCTGGACATTTTTTTTTTTTTGTGTTGTGAATGTTTTTGGAATGTGGGGGTGATATTCCTGCCGGAAAAGGGGTGTCACCCTCAGTTTTGGTGGAGAAGAGTTCCCCAGGACCAGGGAGAAGTGATCCCCAGGTCCGTGTAATTGGTGTATAATACAGTACAGTGCCATAATTGGAGCCGTGGCGTGGCTTTGCTGCTCACAAGTCCAGCATGGCGGGCTTGTGCTAATCCAATTAGATGAGGATGTGATGTGTCTGTGCTAGGGACCACAGTGGTGTGCATGCATGCATTCTCATTGTGCCATGATTAATGTGTGTGTTTAACGTGCAAAGATGCCTAATGTGAGCTGTCTCCTGACTGCTCTTCCCTCAGAAGACGGGGTAGCCTCGGTTAGGGGGGGATTGTCTGGTTCGGGGGTCAGGTCATCACGTATGTCAATCTCCAGGCCCTTTCTCACTACGAAGTTGTGCAGCATGCAACATGCACCGATGATCTGGCACACAAAGTTTGGGGAATACAACAGGGTACCCCCAGACTTATCCAGGCATCGGAAATATGACTTCAGGAGGCCAAAGGTGCGCTCCACGACTGCATGGGTTTGGGCGTGGGCTTCATTGTATCTTTCCTCTCCTGGGGTTTGGGGGTTCTGGATAGGAGTCATGAGATGGGTCCCAGTGCATATGCAGAGTCACCTGGAAGGGAAAAGACAGGAGGATGTTAGTAGTGCATGTGCCCCTTGTGATTTCTGCATCATGGAGGGGGACAGTCATGCCTGACTCCCATGTCACTCACCAACCAGCCAGCTGTCCCCATACGTGTTCTGTTCGAATTCCATTGGGATGGGGCTATGATTGTATATGTAGCTGTCATGGCTGGATCCAGGGTGTTTGGCACGGACGTGCCATATGAGGCATTTGGCATCGACTATCACCTGTACGTTGATGGAGTGCCAATGCTTCCGATTGCGGTATATGTGCTCTGTCTCACGGGGGGGGGGGCTGGAGTGCCACATGTGTGCAATCAATGGCCCCCACAGTGCGTGGGAATCTGGTAATTCTGTAGAAATCTGTCATTGCCTTCTGCCGCAGGTCCTCCTGGGTGGGTTTGATGATTTGGTTGGCCATGCTTCTAAGAATTGCAGGGATAACCTGGTGCACACATCTGCTCATGGAGGATTGTGACATCCCAGCCACCACTCCACTTGTTCTTTGAAAAGAGCCACTGGCAAGGAAATGGAGTGTTGCCAGGACCTTGACCAGTGGCTGCACTGCATGTGAGCGTTGTGTTGGGCTGCTGATGTCCTCCTGCAGGGTTGTGGTTAATTCCATGATGGCAGCAGGGGTGAATCTGAAGATGCCAGACACCTCAGAATCACTCATGCCAAAGATGTCTATGCGTGTGTGGTATATCCTCTCCCGTGCCCTCCTCCGTGCCCTCCTCCTTCTGCGCTCCTCTAAAGTCAGTAGTATAGCTATGAGCATGGATGCCCCTGGCATGGTGGCATACAGATTGTTGTCCTGTAAGTGTGGCTGCTCAGCTCGTCACTAACAGTGTTGCTTTAGCTGACATGTAGACAGATTGTCTAATTTTAGGCAAGCTTTTATATTGCCTAATTTTAGACAGGACGTGCAGCTGATGCGCACAGCGCGTAGCCTGCACTGGACCAACTTACTTTTGTGGATCGCCGTAACTCCCTCATTTGCATATTTGCCTAGCAAATCAATGGTGTGTCTAGCGCATTTTTTGCGCGCACGATGCGCCGGTCTAACGAAATTACGTCGGTCTAAAAAGTCTAGATTTATGGCGTATATCGTTTTGGGCATACGGCATAACGATACGCAGGCGCATATTTCCAATTACACTGGCGCATCTCCTGATACTCCAGCGTAATGGCTTTGTGAATCTGGCCCACAGTGTCAATATCAGTATTTTTTTTTTTTTATCTTTTTTTCTACAATTTTTTTTTTTATATTCATTGCAGTTTTGTTTTTTATGAGCTCTGTTGGGGGGCTTTGGTGAGAAAACAGACCCCTGACATCTCCCCTTTGAGACAGAGAATGGGAGTGAGGTCACAGATTCCCCAGTCCCTTTCTCACACTGAAGATGAATGGAGGGAAGACAGCATCTCCCCTCCATTCATAAACTGAAGCAGAGTAACACAGGTTACTCTGGTCAGTTATCGCAAGACATAGATAGAGCGTTCAGTAACGAACGCTCTCTCTATGTCCCATTCAGAAAAGGAAAGGACCGGTAAATGACATATATACCGGTCCTTTTCTCTGCTCTCCATCCTGACAGATTAATCCCCCCAGCCCACAGGAGAGCAGAGGAGGGGAGCCGGCTGCGGGGGACGAGGGGGGCGCTAAGGAGGAAGACAGTGGTCAGATAAGGAGGAGAGAAGGGGGGACATAGAAGAAGGTGAGGGGAGTTGGTGGAGAACACGTAGGTGATCGGTACAGCGGAGGGACAGCTGTGAGCACCGATCTCTCTGCATGGCTTTAGCTCAGCCGCTTCTACTTCTCTCCCTCCCCTGGCTTTCCGCAGAAACTACATTCAGGGGGATCCATGCTAACAGCTGTCCTCACTGTACCATCATGCCCGACTGTCACTGGACAGTGACACATGAATTGACAGCGGCCATGAGCGTGCTCTTCTTCTCCTGTGCGTGCACATTTCACTCCGGCCAGGCTCGAGTGTAGAGGTGAACGGAGAGTCTGGAGATCTCATGACTCCGCCCACCGAGCGCCGTACATCAGGCCCACCCACTAAATCCACAATTTTACGGGGCTCCAAATAAAGAAGGGGGGGATATTTGAAAGGTAAGAATACATGCAGGAGGCATGTATATCCTTATAGATCAGCACTATGCCATTACTTTAAAAAAGATGAGTGGGTTTACATCCACTTTAACTTTTACCATTCTGTTTAACATACCTAATTATGAGTTTTGAAAATCTATTCTCAAATGATATGCATACATTAATACTATACTTTACGCTTCAGTAACAAGACCAAGATGATAGAGAAGCACCAGCTTAGTATTCAATAAAATCAAGGGGCAATTTCTTAGCTTAAGAATTTGATAAGGCAATTTATAACTTGCAATTCAAGTTTTCTTTCAGAAAATTACTAGTGCACTGAATTACTCTGGATTAATATACTAAAATGCAGGCACGTCAGGATCAATAATAGCGCTACTTCAGTACAAAGAATTGAGAGATTACACAGCCGTCGAAATAGCTGTAGGAATTGCTTTTATGGGCAAGACCCATTTTATGATCAATAAAATACAGAACTTGAAATCATGGTTTTCTTTCAGCTTTTCTCACAAGAATACAAACCATTTCAAAGGTAAATACTATACTATTTTTTTATACTTTAAGATTGTGAGAAAAACAGACTTACATTCTATCACTGACAATGTCGGGCGGCCTATATTCATGGGACAAAAGGAAATGTATTTATAGTTGACTTATGACTATATGATTCAGCCTTTCTTCTTTAGTACCATGTTTGATCCTTTTATCTTCATGAATGCCAACTGATCCAGTTAGATAAAAAAAACATTAGGTACAAATCCTTCTTGAAAGTACTATTTTTCATTTTTTTTAAAACGCTGCTTTGTTTACTTTGCATACATGTGTTCCTGTGTGTCACAAAATATAATTATTTATGGTCTGTTACAATAAATTACTTCTGACACTATAAGCACAGCAATGGATAAAAAAGTGCACATTTAAATGATATTCCATTACGGATTTGCTTGAGTAGTGGAATTAACATGTAAAATAAAGTCTACAGGCTTAGAACATTCAGTTTGTAAATGGATAGTAAACTGTCTAAAAGACTACATTCAGAGAGTAGAGATTCATGATTCATACTCTAACTGGTCTAAGGTCATCAGTGGTGTACCCCAAGGTTCAGTGTTGGGACCAGGGCCGATCTGCCCTATATGCTCACTATGCAAGCCGCTTAGGGCCCTGCAAAGCTGCGGAGGGCCCCCCCAAATTACTAGAGGCCCCGCCAGGTGAGAAGTAATTTTCGGCCCCTCACCTCAACTCGCTGGCTGCATGGGAGAAGAGGTAAGAAGTCAGCACCCCCCGCTTCTCACTTTGATTTCTGACTGCAGAACACCCCCGATTCTCAACTTTAATGTGACATGTCATTTTGTTTAGGGCCCCAGGGAGGTCAGGATCGGCACTGGTTGGGACCCTTACTTTTTAACATATTTATAAATGATAAAGGGTCTGGGATTAAAATTACCACTTCAGTGTTTGCAGATGACACCAAGCTATGCATTGAAATAGCCCCTTACAGGATGTCAACCACTTACAAGTCAACTTCAATGCACTGCTTAATTGGGCAACTAAGTGGCAAATTAGTTTTAATGTTGATAAATGTAACGTTATGCACTTTGGGGCTAACAATATGCATGCATCATACATATTAGGGGCCAGATTCTCATACATTTTCGCTGGCATAGCGCAAGCCATTTACACTACGCCGCCGCAACTTAACAGAGCAAGTGCCGTATTCTCCATGCACTTGCTCCGTAGTTTGCGGATGCGTAGTGTAAATGGGCCGGCGTAAGGTAGCGTAATTCAAAGGGAGCGGCTTGTATTCAAATTAAGCGCGCCCCCGCGTCGATCAAACTGCGCATGCGTCGGCCGGGCAAAAAGCCCAGTGCGCATGCTCCAGCTCACGTCGGAAAGCGTCTGTGAAACCGACGTCAAAACGACGTGATCGTCACTTGTGCAATGCCCTATTCGCGAACGACTTAGTAAAACGACATAACCGATGGAAAAAGCCGACGCTAACCCGACGCCATACTTAACATGGCATCCAACGGCACCAAATGGCGTGCGACGGTAATGCGTAAGGTTACTCCACATCTTTGCAGGGGTAACCTTAGGCAGACGAAAACGACGTAAGCGGCGGCGTAAAAGCGTTCGGGAATCGGCGTATTAGCCTCATTTGCATAGGCAAATGAGAAAACAACGTAAAGGCCACCTAGTGGCCGGAGTTGTCATTACATCTACAATCCGCAAGTGTAATACAATTACACTTGTCGGATCTTCACCCGTATCTATGCCAAAGTGATTCTAAAAATCACTCACATAGATACCCGGGGAAAAAAACGGCGATACGACGGGGTATCTGACATACCCCGTCGTAGCGCCTCTGAGAATCTGGCCCTAGGAGTACAACTGGGGAAATTAATAAAGGGGAATGATCTGGGTATTCTGGAAGATCATAGATTTAATAATAGCATGTAATACCAAGCTGCAGTTTCTAAAGCTAGCATGATATTTTGAACCGTACCAGGCCGCATGTCCTCAACATGGGGGGTGGGTGCTTTGGGACAGGGGGTGCCCTGCAGCCCCCCCCACCCCAAAGCACCTTGTCCCCATGTTGATGAGGACAAGGGCCTCTTCCCAACAACCCTGGCCGGGGGGTTTATCAGAATCCAGGAGCCCCCTTTAATAAGGGGCCCCTCAGATCCTGGCCCCCCATCCTATGTGAATGAGTATGGGGTACATTGTACCCCTACTCATTCACCTGGGGGAAAAAGTGTCAGGAAAAAAAAACACACTCCACAGGTTTTTAAAGTAATTTATTAGGCAGCTCCGGGGGGTCTTGTTCCGACTTCGGGGGTCTTCTTCTGACTTCTCCACTCTCTCTGGTTCTTTCTGCCTTCTGCCAGGCTCCTCCGCTATCTTCTTACAGCTCTTTTACTAGCGGTGGCCCGGTCTTCTCCCTTCTTCTGACTTCGGGGGTCTTCTTCTGAATTCGGAAGTGTGTTTTTTTTCTTGACACTGTTTCCCCCAGGTGAATGGGTTGGGGTACGATGTACCCCATACTCATTCACATAGGGTGGGGGGCCAGGATCTAAGGGCCCCCTTACTAAAGTGGGCTCCTAGATTCCAATAACCCCCCTGCCCGCAGACCCCGACAACCAACAGCCAGGGTTGTCGGGACGAGACCCTTGTCCTCATCAACATGTTGAGGGCATGCGGCCTGGTACAGTTCAGGAGGGGGGGCACTCGCCTGGCCCCATCCCCTTTTCTGATGGGCCGGGCTGCGTTCTCGGATAAGGGACTGGTATGGCTTTTGGGGGCCCCCACGCCATCTTTTCAGCATAGGGGTTCCCCTTTAAATCCATACCAGACCCAAGGGCCTGGTATTCTCTTTGAGGGGGAACCCGTGCCGTTTATTTTTTTTTTATTTGGCATGGAATTCCTCCTCATAATTTATACCAAACACAGCTGATACAGTGCACTGTAATTACCTGAGGTTATGTGCAGATAGCTGCGCCAAATTGTTTCTGGGCGCAGTCAATTTTATTTTTTCTATCTGCAACAAACCACATGTAACCAAACCGCTGCTAAACACAGTGTGTGAATCGGGCCATAGGAAAGCATTGTGTGCTTTTAGCTGTGGTAGATAATTTAAGAATCCGCAGCTAAAAGCGCCATTCTATCCGACCGTGTGAAAGGGGCCTAATGCCGCGTACACACGATCATTTTTCGGCATGAAAAAAAAACGTCGTTTTTAAAAATGTCATTTAAAATGATCGTGTGTGAGCTTCACATCGTTTTTCATGTTCTGAAAAACGAAAAAAAAAAATCGAGCATGCTGCATTTTTTAACGTCGTTTTAAAAAATTTTGTTTTTCGGGTTGTAAAAAATGATCGTGTGTGGGCTAAAACGACGTTTTAAACCAAACGCTCAGAAGCAAGTTATGAGACGGGAGCGCTTGTTCTGGTAAAACTACCATTCATAATGGAGTAAGCACATTCATCATGCTGTAACAGACAAAAAAGCGCAAAACGTCTTTTACTAACAAGGATTCAGCTAAAAGCAGCCCAAAGGCAAATAGAACTTCCCCTTTAGAGTGCCGTCGTACATGTTGTACATCACCTCACTTTGTTCATCATTTTTCAAAAACGATGGTGTGTGGGCAACATCGTTTTTAACCACTTAAGACCCGGACCAATACGCTGGCAAATGACCCAAGGGGTTTTTGCGATTCGGCACTGCGTCGCTTTAACAGACAATTGCGCGGTCGTGCGACGTGGCTCCCAAACAAAATTTGCGTCCTTTTTTTCCCACAAATAGAGCTTTCTTTTGGTGGTATTTGATCGCCTCTGCGATTTTTATTTTTTGCGCTATATACAAAAATAGAGCGACATTTTTGAAAAAAAATCAATATTTTTTACTTTTTGTTATAATAAAAAACCAATAAACTAAATTTTAGTCAAACATTTAGGCCAAAATTTATTTAGCCACATGTCTTTAGTAAAAAAAAAAATCGCATTAAAAAAAAATTAGCTACCTAGTGGGAACAGCGACACTAATACAGCGATCAGAAAAATGATTGCTTAGTGATGCTGGCAATAGGGAGTGAAAGAGTTAACTAGGGCAGTGATCAAGGGGTTAAAACTTTATTGGGGGGGTGGGGGGGCTATCCTGACACTAACACTAACTGACTGTCACACTGTCTGTCACACTGACACTAAATACAGTAATCATACATGTATGATTACTGCATTCAGTGACACTGTGACGGGGGGAGGGGGGGGGTGGGCGATCGCGGGGGTTAAATGTGTTTTTGTGTCTGTGTGTAAGTGTGCTGTTGGTGCAGGACTTACTTGCTGTGTTGTGATCTCTCCTCAGCGGCGCTTGAAACAAACGCAGAGGGAGAGATCAGATAGCTTCCTCCTTCCTGTGTTTACACAGGAGGAGGAAGTGACAGGGCGGGCGGGCGCGCGCATTGGCTGGGAGCGATCCGGAGGGGGCGGGTGAAAACGGATAGCCGCCCCCTCTTGTCGGATCGCTCCTGCAGCCGCGCGGACCGCCGCATGTACGGGGGGGGGGTCCGATCCCTCCCAAGGCACCAACGTATATATACGTTGATGTGCCTGTCGGTGCCATTGTGCCGACGTAAATGTACATGCGGCGGTCCTTAAGTGGTTAATGATGAAGTTGGAAAAACTTTGTTTTTTGGACATGATGTGTACAGGGCATAAGAGCTGTGAAAATGTAAAATAGACTCCCTCAAAATTCAGTTCTAGCCAGCTCATTAGCTGGATGCATTCCTAAATCTAGAAAATATAACTGAATACTAACATTTATAGATCATAGCCCAGATTCACAAAGAGTTGGGCGCACATTACGCCACTGTAGCGCAAACGCCGTAAGCCACGCCAACGCAGCGCAGAGAGGCAAGCACTGTATTCAGCAAGCTATTGCTCCCAACACTGCTTAGGCGTGGCGTATTTTTCGAAGGCGCAGGCCGGCGTAGGTGGAAGAGGGCGTGACCCCATGCAAATGATAGTCCGAGCATGGTGCCTTATGCGCATGCTCACAACGACGCCGGCACAACTGCCTAAGCTACGCCGGATCACCACGTACGCTGTGAACGTAACGTACGCCAAATACGCCGGCCTGTGTTCTCTGGTGCAGACCTTTGCATGGATGTTGCCGGGTTGCACCTCATCTATGGGGAATAACTTTACGCCGGACGTACAATTTACGCGCACCTCGCGCAGCCTGCATCGGGCGCACGTACGTTCGTGAATCGCTGTATTTCCCTCATTTGCATGTTTGAATTCCTAATCAATGGAAGCAGCAACATGCGTCCAGACGAAAAGTACGCCCACGCTACGTCGGGGTATGAAAGCTATGTCGGCGTAGGGTGGCCAGTTTTTAGGCGTATGTTGGTTTGTGGGTCTGGCGCACAGATACACCGGCGCAAATTTGCACTTACCTGCTCACATTTGCACTTACGTCGGCGTAAGTGCTTTGTGAATCTGGACAAATATATCTCCAGGAGTAGTTGATTCAGGGAATATCTGATTGCCTCCTGGGGTATCTGGAATATTTTTTTCTTTTGTTGGACAAAATGGATTATGCTTCATTGTTTGTTTTTTTTGCCTTCCCCTGGATCAACTGTGGGTATAGGATTGTATGGAGGTTTTCAATTTTTTTTCTATTGGTTGAACTAGATAAAACCCACCCTGGACCCCAAGGATCCACTCCACCGCCACCCCATAACAGGCTTAAACGCTCTCTCCAAGGTCATGAAGAAAGTAGTGGTACAACAGCAGCAACAGCATCTAGATACCCACAACCTACTCGATCCATTTCAATCGGGATTCCGCCCCGGACACGGGACAGAAACAGCACTGCTCAAGATATGGGACGACGCTCTCGAGGCCGCAGATGAAGGAGAGTCTTGTCTTCTGGTTTTGTTGGACCTGAGCGCAGCTTTCGACACAGTAGACCACAAGCCTTTATTGACCCGGCTAGCTGAAGTAGCCAGAGTCGCAGAAGGCGATTTTATCTTGGTTCTCCTCTTTTTTGGAAAACCGATCGCAAGTAGTGAAGTTAGGACCTTTCATTTCTGAAAAACGCACATTATCGTGCGGAGTCCCTCAAGGATCCCCTCTGTCGCCGGTGTTATTCAACATCTATCTCCGTCCTATTTTTGAGATTATCAGCAGTCAAAAACTGGTCTATCACTCATATGCAGACGACACGCAACTGTATTTCCGCATTTGCAATAAAAAGGATCACCACCTCAATCTAGAGACATGCCTCTCTTTGATAGAGGACTGGATGACAAAGAGTTATCTTAAACTCAACGGAGCGAAAACAGAACTTCTCCTGTTTCACGCCAAGCGTAAGAATCTACCTGCAACAACTTGGAGCCCCCCGCCCATTCTGGGCAAAATCATCACCCCTAGCGCCAAAGTCAAAAGTCTCGGGGTCATTTTGACTCCTACATGACAATGGACGCACAAATAGGGTCAGTAGTCAGCGGATCTCACCATCTGCTGCACCTACTACGCAGACTTATTCCATTTATTCCCAAAGAAGACATAGCGGTCGTGGTGGGAGCAATTGTAAACTCCAGACTGGACTATACAAATGCCCTTTACCTCGGACTCCCCAAGTACCAAATTACTCATCTGCAAGTCGTTCAAAATACAGCCGCTAGACTTGTGACTGGGAAAAAACCTTGGGAATCAATCTCACCTTCACTGAGATCCCTTCACTGGTTACCAGTAAAAGACAGAAATACTTTTAAAGCTCTCTGTCTAACGCATAGATGTATTCATGGGAATGCTCCCCATTATTTATGCGAAAAAATAAAAGCTCATAACCCCAATCGCGTTCTGTGATCCACCAATCAAAATCTACTCCAGATACCGAAAGCCAACTATAGGTCCGAAGGAGATAGAAGATTTGCTGTCCAAGGTCCCAGACTATGGAACGCTTTACCAACCAGCATTCGGTTGGAGGAGAACCACTTAGCATTCAGGAGAAAGATCAAGACTCATCTCTTTTGATACCAAAGGAGACAGGAACAACAAGCGCCCAGAGGCGATTTAGTTCGCATGTGCTGCGCTATATAAGTTTTCATTCATTCATTCATTCAACTCTGTTGAGACGACTGACCAGGAACGGATAACGTTATTTTTATCAAGTGGTTTAAGCAGGTACATGCTTTTCATCACTAATTGATAGGCCTTTGTTTTGTCCAGCAGATTGTAATTGCCCAGTGTTTCTCTGAGGCTGTCCTAGCCTTGCTGATGCAGAACTATGCTGCCACTGGCCAGTTTATATTAAACTCTAATTAATAATACAGCACGTTGTTCCTGCTTCTAACTGTTTCTTTGGGGGGATTTTTGGCAAACGATGCAGTGGCCTCTCTAAGAACAAATGTTCAGTAACAGGCAAATGCTACACTTTGGGACCACAATCAAAAACGCTAATTTAACATGAGATAACACAAAAAAAAAAAAACGCCCCCTGAGGTAAAAGTCAACTTTTTTTTAAAGCATTGCAGCAGAAAAAAAAAAACAAAAAAAACATTTAACTGAAAAAAAGCCACCATTAACATATAAAAATCAACACACCCCCAAATAAATATACACCCATTATGGAATTGTGGATAGGAACAGCAGATTTTACAGCAGATTTCTGCTGCAGAAAATAGTCTGGCAGTAGCCTTGTTTAGTAAACATGGACCCATATGTTAATACTGTGCAGTGACGTCTGAACATCTTCCGATCCCAGATTGCAAAATTTAAACCATGATTAAAGTGAAGGTAAAGTATTCTTGTTTCTTTGCCAGAATCTGACTCCTGTGCATTGTTCCTGTTTGTGTTGTCTCAACAAGCTTCTGCTCTCCTGCCTGCTGCATTAAATATAATTCCAATTTGTTTCATGAATACAATTGCTTTATTTGCAAATGGAAATTAATATGACCTTTAACAATGAAAGCAACATATTTTTCATTGCTGCATAAGTTTTTACGTTTGATTGATAAATTTGCATAGTTTTAGATATATTTGGAAGTAATTAAACTTCAAGCTTCAAATAAAATTATGTGGCTCCTCTTGATATAATTATCCAGCGTTGGGGATCGTTTAGAATTTTATACTTACATTTTTTAAAGTATATGTAAAGTTAACATTTTTTTTAATAGATAGAATATTTAGAACATCTGTCAGGTTAATATACTGTATACAGTAATATATATATATACACACCGTGCCCTGGAAAGGTATTCATACCCCTTGCAATTTTCCAAATTTTGTCTTGTTACAACCAAATACAAAAACAAATTTTTATTGGGATTTTATGTGATAGACTAACACAAAGTGGCACATAATTGTGAAGTGGAAGGAAAATTATAAATGGTTTTCAAACTTTTTTACAAATAAATATGTGAAAAGTAGGGTTGTCCCGATACCGATACCAGTATCGGTATCGGGACCGATTCCGAGTATTTGGGGGAGTACTTGTACTCCCCCAAATACCCCCGATACCAAAATAGAATACTTCCCCCCCCCCCGCGCCGCCGCCGCCGCCGCTCTTAGCACGCCGCACCGCGCTCGTCGCATGTCGCCCGCCGCACTTCCCCCGCCGCCAACCGCCGCTAATCCCCGTGTAAACTTGGAAAACCCGCGGCGCCAAGTATAGACACGCGATTGGACGGATCCGTCCAATCGCGAGCAAGGGGGGAGTGTCTATACACGGATACGTGCCTAGACACTCCCCCCTTGCTCGCGATTGGATGGATCCGTGTCTATACATGGCGCCGCTGGTATGTGTTGCACGGGGAACCCTGCAGGCTGCAGCAGCGACGGCGGTGGAGGTATGGGGGACATGACATGGCTGCAATATGGGGCACAGGACATGACATGGCTGCATATGTGGGGGGACATGACATGGCTGCAATATGGGGCACAGGACATGACATGGCTGCATTTGTGGGGGGACATGACATGGCTGCAATGTGGGGGGACATGACATGGCTGCATATGTGGGGGGACATGACATGGCTGCAATATGTGGGGGGACATG
Organism: Rana kukunoris; assembly: GCA_029574335.1. Lineage (NCBI taxonomy): Eukaryota > Metazoa > Chordata > Amphibia > Anura > Ranidae > Rana > Rana kukunoris. The sequence goes on from CM056059.1 coordinate 42,835,241, forward strand.
ACATGGCTGCAATATGTGGGTGACATACATGGCTGCAATATGTGGGGGACATGACATGGCTGCAATATGTGGGGGGACATACATGGCTGCAATATGTGGGGGGACATGGCTGCAATATGTGGGGGGACATGGCTGCAATATGTGGGGGGACATGGCTGCATTTGGGGACACGTTTAAAAAAAGTATCGATATTCGGTATCGGCGACTACTTGAAAAAAACTATCCGTACTTGTACTCGGTCCTAAAAAAGTGGTATCGGGACAACCCTAGTGAAAAGTGTGGCGTCCATTTTTATTCAGCCCCCTTTACTCTGATATCCCTAACTAAAATCTAGTGGAACCAATTACCTTCAGAAGTCACCCAATTAGTAATTGGAGTCCACCTGTGAGTAATTCAATCTCAGTATAAATACAGCTGTTCTGTGAAGCCCTCAGAGGTTTGTTAGAGAACCTTAGTGTACAAACAGCATTATGAAGGTCAAGGAACACACCAGAAAGGTCAAGGATAAAGTTGTGGAGAAGTTTAAAGCAGGGCTAGGTTATAATAAAACATCCCACGCTTTGAATATCTCACGAAGCACTGTTCAATCCACCACCTAAAAATGGAAAGAGTATGGCACAACTGCAAACCTACCAAGACACAGCTGTCCACCTAAACTGACAGGCCAGGCCAGCATTCATCAGAGAAGCAGCCAAGAGGCCCATGGTAACTCTGGAGGAGCTGCAGAGATCCAGCTCTTAGGTGGGAGAATCTGTCCATAGGACAACTATTAGTCTTGCACTTCACAAATCTGGCCTTTATAGAAGAGTGGCAAGAAGAAAGCCACTGTTGAAAGAAAGCTATAAGAAGTCCCATTTGCAGTTTGGGATGAACCGATTTGGGGACACAGCAAACATGTGAAAGAAAGTGCTCTGGTCAGATGAGACCAAATTTGAAATTTTTGGTCTAAAAGCAAAACGCTGTGTGGTGGAAAACTAAAGCCGCGTATACACGATCAGTCCATCCGATGAGAATGGTCTGATGGACCGTTTCCATCGGTTAACCGATGAAGCTGACTGATGGTCCGTCGTGCTTACACACCATCGGTTAAAAAACCTATTGGGTCAGAACCAGGGGCGGACTGACAACTTATGGGGCCCCCCAGGCAATAGAAGATTATGGGGCCCCTGGGCTTACTGATGGTCACAACGCCAGGAGGCAGTGCAGAGGTGGGGCAGCTAAAATCTTGGGATTTTCACATCAAAAGCATGTCGGTTTCAGACATATCAGGGACAGATGTAAAAAAAACACAGATTTGTACATACTATTCCTGCTTTTACTGAGCCTGGCAACCCTGATGGGGCCCCCTGGTGGCATAGGGACCTCGGGCAGTGCCCAAGCGCCTCAATGGTCCGTCCGCCCATGGTCAGAACGCGGTAATGTAAAACACAAAGACGTGCTGAAAAAAATGAAGTTTAATGCTTCCAAGCATGCGTCGACTTGATTCTGAGCATGCGTGGATTTTTAACCGATGGTCGTGCCTACTAACAATCGGTTTTGACCTATCGGTTAGGAATCCATCGGTTAAGTTCAAAACAAGTTGGCTTTTTTTGAACCGATGGATAACTAACCACACAAGATCGGTTTGGTCCGATGAAAACGGTCCATCAGACCGTTCTCATCAGTTTAACCTATGGTGTGTACGTGGCCTAACACTGCACATCACTCTGAACTCACGTGAAACATGGTGGTGACAGCATCATGTTGTAGATATGCTTTTCTTGAGCAGAGACAAGGACGCTGGTCAGGGTTGATGGGAAGATGGATGGAGCCAAATACAGGCAATCTAAGAAGAAAACCTGTTAGAGTCTGAAAAAGACTTGAGATTGGCGAGGAGATTCACCTTCCAGCAGGACAACAGACCTAAACATACAGCCATACAGTCCAAACATAAATCCAATTGGGACTTGAAAATTGCTGTTCACAGATGCTCTCCATCCATCTGACAGAGCTTTAGGTATTTTGCAAGGAAGAATGGGCAATAATGTCCCTCTCTAGATGTGCAAGCTGGTAGAGACATCCTCAAAAAGACTTTTAGATGTACAGTATATCACAAAAGTGAGTACACCCTTACATTTTTGTAAATATTTTAATATATCTTTTTATGTAACAACACTGAAGAAATTACACTTTGCTACAATGTAAAGTAGTGAGTGTACAGCTTGTATAACCGTGTAAATTTGCTAAGTCTAAACTGCTGGAAACAAAAGAATACACAGATGTGTGTATGTGAAAATGTTCAAAATTGGCCCAAAGTGTTAGACCTCGTACACACGATCGGACATATCCGATGAAAACGGTCCGCGGACCATTTCCATCGGATATGTCCGATCGGGAGTTTGATCCGATGGCGTGTACACACCATCGGATCAAATTCCCCGCCGCCGGACGGCGCGGTGACGCGGCGGTGACGTTGACGCCGCCACGTCACCGCACCAGGAAGTTAAACACTTCCGCGCATGCGCCGAATCCATTCGGCGGCGGCGCGGCGGCGGTGGGGCACGACATGTCTGCTGGTAAGTGTACTAACCAGCAGACATGTCGGGCGGACAGATTCCCACCGGATGGATTTCAAAGCATGCTTTGAAATCTGTCGGGTGGAGAAATCTGTCCGCTAGCCCATACACACGAGCGGAGATGTCTGCTGAAACGGTCCATCGGACCGTTTTCAGCGGACATATCCCCTCGTGTGTACGAGGCCTTAGTATTTTGTGTGGCCGTCATTGTTTTCCAGCAGTGCTCTTAAGCCTTTTGGGTATGGAGTTCACTAGAGTTTCACAGTGGAAACTGTCACTGGAGCCTTCTTCCACTACTCCATGATGACATCACAGAGTTGGTGGATGTGAGGCCGCGTACACATGATCGAACATGTCCGCTGAAACTGGTCCGCAGACCAGTTTCAGCGGACATGTTCGATCGTGTGTACGGCCTATCGGACCGTTTTCCAGCGGACAAAAATTTCCAAACATGCTTGAAAACATGTCCGCTGGAAACCTGTCCGTCGGACAGGTTCAATGGTTAGTACACAAACCATCGGACCAAAATCCCCCGCATGCGCAGAATCAAGTCGACGCATGCTTGGAAGCATTGAACTTTGTTTTTTCATCACGTCATTGTGTTCTACGTCACCGCGTTCTGGTCCGAGGGGATTATGGTCCGATGGTGTGTATGCACATCAGACCAACAGACCACTTCATTGTGGTCGGATGAAAACGGTCCGTCGGACAAGTTTCCTCGGACATGTCTGATCGTGTGTATGCGGCCTTAGAGACCTTGCACTCCTCCACATTGTGTTTGAGGATGCCCCCACAGATGCTCCATAGGGTTTAGGTCTGGAGACATGCTTGGTCAGTCCATCACATTTACCCTCAGCTACTTTTGCAAGGCAGTGGTCATCTTGGAGGTGTGTTTGGGGTCGTTATCATTTTGGAATACTGCCCTGTGGCCCAGTATGTCACAGTACATGCTGGAATTCATGGTTCCCTCAATAAACTGTAGCTCCGAAGTGCCGCAGTCATGTAGCCCCAGATTATGACACTCCCATGCTTGACTGTAGGCAAGACACACTTGTCTTTGTACTCCTTACCTGGTTTCCACCTCACACACTTGACACCATCTGAACTAAATAAGTTTATCTTGGTCTCATAAGACCACAGGACGAGGTTCCAGTAATCCATGTCCTTAGTCTACTTGTCTTCAGCAAACTGTTTTCGGGGTTTCTTGTGCACCATCTTTAGAAGAGGCTTCCTTCTGGGACGACAGTCATGCAAACCAATTTGATGCAGTTTGCTGCGTATGGTCTGAGCACTGGCAGGCTAACCCCCACTCCTTCAACGTCTGCAGTTCAGCAATGCTGGCAGCAATCATAGGTCTATTTTCCATAGATAATCTCTGGATATGACGCTGAGCATGTGCACTCAACTGCTTTGGTCGACCATGACGAGGCCTGTTCTGTTAAACCACTGTATGGTCTTGACCACCGTGCTGTAGCTCAGTTTCAGGTGTTTCGGCAATCTTCTTATAGCCTAGGCCATCTTTATGTTGAGCAACATTTTTTTTTTCAGATCCTCAGAGAATTCTTTGACATGAGGTGCCATGTTGAACTTCCAGTGACCAGTATGAGAGAGTGAGCGTGATACAACCAAATTTAACACACCTGCTCCCCATTCACACCTGAAACCTTGTAACACTAACAAGTCACATGACATTGGGAGGTAAAATGGCTAATTGTGCCCAATTTGGACATTTTCACTTAGGGGTGTACTCACTTTTGTTGCCAACGGTTAAGACATTAAAGGGGTTGTAAAGGTTTGTTTTTCATTTTCTAAATAGGTTCCTTTAAGCTAGTGCATTTTTGGTTCACTAACCTTTTCCTTAGATTTTCCTTCTAAAAATGTTTTTTCTTTGTCTGAATTTCTTACTTCCTATTCCTCTTCAGTAATATGTATATAGTTATATATAGTTAATATGGGACACTTTATATAAAAAAACATTTGGATAACACTTTGAAATTAAAATAAATAATTATTAGTATGAAAAAAAAATTATATCTTTATTCTATTGGCATAAAAATTATTGTTATAAGTAGCCAAATGACAAAACACATTTAAAGCTATAAAAAAAAAAAAACACAAATGATTGCAGAGCCCTCCATATGAGCTAAAGCAGTTTAAGGTGCTTCTAGAGGTTTCAACTTTAGAACCAGTGATCAAGCACTCAGATATGAAACATGTCTGAAAGGCTGTGTCAATTAAAGTTTCAACAGCTTCTGCTAGAAGGACTATTAATTTTCCAATATCAGCGTCTCAAATTCAAAGCATAGCATTTCAAGTACATGAGAATGACATTCGCAGATCCACATACTGTATATAAAAAAGAGGGGGGGGTGCAATCAGTGCAGAAATATGAGTAATTAATATAAATAAAGCAAAAATCGCAATAAAGTGAAAAAGTGAAAAACCTTAAAGATTAAATTCACCGGTAATGCCAGCTGAACACTAAACAGGATATTCACAAAATACAAAAGTGACAAATATAAAAGAAAAAACAGTGCAGCGCAAAACCCATAGGAATATATTCAAATTTATATATATATATATATATATGTGAAACAAACAATATATAGGAAGAATAATTATACTAACTTGATGAAATAAAGTCCTCAGAAATATGTAAGAGAAATCCAGATAGCCAAATCTTAAAATTCTCCACCACATGACGATGAGTAGCCAAAAACTTAAAGTGATCCCTCCACCAATAAGGATGGGTACTCTCACCTTTGCATGTAGACCACTATTTTACTAGATGGTCAAAAAAACAGGTATCTCAAAAAGCAATTCGGATCCTCAAAGGTCAGCAGTGCATACAGACCCACACATGAAAAAAGGAATCACAGATCTAAGAGCTCTCCGCTAGACTCAAGCATTTATTTAAAAATTAGTAAAAGCACAGGCTACTCACATTTTAGCCAATAAAAAACGGCAGTAAACATACAGGATGTGTATTTGTTCCAAAAGGACGGCAGCAAGCGACGTGTCTTCAGACTCCTGAACCCTGTACGCGTTACATTTTGCAACTTCTTCAGCGGGGAGTAGCCTGTGCTTTTACTACTTTTTAAATAAATGCATGAGTCTAGCTGTCAGGTCACCTGAGGCACGGTGGCAAGTGCACCCCGTAGGAGACAGGGATGCACCACAGGGTAGTGAACCCTTAGCTGACTGCTGCGATCGGGAAGGAGTCGTGAACCCAAGATCCCCCAGGGCGTGGAATCTAAGACCCAGCTTGTCTTCACCAGAGCCTCTTGTGGTGAGGATGGGTTTTGCCGCAACTGTATCCAGGTCACGACCCCTGGAATCCCCTGGGTCACGCTCCACAAGGTGATGAAAGCCAAGGTCGGGGTAACTGGCAGAACAGGGTAACCAGGGGACAGGCCAAAAGGTTGGGGTCACAGGCAAGCAAGCGTGGTCAGGGATGAGCCGAATCGGTACACTGGAAGTTAACAATACACTGCAGACAGGAACTAGGCAAGAACACTGTTGAACAGCACCGCAGACCTGCAGTGCGACGGTTAATAAAGACTTCCTGTGATGGCCTGGGTGGAGCCATACAGGAAGAGGAAGTGATAAAAATGGAAACCAGGAGAGGGTCAGGCCTCTAATGGACAGATGAACAAACAGGTAAGCTGCCATGCTACTGCATGTCCATGACACTAGCGGAGAGCTCTTAGATCTGTGATTCCTTTTTTTCATGCGTGGGTCTGTATGCACTGCTGACCTTTGAGGATCCGAATTGCTACCCTGCTTCCTGGTCTCCCATGCTGAGATACCTGCTCATTTGACCATCTAGTAAAATAGTGGTCTACATGTGAAGGTGAGAGTACCCATCCTTATTGGCTTCTCATCGTCACGTGGTGGAGAATTTTAAGATTTGGCTATCTGGATTTCTCTTACATATATCAGTGGACTTTATTTCATCAATTTAGTATAATTATTCTTCCTACATATTGTTTGTTTCACACACATATATATATATATATATATATATATATATATATATATTCATTTGAATATATTCCTATGGGTTTTGCGTTTGCGCTGCACTGTTTTTTATTTTATATTTGGCAGATCCACATGTGTCCAGAATTTAAATACCCCATATATATATATATATATATATATATATATATATATATATATATATATATATAAAAAAAAAAACAGTATATGAATGTTGTGGATCCTTCCACTGACCCATACATCACTAAAGTGTGCTTAAGTGAAACTAGGAGGAATATAGAGAACGGAAAAATGGACTTTCTAGGCACCACTAAAGATTCAATAAAATTAATTTTTAATATAAATATTGATAATAAAATTCATATACAGGAATACTGGTAGTATCTTATACATACAAAGTATTATAAGAAACAAACTACATAAAACACCACAAGACCAAGTGTATAGCCGTTATGACATAATTCAAAATTAAACAATGTATCATCAAACTGTGGTGATGGAGAGTTCCATTGCTGGGTGATGTTCTTTGGTTTGTCACTATTTACGGTCTTGGGTGTTATAAGATCGTTCATAAAGTGCTCAACATGTTTCGCGGGACTTAGCCGATTCGTCAGGAGCTTGAATACTATAATGCAAAATAGAGGTAAGTATGGAAAATGTATAGATACACAGATTGCTGGGTGATGTTCTTTGGTTTGTCACTGTTTACGGTCTTGGGTGTTATAAGATCGTTCATAAAGTGCTCAACATGTTTCGCGGGACTTAGCCGCTTCATCAGGAGCTTGAATACTATAATGCAAAATAGAGGTAAGTATGGAAAATGTATAGATACACAGACAGTCTGTGTATCTATACATTTTCCATACTTACCTCTATTTTGCATTATAGTATTCAAGCTCCTGACGAATTGGCTAAGTCCCGCGAAACATGTTGAGCACTTTATGAACGATCTTCTAACACCCAAGACCGTAAACAGTGACAAACCAAAGAACATCACCCAGCAATGGAACTCTCCATCACCACAGTTTGATGATACATTGTTTGATTTTGAATTATGTCATAACGGCTATACACTTGGTCTTGTGGTGTTTTATGTAGTTTGTTTCTTATAATAATTTGTATGTATAGGATACTACCAGTATTCCTGTATATGAATTTTATTATCAATATTTATATTAAAAATTAATTTTATTGAATCTTTAGTGGTGCCTAGAAAGTCCATTTTTCCTTTCTCTATATTCCTCTAATATTCATTAGGACGTGGCACTATAGTTACCAAAGGTGTTAATTACCACCTAAGGGCACAGCAATTAAAAAATCTCCACTTAAGTGAAACTAAACGGGCACTGTTAAATTTACATTATCGCTTCTCTTTCTGTGTGTGGATGATGGCACTGTAATTATTTTAATAAAAAATCAAAGTACCTCTTTCCTAATGGATATAGAGCTGTCATATTGCCAAGCTCTTTCCCTATCTGTCCATAAGTAAACCGTGGAAGGAGGAGCTTCTAGTTGTCTGCTGCTGGTCACAAGTTAAAAAAAAAAACTGCCTTTGGGATACAGAATAAAAAAATAATAATTAAAATACAAACATTGTCTAAAACGTGTCATATATATATATATATATATATATATATATATATATATATATATATATATATATATATATTTAAAACTTTTTTTTTGTTGTGTGAGTGGATTTCTGCCAGTCCCTCTCTATATTCACATGGGCTGCTCAGATGTAACAGGGAGGAAATGCTCAGGGTAGAAAATACACTGAAAATTGAGCATGTGCGCTAGCTTCTAACACTGCTCTGAAAAATCCTTAATGGACCCCCAATTGGATGTCAATTTACTTTTCTTTCCTTACTTCAGACTACTAATTAAAGGGGTTGTAAATGTAAGTGCAGTCCTCCTTCACTTACCTCATCCTTCCATTTTGCTTTTAAATGTCCTTATTTTTTCTGAGAAATCCTCACTTCCTGTTCTTCTGCCTGTAACTCCACACATTAATGCAAGGCTTTCTCCCTGGTGTGGAGTACAGTGCTCGCCCCCTTGCTTGAGGGTGCGATCAGGATAGTCAGGACGCTCTCTACATTGCAGATAGAGAAAAGAGCTGTGTGTTAGTGGGTGTCCCGACTCTCCAGCTCGAGCACGACACTCCACACCAGGGAGAAAGCCTTGCATTACTGTGTGGAGTTACAGACAGAATAACAGGAAGTGACCTCTTGCATTGGGGGAATTACCTTATAAGCTGTAGATCCGCATAACACCAAACAAACAAAAAGTTATACACTTGTGGGCTACCTAGTTGTCCCGATACCCAAACCGACAAGAGGCCGAGCCATAAACCCGATAACCAATTTTACCCTCTAGAAATGTATCATTAAATTCCATTGACAAGTGTCTGTTTGGAGTCTTCACTAGTTTGTCAAAAACTCCTCATACCAATAATAATATCATAAATAGCATGTACCACTGTTATCGCTGTGGACTAAAGCTCGGTGGAGACTCAGAACAAAGATACTCCTAATTTCTTTGTTGTGGTTGAGACGCTTCTTGCAGTGGCTAATGTGGCCTCATCCATCAAGCTTCTTTACAATGACTTAGTCACCTGGTTGGGAAGAATGAAAACCGATTACTGTGTCAGGGTCCAGGAGCGACTCCTGAAACCTGTGAAGTTCATGTTACAGTGATCGCACCCACCCCATCACCTGAGAATAGAAGTGACAGCTGATGAACAAAGTACGACCCTTGTTTTGGTTGACCTCCAAGCATGATAATAACCCAGACATCGGGACTGTGGTCACTGCATAATCTGTGCGTGGCTTACCGTCACCTGTAATACCTGGAACCATTGAAAGGTTCTTAGCATCTGAGATGGGAACCTACTTCACCAGATTGCTGCTTGCCGATTCAAATTCTATCAAAGAAAGACAGTCTTGGCTGAAACTTGGTTACAATTAGAAAGGTTAGTGTTATTAGTTTGAAAAACTGTAATTTTTACATTTATTTAGCCCCCCCCCTTTTCTTCCTTATTACAGACTGGAGGAAGAAATGTGTGGTGCAGGAAAAAAGAAACAATGAAATAGCCAGATACTTTCACCTCCTTAGACTAATATTTAACCTTGTGTACAGCTGTCTACATACACCTGCTCTCTATGTACAAACACTTTCAGAAACTCCTTGGACCTGAAAAAAAAAATCATTACTAAAGAATGGCAAACAAAAATACATTGGTAAATTGTCAATGACATTCCTTCAAAACCAATTCAAACAAAACCCTCTGTAACCCTTACTTTTCCCATTCCTACAAAAATACAACAGCCGCGACGCGTCGGAGGATCGCCACGGTAAGTTTGAACATATTCACGTTACCACATACAAACATTCAGATTCAAATGTGGGGGAGATATTCATAGTTTCCAAAACAAAAATGAAAAAAACAAAAACCAGCCGGAATTCTACCTTCACTCTTTCAGCAATAGAAGAAAATACAATGGGAAAAAACGTGAGAGCAGCTCGAGAACCTTGCATGGACCAGCCATACAAAGTTCAAACAAACGGGCATGAGAATTTTAACTATGGTTCTTCCTCTGAGGATCACCAAAGCGTGTACTACACCTCCATCAACACACTCATCATTACAGATTTCTGAAACCGCAGCTGAACTACATCCACTCCAGAGGGATACTTAAATATCCTTGGACCACCTATGTCTAAAGGCCTTTGCCCCCAAAACTAGGCTTTGTGCACCGTGTAACCATCTGACTGTGGGAAGCCTCCATTCCTTCCCTTGCGATTCGAATCAGCTTATTGTCTTACTCCCACGTCCAGGGGAAACCGCTGCACCCATTTCGGGGAGCACCGCCCGGTGCCTTCTTCTACGGTGTTTGAGTGATCTCAAAGCGAGCGTGAAAGAGGACCTAGTTGAGGAAGAGTGTGATGAGTCTGAAGCATTATGGGTAAGTGTTACTCAGTGTGCTGTGAATAAAATATATCATCCCTGCCCATGCTTACTGGACCACGTGTCAGCAGTAACATGGACTTTGCGGCTGACTACCTTGCCCAACAATGCCACAACATTGCCTTCCACGTGATGAAAGAGAGATGGAATGGCCTTAGGTAAAAAAAGAAATATCGACTGGGAACTTGCCATTGTAGAGCCAAGTTGTAGAGCCAGCAGCTTTGAAAAGCTTGCATTTAGACGCATGTGTGTGGCAAGGATTTTTTGGGGCAGAGAAATTTGCTGGCTATAGTCTACAGCTGGTGGTGTGCAGCTGGCTGATATGCTGCAAGGACCTGAGACACCCTGCGCTATAACATCATCCCTGTCAGTGGAGGCTGCTGAGAGATCATGAGGTATAGCAGGGACAGACTGAGGTGAGTAAGGAGGAGGGACAGATTTGTGCCCCTTTTGTGTGGCTTTTAAGTGGTCTTGCCAACGGGCTGAGTGGTGGGAGGTTAAGTCCCTTGTCAAGTATGTGGTACCCAATTGGTTAGTGTTTTTGCCACGCTTGAAGTGCTTGAGACAAAATTTGCAAATAATAACAGTGCAATTGGTTGCACATGTACTAAAAAAGGACCGGGGGATAACAGCGCCACAATGAGATGGAATAGGGTAAATAAACAAAAAGAGGCGCCTCTGTGCAATATTTTAAAAAACTTTTAATATGTCAAAAGGGGTTAAGAACACTTAGGCCTTGTACACACGATAGGATTTATCCGATGGAAACGGTCCGACGGACCGTTTCCATCGGATATGTCCGCCGGGCTGTTTTGATCCGATGGCTGTACACACCATCGGATCAAATTCCCCGCCGGCGGACAGCGTGGTGACGCGGCGGTGACATTGACGCCGCCACGTCACCGCACCAGGAAGTGAAACACTTCCGCGCGAATGCGTCAAATCCATTCACAGGATCCGATGCATGTGTGGACAGATATATCTGCTGGTTAGGCATACTAACCAGTGGACACATCCGACGGGCAGCTCTCCGGCAGAAAAGTTTCAAAGCATGCTTTGAAACTTTTCCGCCGGAGAAATCCGTCCAAATCTGTCCGCCGGCCCCTACAGACGAGCGGATTTTTCGGCTGAAATGGTCTGTCGGACCATTTTCAGCGGATAAATTCCCTCATGTGTACGAGGCCTTATAGGATGGATGATGAGAGGATTGCATCATATGTATAATGAGGGTGATCCGCCATCGTGACTTCTCTGGGAATTCTTCATATACACTGGGACCACATGATGCCGGATCCCCCTCATTATACATATGATGAATTCCTCTCATCATCCATCCTGTAAGTGTTCTTAATCCCTTTTGACGTATTAAAAGTTTTTTAACCGCTTGTCTATCAGCCGCGGCAAGGTAGCTCAGTTGTTCTGACAGGACGTCATATGACGTCCTCGTCTATTAAAGCCGCTAGGGTGTGCGCGCGCGTACCCGCCGCTTTACTGGGAACGCGATACCCAGTAACTGAGCAGGGGCGTGGAGCTGTGTGGAAACACAGAGCTCCACTTCCTGTCAGGGAGAGGAGACTGATGCTGTGTCCCTTGTACTGTACATAGGGACACAGATCGGTCACCTCCCCCAGTCACCCCCCTCACCCTACAGTTAGACCACTCACTAGGCTACACATTTAACCCCTTCCCCGCCCCCTAGTGGTTAACCCCTTCTCTGCCAGTCACATTTATACAGTAATCAATGCATATTTATAGCACTGATCGCTGTATAAATGTGAATGGTCCCAAAAATGTGTCAAAAGTGTCAGATGAGTCCGCCATAATGTCACAGTCCCAATAAAAAATCGTAGATCGCTGCCATTACTAGTAAAAAAAAAAAAAAATCATAATTATGTCTCCTATTTTGTAGGCGCTATAACTTTTGCGCAAATCAGTCACTTTACGCTTATTGCGATTTATTTTATTTTTTTACCAAAAATATGTAGAAGAATACGTATCTGCCTAAACTGAGAACATTTTTTTTTTTAAATGGGATATTTATTATAGCAAAAAGTAAAAAATATTGTGTTTTTTTCAAAATTGACGCTCTTTTTTTGTTTATAGCACAAAAAATTAAAACTGCACAGGCGATCAAATACCACCAAAAGAAAGCTCTATTTGTGGGGGAAAAAAAAGGACGCCAATTTTGTTTGGGAGCCACGTTGCACGCAATTGTCAGTTAAAGCGACGCAGTGCCGGAAGCTGAAATTTCACTTGGGCAAGAAGGTGGTAAAACCTTCTGGGGCTGAAGTGATTAATATTGCACTCAGAGGTGCCTCTTTTTTGTTTATTTTATTTTTAGAGTTTGCTGTCTCTTTTGAGTGCTTCCCTAAGTGCACTGAAGACTCCTCATTATCCGAATACATTTGCCTCCAATAAAGACAACATTCTGCTTAGTCTTGTTACTCAGAGCGCCCTTATACAAGACTTTATCTGGATCTATGATGGAATAGGGTGGCTGCTCTCTACTCTTCCAACCTCGCTGGGGTTGTGCCTTTCCCTCACTTTCCTCTTCTGCTCTATCCGGCACACAAGTCGAGTCAGTGACCGCATCACCATCCTCATTACCACTGGAGGCAACTTGACAATATGCTGCGTCTCAGGCCGCGTACACACGATCAGACCGGTCAGATGAAACTGGTCTTAAGACCAGTTTCATCGGACCAATTCGATGGTGTGTATGGCCTATCGGACCGTTGTCTGTCGGACCAAAGTTTTAAAACTTGCTTTAAAATCTGTCCGACGTACACCTGTCCGTCGGACAGATCCGATGGTTAGTACACAAAAGCATCAGACCAAAAACCCGCGCATGCTCAGAATCAAGTGGACGCATGCTTGGAAGCATTGATTTTCGTTTTTTCAGCATGTCGTTGTGTTCTACGTCACCGCGTTCTGGTCTGATCGGATTTGTGGTCCGATGGTGTGTACACACATCAGACCATCAGACCACTTCAGCCTGGTCCGATGAAAACGGTCTGTCGGACCAGTTTCATCGTACCGGTCTGATCGTGTGTACGTGGCCTAAGAGAACATGACTGCCAATTTGTATACCAGTGTTCTCCCCTCTCTGTAGGCTCATGTTCCTGCCTTCCTCAACCTCAGACTCAGAACCAACATCTGAATTAAGTAATGGCTGTGCATCGTCAAGGTGCAAGTGGTTGACGCTGTGTTCAAATATCTCTGCTGATTCCACCATGTCTGATGCTGGGCCTATGGCAGGAATAGCTGTAGACAAGAAGGCAGGTTTTGGGGACTGTAGTGGGGACTTTTAATGGCAACTATAATCATAGGTAGTGTTACTTATGCTGCATACACACGATCACTTTTTGTGATGAAAAAAAATGACATTTTTAAAAATGTCATTTAAAATGATCGTGTGTGGGCAAAATGTCATTTTATGTCTTCTGAAAAACGACCAAAAAAAAATTCGAACATGCTCGAATTTTTTATGTCATTTTTCTAAATGTCATTTTTTGTGTCATAAAAAATGATCATGTGTGGGCAAAACTACGTAAAAAATGACGTTTTAAACCCGCACATGCCCAGAAGCAAGTTAGGAGATGGGAGGTAAAACTACCATTCACAATGGAGTAAGCACATTCATCACGCTGTAACAGACAAAAAAGCAGGAATCGTCTTTTACTAACAAGTAACCAACTAAAAGCAGCCTCAAGGCAAATAGAACTTCCCCTTTAGAGTGCCGTTGTTTTGTTCATCATTTTCCAAAAATGATGGTGTGTACGCAATGTCATTTTTGAAAATGAAGTTTGAAAAATGTAGTTTTTTTTCATGATGAAAAATTACATTTTTTTTCATCACAAAAAGTGATCGTGTGTACGGGGCATTAGTGTGATTGCGGCTTCACTGTGTGTCCAGCTCTGTGGTTTCTCACAGCAGTGACAGCAATGCCGAAATCAAAAGATAGGGTATCCTCCAGCCCCTCCTACTTCATATTCCTCACCAGTCAGCTGACCTCTAGTCTCTGCCCCCCACCCATGCCGTGAACTAAATGGGTGGCTGCAAAGAGGCTGAGAGGGCTCCAGGAACAGCCCAGCTTGGCAGCAATACGCTCCAGGAACACGCCCTGCTGGGTGGCCACGAAAAGGCTGGTAGAGCAGTGCAGGCTTCAGGAACAGCCAAGTATTCAGTGACCCCTGGCAAATTGTCATTCGACCCCCCAGGTTGAAAACCACTGTTTTAAAGCAATGCAACTACTGTATGATGTAATGCACCCCAATGCAAGGTAGTATGTTGTGGTGTTGCGCATTGAACAAAGGTACTCGGGTACAATTTTTAGCATGTGTGTTGGCAGACCATTAATTTCAATAGACTGCCCCAACACAATGCATATTAACACTTTGACATAGCATATTTTAATACACCACAAATAACTAAAGAGCCCTAAAAAATGTAAAAGCTTACAACTGGCTGGGCAGAATTACAAATCAATAATGTTGTCATGGCATTGATACATAAAAAAAAACATAAACATACATGACCAATGGAACATTTCGAGAAAACTTCTCACCCTTTCAATAGACAGGAAAAGTCCTGGACAATAGCTAAATAAATGTAGATACTTCAGTTAGCTGACTGAGGAAAGATCTTTTAAAATACACAGAACAAGCTTTGAACACCAACTGGTTTAGAATCGCAAATGAGATATCAGACTTGCGTATCCATTCAGCAAAATATAACAATGCTGAGAGACTCTCACCTTCAATCTCAGTAAATAAAAATATTTATTCAAGAAAAGACCCAAGCTAAAAGTATGAGTATTACAGCAATACAAGAAACACACATAGGTTGGACTTGATGAACTTGTGTCTTTTTCAACCTTGCCTACTACAGTATGTAACTATGTAACTATATCCAGGGCTTTTTTTCTGGGGGAACTTGGGGGAACTCAGTTCCACCACCTTTGGCCCAGACCCTTTCTTGCCTGCTCACCACAATCACTTGTAAACACAGAAGTCTGGTTTCTGTGTTTACAAGTGACAGCTCTGCACTCTGTGTGTAACCCCCCCTGAACTCTGCACTCTGTATGTAGTGCAATTCTGGTATTTATTGCCCCTTTAAGACCCTTCTACTGTTTGTGAAATCTGAACAGGGTCGTAGTGGAGTTCCTGCACCTCTTTTCTGAGAAAAAAAGCTCTGACTATATCTAAGGACAATAAAAAAAAACAAGACATTTAACTAACCTTATTGTTCCAAGGTTGAAATTACTTATCCCAGAGACAACCAGTGTTTACTAAAACAAATCATTAACTGCCTTTCCAAATGACAGAAATTACAAAACCAGCTAAAAAGAAAACAAGATATATAATACCAAATCCTTTAACCCCTTGGCAATGACATATGCATATATGCGGCCTCGGCTTTAGGGGTAGGGTTGAGCTTCGAGTTTGAGTCAAACTCATGTTCGACTCGAACATTGCCTGTTCGCTGAACAGCGAACTATTTGGGGTGTTTGCGGCAAGTTTGTGTGAACTTTAGAACCCTGTCAGTCTATAGGACTCGAACGTTTGAAATCTAAAGTGCTAATTTTAAAGGCTAATATGCAAGTTATTGTCCTAAAAAGTGTTTGGGGACCTGGATCCTGCCCCAGGGGACATGTATCAATGCAAAAAAAAGTTTTAAAAACTGCAGTTTTTTTGGCAGCAGTGATTTTAATAATTCCTTTAAGTGAAACAATAAAAGTGAAATATTTAAATTATAGACTTAGGGCCAGATTCTCATATATTTTCGGCGGCGTAGCGTAAGCCATTTACACTACGCCGCCGCTGCGTACTAGAGCAAGTGCTTTATTCTCAAAGCACTTGCTCCGTAGTTTGCGTTGGCGTCTCGTAAATCGCCAAGTGTAAACCCGCGCAATTCAAATGGGGCGGCTTGTATTTAAATTAAGCGCGCCCCCGCGTCGAACGAACTGCGCATGCGCCGGCCGGGGAAAAAGCCCAGTGCGCATGCTCCAGCTCACGTCAGGAAGCGTCGTTGAAACCGACGTCAAAACGACGTGAGCGTCATTTACGCAAGTCCCTATTCGCGAACGAGTTAGTAAAACGACGTAAGCGACGGAAAAAGCCGACGCTGACCCGACGCCATACTTAACATGGCGTCCGACGGGACACGACGGCATCCGACGGGACCTCGTAAGGTTACTCCACGACGTACGCGACGACGGGGCGTCGTAAAAGCGATCGAGAATCGGCGTACTACTTCATTTGCATATGCAAATGAAAAAACAACGTAAAGGCCACCTAGTGGCCGGAGTTGTCATTACACCTACGATCCGAAAGTGTAATTGTATTACACTTGTCGGATGTAGAAGCGTATCTATGCAAAAGTGATGCTAAGCATCACTCGCATAGATACGAGTCAAAAAAAAAGGCGATACGACGGGGTATCTGAGATACTCCGTCGTAACGCCTCTGAGAATCTGGCCCTTAATATATAAATTACGTACCTTGGGGGGGGGGGTGTATAGTATGCCATTAAAGTAGCACTTGTTTCCCATGCTTAGAACTGTCCCTGCACAAAGTGTAATTTCTGAAGGAAAAAAAGTAATTTAAAATCACTTGCGGCTATAATGAATTATCGGCTCCCGGCAATACAGAGAAAAGTCAATCATAAAAAAAAATGTGTGGGGGTCCACGGCATTTTTTTTTTAATTTGGGGTGGAGTTCCCCTTAAAATCCATACCAGACCCTAAGGTGAGTGATTTTAAATGACTTTTTTCTTTCAGAAATTACATTTTGTGCAGGGACAGTTCTAAGCACAGGAAACAAGCGCTACTTTACAGGCATAATTTACACCCCCATAGGTACGAAATTTCAAGCCCCATACACACTATCAGTTTTCCTGACGGTTTTCTCATCAGGTTTACCAAAACCATGTAGTGCAAGGGCCTGCCTGATTGCATACAAATTGAAACTCTTGAGGTTTGACCTCATATTAGATGGTTTTGGTAAACCTGAAGAGAAAACTGTCAGGAAAACTGATAGTGTGTATGGGGCTTAAAGGAATATTTCAATTTTATTGTTTCACTTTAAGCATTATTAAAATCACTGCTCCTGAAAAAACTTTTTTTGCATTGATACATGCAGGGGCAGGACCCAGGTCCCCAAAAATTCCCCTGGGGCAGGACCCAGGTCCCCAAACACTTTTTAGGACAATAACTTGCATATTAGCCTTTAAAATTAGTACTTTAGATTTTAAACGTTCGAGTCCTACAGACTTTAATGGGGTTCTAATGTTCACACAAACTTTTGGTCTGTTCGCAGGTTCTGGTGCGAACCGAACCCAGGGGTGTTCAGCTCATCTCTATTTAGGGGGTCATACCGGGATGATGCATGCAGCTACAGTACCATTTTTAGAGCTGGGGGGGTCGGCTTTCCATGGGATAATCACCAATGTGGCTAAAAGCCGCTTGGCTGTTATAACGGAGGAGCGGGAGGGAGCGGGTGGGAGCGGGAGGGGACAACCCCCCCCCCCACACTGCTTTCTGCCGCTCTTACCAGGCCTTCCATCCCAGAGTGAGACCCGATCCACGATGCCCCCCTTCTGGCGCCTAGAAACAGTCTCCTGTATGTAAACATCGAAGCTACGTCACAGCATTACTTCCAGTTTACTCGACTTTCAATGGTGCCAGTTTAAAAAAAAATATTCAGAATCGCAGTTTTTGCCGATCTGAATACTTTGAAGTGCAAAGGAGGGATCAGAGTTTTTTTAGACCTCCATAAAGAGTACCTGTCATCACCTATTGCTGTCACAATGGATGTTTACATTCCTTGTGACAGCATTAAAAGTGATATATTTTTTTTCTTTTTTCTTCTTTTTTGTAAAAAAATTTTTTTTTGTTAAAGCTCCCCTGTCCCCGCGAGCTTGAGCAGCAAAGAAAACGCATATGTTAGTCATGCTCGCATATGTAAACAGTGTTCAAATTTATAATTTTACTGTTTCGTTTTTTTTAATTCATGAAAGTGTATTTTTCCCCAAAAAATTGTGTTTGAAAGACCGCTACACAAATACAATGTGACATAAAATATTGCAACAATCGCCATTTTATTCTCTATGTTCTCTGCTAAAAATATATATATATATATATATAATTTGGGGATTCTAAGTAATTTTCTAGCAATAACGGATTTTAACTTGTAAGCAACAAATGTCAGAAATAGGCTTATGCCGCGTACACACGGTCGTTTTTTGCGATGAAATAAAATGACGTTTTAAAAAACGTAATTTAAAATGATCGTGCGTGGGCAAAACGTTGTTTTATGTCTTCTGAAAAACGACAAAAAAAAATTCGAACATGCTTCAATATTTTATGTCGTTTTTCAGAATGTCGTTTTTTGTGTCATAAAAAATGATCGCGAGCTTGAATAAAACAGAGTGCCGTTGTACGTGTTGTACGTAACCGCGCTTTGCAAGAGCATTTTCAGAAAACGATGGTGTGTAGGCAACGTCGTTTTTTAAATTGAAGTTTGAAAAACGTCGTTTTTTTTCATGAGAAAAAACTTTGGCCCAGATTCAGAGAGAATTAGATTATCGTAGCGTAGCGTATCAGAAATACACTACGCCGCCGTTTTTTACCTGGCTCTACGTGGAATTCAGGTAGATTTTGTCCAGTAAACGACGGCGGCGTAGTGTATTTCTCCCGTCACAATCCATCTACGCGAGTAGGGGGCGTGAAGCATTTAAAATAGGCGCGTTCCCGCGGCGATCGAACTGTGCATGCTCCGTTCGCAAATTTCCCGCCGTGCATTGCGCGAAATCACGTCGTTACGTCATTCGTTGTTTGAGTAGCTTCGTTTACGGACATTTCTATTCCCGAACGACTTAAGTAAAAAAAAAAAAAAAATTTAATTTGACGCAGGAACGACGGCCATACTTAACATGGGCTACGCACCGTTAGACCAGTAAAAAGCTGGTCTAACAGTACGTAAAAAAAAATAGACGTAAGCGATTGTGAAGACCGCTCGTATCTTCGTGGATCGCCGTAAAAACTCATTTGCATATCCCGACGCATCAAAACGACGCGAACTCCTCCCAGCGGCCGCAAAAATATCGCAGCGTAGATCCGAAGGCTTACGAAGACGTAAGCCTCTCGGATCGAAGCCCGAAGCCGCCGTATCATGGTTTGAGGATTCAAACTAGTGATACGGCGCGCAAAATTTGAAATTACTCCTGTCTAACACCAGTTAGACAGGCGTAATTGCTCTATGAATCTGGGCCTTAATATACAATAGTTACAATCACAAATTCCATACATATAGGTAAATATGCATGATGATGTTCGACAAGGTTGCTATACAAATGTTTTGCTTATACAGAAAAAACATTTTTTGGGGGTTCAAGAGATGCCGAATGGCTTACCTGCACAGCTAGAGATGACCACCTGGAACTACAAGCCGCAAATGGAGGAAGGTAACCTCTCAAGAACGGGTAGATGGAGGATGGAACCGCACTATGAGCTTATCCCTAAAATAGCTATATATTTCTTCCCCCCTCTCCCCCTCCCCCCTTTCTTTCCTCTCCCTCTCCCTTTTCCCTCTCTCCCCCTCCCCCCTTCTCCCCCTTCTCCCCCTTTCTCTCTCTCTCTCTCTCTCTCTCTCTCTCTCTCTCTCCCTTTTTTCTATCTTCCTAGCCTCCCCTTCTTCTTCCCCCTCCCCCTCTTTGCCCCCCCTTTTTTTTTCTTTTTCTGTTACTCACTTACTTTTTCGCTGGTTTCGCGCACAGATTCACATTTCAATATTTCCTTTAGCACTTAGTAGACCTCACTGGTATCCCTCCCCCTCCTTTTACACTGTAGTCATTATAGAGAATTTTTTCTGACCCCTACTTTTATATATAGCTATTTTAGGGATAAGCTCATAGTGCGGTTCCATCCTCCATCTACCCGTTCTTGAGAGGTTACCTTCCTCCATTTGCGGCTTGTAGTTCCAGGTGGTCATCTCTAGCTGTGCAGGTAAGCCATTCAGCATCTCTTGAACCCCCAAAAAATGTTTTTTCTGTATAAGCAAAACATTTGTATAGCAACCTTGTCGAACACCATCATGCATATTTACCTATATGTATGGAATTTGTGATTGTAACTATTGTATATTATGTTTTTAGACCACCTCTCCTGACGAAGCAACTATGGTTGCGAAACTAGTCGAGATTCACCTGGCATGACCCCACTCTTCTCACTGCCCCCCCTTGTGTAGGGTTGACTTAACAACTTGGTGACCTGTCTGGTTGGTCATGCACTGTGTTACGTTTTTAATGTTGTTTTTGTTTTTATAATCCAATAATGTGTGTTCTACTTGCCCATTATTATGTATAATAAACGAATGTAATAATTTTTTACCTTAGTTCATCTTTCCATTGTATTTTCTTATACCCAGTACCGCTATAGTCCACTTGCCCACTCCCCCACTTCCAAGCTATTCCTGGGTCACTTTTGGGGTCCTAGGTAAACTTGATCTTTCTAATCGATATTTAGCATGATGGTACTTTTATGTTTATTGTTTCTGTGTTTAATTTAAGAGGCTCCAATTTAATCATACAGGTGATACTCAAAAAATTGGAATACGTGCAAAAGTTAATTTATTTCACTAATGCAACTTAAAAGGTGAAACTAATATATGAGATAGACTCATTACATGCAAAGCAAGATAGTTCAAGTCGTGATTTGTCATAATTGTGATGATAATGGCTTACAGTTCATGAAAACACCAAATCCACAATCTCCGAAAATTTAAATATATTACATGCAATCAATAAAACAAGGATTGTACATGGAACAATATCGGACCCCTGAAAAGTATAAGCATATGTACTCAGTACTTGGTTTGGGCCCCTTTTGCAGCAATTACCGTTTCAATGCGGCGTGGCATGGAAGCCATCAGCCTGTGGCACTGCTGAGGTGTTATGGAAGACCAGGATGCTTCAATAGCGGCCTTCAGCTCTTCTGCATTGTTCAGTCTGATGTCTCTTATCTTTCCCTTGGCAATTCCCCATAGAATCTCTATGGGGTTCAGGTCAGGCGAGTTTGCTGGCCAATCACGCACAGTAATCCCACAGTCATTGAACCAGGTTTTGGAGCTTTTGGCAGTGTGGGAGGTGCTGGAAAATGAAGTCAGCAACCCCATAGAGCTCGTCTGCAGAAGGAAGCATGAAGTGCTCCAAAATCCCTGAACTTAATGAAGCACAGAGGACCAACAACAGAAGATAACATGGCTTCCCAAATCAACACCAACTGTGGAAACTTCACACCGGACTTCACGCATCTTGCAGTGTGTGCCTCTCCATACTTCCTCCATACTCCGGGTCCTTGGTTTCCAAATGAGATGCAAAATTTGCTCTTATTAGAAAAGAGGACTTTGGGCCACTGAGCAACAGACCAGGTCTGTTTTTCTTTGGCCCAGATAAGATGCTTCTGATGTTTGTTGTTCAGGAGTGGCTTGAAAGCACTTTGGGAACATTGAACTTCTTTTGCAATTACCTTTTGAGGCTTTCCCTCCTTATGAAGGGTGTCAATGATGGTTTTCTGCACAACTGTCAGATCAGCAGTGTTTCCCATGATTGTGATTCCTACTGAACCAGACTGAGAGACCATTTAAAGGCTCAGGAACCCTTTGCAGGTGTTATGGCTCAATTAGCTGATCAGAGTGAGACACTATGAGCCTAGAATATTGTACCTTTTCATAATATTCAAATTTTCTGAGATTGTAATTTTTAGGAGCTGTAAGCCATAATCATCACAATTATGACAAATCACAGCTTGAACTATCTTGCTTTGCATGTAATGAGTCTATTTTCTATATTTAAAAAAAAAAAAAAAAAAAAAAGAGAGAGGTGGTGGGGGTAGTGGCGCTGTCACTAATAGTTGTTTGCTGGCCAATAACCGAACCCACCTGGGTATATGTAGGCTATGAAGGGACAACTATTACCCAAAGAATACACATGCGTTCAAAACAACGCGCAGGCAAGAGGATTTAAAGGTGATATTGGATGTGTGTGTATACTGATGGAAATGCTTAGGTAAACCACCAGGGGTGTGATAATAAGATATGCGAGTAAAACAGGTTGAGCTCACCGTGCTACTGGCTAATACAGAGTATACAGTACATACACAAGATATCTAACACAACATCCTAGGTATAATAATATATAATATAAGTTGGAATAAAAGTCCATAAATTAAAATAAAAATAAACAAACGTGTGACATAGGTGGTACAGGTGCTCCTATGTGAATGGATGGTACACAGTACAGCCAGTCACTTTCGCAGTGTGTCTGGTGTGTCCCCTTGTGGATCCCCACTCACCAGAAGCACTCACCCCTGCTGGGGTAAAATGCATATAAGTCGGCGCGTTACTCCAAACTCCCGTGGATTCTTTCCTTGAGTTGCTCCAATCCTTGGTAAGTCACCTGGACTCCTGCAGTGTGTCCTTACTGTATGTACTTGATAGTATGAGGTTCAGTGGGTGTTCTGATTTCCTCCAAATCAAAACAAAAAGGCTTCCATAGCGTGATACGTTTAAAAAACAATATTTATTGGCACTGTACACCAATAATTAAGTACAGATGCAGTATTTGCAAAAAATGATAGACAATAAAAAATATATACAGTAAAAAAATATATGGATAAAAATGACACCAATCTGGTACAGAAAACTGCCGCAGCTAGTGAGTAACAATGTCACTGACAGAGATGTACAGACTGTAGTTTGCAGCCTATGCCCAGATGGATAGTGGGCTCTAGAGATCACTACACTGAAAAATGTCCAAATGCTGATCGCACCAGCATGGGAACGGCGTGCGCTCCAAATGCAGGCAGCTAGTTAGGACCGGAAGTGCGTGAAAGTGTGCGTGCGGCCACACGCACACTTTCACGCACTTCCGGTCCTAACTAGCTGCCTGCATTTGGAGCGCACGCCGTTCCCATGCTGGTGCGATCAGCATTTGGACATTTTTCAGTGTAGTGATCTCTAGAGCCCACTATCCATCTGGGCATAGGCTGCAAACTACAGTCTGTACATCTCTGTCAGTGACATTGTTACTCACTAGCTGCGGCAGTTTTCTGTACCAGATTGGTGTCATTTTTATCCATATATTTTTTTACTGTATATATTTTTTATTGTCTATCATTTTTTGCAAATACTGCATCTGTACTTAATTATTGGTGTACAGTGCCAATAAATATTGTTTTTTAAACGTATCACGCTATGGAAGCCTTTTTGTTTTGATTTGGAGGAAATCAGAACACCCACTGAACCTCATACTATCAAGTACATACAGTAAGGACACACTGCAGGAGTCCAGGTGACTTACCAAGGATTGGAGCAACTCAAGGAAAGAATCCACGGGAGTTTGGAGTAACGCGCCGACTTATATGCATTTTACCCCAGCAGGGGTGAGTGCTTCTGGTGAGTGGGGATCCACAAGGGGACACACCGGACCCACTGCGAAAGTCACTGGCTGTACTGTGTACCATCCATTCACATAGGAGCACCTGTACCACCTATGTCACACGTTTTTTTATTTTTATTTTAATTTATGGACTTTTATTCCAACTTATATTATATATTATTATACCTAGGATGTTGTGTTAGATATCTTGTGTATGTACTGTATACTCTGTATTAGCCAGTAGCACGGTGAGCTCAACCTGTTTTACTCGCATATCTTATTATCACACCCCTGGTGGTTTACCTAAGCATTTCCATCAGTATACACACACATCCAATATCACCTTTAAATCCTCTTGCCTGCGCGTTGTTTTGAACGCATGTGTATTCTTTGGGTAATAGTTGTCCCTTCATAGCCTACATATACCCAGGTGGGTTCGGTTATTGGCCAGCAAACAACTATTAGTGACAGCGCCACTACCCCCACCACCTCTCTCTTTTTGTTTTCCTATATACCCCCGTTGGGGAGTTATATTTAGGGGGGGCTGCAGTCACACATCCATACTAAAGTCCTATTACCCTGCATCAGATTATCCTAAGCGCAGCTTTTCCCCTTTACACATATTTTCTATATTTGTTTCACATTTTAAGTTGCATTAGTGAAATAAATGAACTTTTGCACGATATTCAAAATTTTTGAGTATCACCTGTATGTATGTATGTGTATATATGTATATATATATATATATATATAATTACTGTGCTGTGCTTGCTATGTACAAGGAGCAATGCATACCAGAAGTCATTTACTGAAAATAGCAAGTTATGATAAACTGGCATATGTCTTCAAGGGGAAATTCACATTCTCTTTAAAAGGAACAATACATAAACAGAAGTTTTTCATATATTAAGTCACAAATGTAATTTTTTTTATAATTGACAAATTGTATTAGGTTTCAATATAAGCAATACAGTGGTTTAAAACATAAACAAAAGGAAAATAAAGTAATAGAAGGGAAGTAGCTCTGGAGAATAGAATTAAAACACAATCCACAGACATAGGTCAACAAAGAACAGCACTATGTGACATAGAGAGGTAGTGCTGTGTTTTTAAAGGCCTAAGCGAACCTAACATTTTTGCCAGTGAGTATATAATATATTATTTCTTCATAACCCATAACATATATATATATCTATATATAATTTGTTGTGAACCGACTCTTCCGGGTAGGGGGCGTGCATGTTTACCGTCGGCAGCTTGCCAAGCGTTAGGCAGAGAGACAGAATGGCGATCTGCCTATGTAAACAAGGCAGATCACCGTTCTGACAGGAAGGAAGGGGTGAAATTTGTGTCCCTGCAAAGAAAATGCATGAATTGCATCTCTTCCCCTAGTAAAAGCACCTCACACAGTGTAGCAAAACACAGGCTAGGCACACAGTTAACCCTTTGATCACCTCTGATGTTAACCCCTTCCTAGCCAGTGTCATTACTACATTGACAGTGCATATTTTTTTTAGCACTAATCATTGTATAAGGCGGCGTACACACAATCAAGTCTGACAGACCGTTTCAGCAGACAGAATCGATCGTGTGTACGGGCGGACAGACAGATTTTGCCAGCATGCTTTAAAATCTGTCTGCTGGGAATCCGTCCGTCCGACATGTCTGCTGGTTAGTACACTAACCAGCAGACATATCTGCTCGCACATCCCTGGTGCGGTGACGTGGCGTCGTCAACATCACCGCCACGTCACCGCGCTGTCTGCCAGCGGGGATTTTGGTTTGATCGTGTGTACAGCGATCAAACCAAAACAGCCCAGCAGACAAATCTGATCAAATCGGTCTGTCAGACCGATTTGAACAGATTTATTTGCTCGTGTGTACGGGGCCTTAGTGTCACGTGTCCCCAAAAAATTTCAAAAGTGTCATATAGTGTCAGATTTTCCATCACAATATTGCAGTCTTGCTATAAGTCGCTGATCGCCACCGTTACTAGTAATAAATAAATAAATATAGGCCATAGTTTTCAGACACTATGGCCCGGATTCACAACGGACTTACGCCGACGTATCTAAAGATACGCCGTCGTAAGTACAAATGTGCGGCGGCGCATCTCTGCGCCGATTTACAAAGCTAGTTAAGTTGAAAAGCAAGGCTTCAGCTGCCCCGACGTAACTTGCCTACGCCGGCGTATCGTGGGCGCATAGTTACGCTGGACGCATATGGCGTACCCATGTTAAATATGCAATTGAGTAAGATACGCCGATTCATAAACGTAGATGCGCCAGGCGGAAAAGATACGCGGTTTGCGTAAGGCTTACGTCCGGCATAAAGTTATTCCCCATATAGGTGGTGCAACCCATTCAAAGGTATGGACCAGGGAACAGCCGTTGTATGTTACGTCGTTTACGTAGTACTACGTGAATAGGGCTGTGCATAGGTTACGTTCACGTCGTAGGCAGTGTATTGACGTATCTTAGGCAGCTATTTCGACGTGACTGTGAGCATGCGCACTGGGATGCGTCCAAGAGACGACGCATGCGCAGTTAGTTTTTTGAAGCTCAGCCCATCATTTGCATGGGGTCACGCTTCATTTTAATATAGCACGCCCACTTCCACCTACTTTGACTTACGTCGGCTTACGCCGACAACTATACGCTATGCCGGTGCAACGCTAAGGGCATTTGCTTTGTGAATACCGTGCTTGCCTCTCAACGTTGCGCCGGCGTAGCATAAAGAATATACGCTACCCTGGAAGAAAGATGTGCCGAGGTACGTGAATCTGGGCCTATAACTTTTGTGCAAATCAATATAGGCTTAATCGGTTTTTTTAACCAAAAAATATGTGGCAGAATACAAATTGGCCTAAATTTATGAAGATTTTTTTTTAAATGTATTGGATATGTTTTATAGCAGAAAGTAAAAATATATATATATATATATATATATATATATATCTTTTTTTGTTTATACAGGTAGTGCAGAATTATTAGGCAAGTTGTATTTTTGAGGATTCATTTTATTATTGAACAACAACCATGTTCTCAATGAACCCAAAAAACTCGTCAGAAGGCTGGCCGGAGGCCGGCCTGTATTTGTGGGAGGAGTCTGAGAGTACTTAAGACTCCCTCCCTGTCGGTGCTGGGTCGGCGTCGGGTTCTGGGTTGTAGGGGGTGTGTCACGTCAGCAGACGCCGTTCAGCCGTCGGCTTTGGAGGAGGGAGGGGTTGTCCACCCGCCCGCTCATGGCGGCTCCACGTGTTGGTTGTCCCAGGTTCTCTCTGAGTACCAGGCGGGATGGGGGGAGCGGGAGCCGCCTTTCACCCGGGCTATCTGCGGGCTAGCACAGGGGAGCTCTGCGATTCGCCGGGTACTCGGGGCCATCCTGCCTCCCTCCCACTCCTCCGGCCACACATCGGCGTATTGCGGGGGCTGCCCGCCCCTCCTCCCTGTCAGTTCTCATCCATGCCGGTTATCCCGTCCTCACCAGCAGCCCGGGTTTTCTCTCTCTTCCTCACAGGTTTCACACCGGGGGGAGGGGGGGGATGCTTGCCCGCCCGCCCGCCCGCTGTATTTCTCCCTCCACCATGGAGGGAGCCGCCGCCGCTTCCCCCGGTGTTCACGCCGGGGGGAGGAGGGGGGGGGATGCCCGCCCGCAGTGTGGGATGCCCGCCCGCAGTGTCTCTCCCTCCAGCATGGAGGGAGCCGCCGCCTCCCCCGGTGGTCGGGGAGGGGGGATGCCCGCCCGCTGTGTTTTTCTTCCTCCAGCATGGAGGGAGCCGCCGCCGCTTCCCCCGGTGTTCACGCCGGGGGGAGGGGGGGATGCCCGCCCGCAGTGTTTCTCCCTCCAGCATGGAGGGAGCCGCCCGCTGCTTCCCCCGGTGTTCTCGCGGGGGGGGGAATGCTTGCCTGCCCGCCCGCTGTATTTCTCCCTCCCTGGCAGCTGGGGGGGGGTGTCCGCTGTTTTTTTTCAGGGGTCACATGCTGGCTATTTGGGGGGGCTGCCCTCCCGCATCTCTGAAGTCCACCTTTTTTACTTGGTCAGGGGAGTTCTGCCCCTGAGTTTGTGTCATAGCGTTTCTGCCCCTACGTTTGTGTCATAGCGTTTCTGCCCCTACGTTTGTGTCATAGCGTTTCTGCCCCTACGTTTGTGTCATAGCGTTTCTGCCCCTACGTTTGTGTCATAGCGTTTCTGCCCACAGGGTTTTCTGTCATAGCGTTTCTGCCCACAGGTTTTTCTGTCGTAGCGTTTCTGCCCCCAGGTTTTTTCTGTCGTAGCGTTTCTGCCCCCAGGTTTTTCCGTCATAGCGTTTCTGCCCCCAGGTTTTTTTTTTTTTTTTTTTCTGTCGTAGCGTTTCTGCCCCCAGGTTTTTCCGTCATAGCGTTTCTGCCCCCATGGTTTTCTGTCATAGCGTTCTGCCCCCACGTTTTCTGTCTTATTTCGGCCTCAGCGTGTCACACAATTCTGTCTCAGGTTCTGTCCTTGCATTGGCTATGGCTATAGTATCATGCGTTTCTGCCCCCAGGTTTTCTGTCTTAGCGTTTCGATCCACACGATTTCTGTCATTACATTCGTCGTTGTATATCTGCCTCAGTGTTGCAGGTGCAGCTTTTTCTCATACCTTTTCTGCCCCGGGTTTCTGCTAGATTTGCCTCAGCGTTTCAGGCTCGGTGATTCTATCGTACTATTCTGCCTCAGGTTTCCGTCATTACATTTGCCTCAGCGTTTCTCTCATACCGGAAGGTCCTGCCCCAGGTTTTCTGTCATAGCGTTTCTGCCCCAGGTTTTCTGTCATAGTGTTTCTGCCCCAGGTTTTCTGTCATAGAGTTTCTGCCCCAGGTTTTCTGTCATAGCGTTTCTGCCCCAGGTTTTCTGTCATAGCGTTTCTGCCCCAGGTTTTCTGTCATAGCGTTTCTGCCCCAGGTTTTCTGTCATAGCGTTTCTGCCCCAGGTTTTCTGTCATAGTGTTTCTGCCCCAGGTTTTCTGTCATAGTGTTTCTGCCCCAGGTTTTCTGTCATAGCGTTTCTGCCCCAGGTTTTCTGTCATAGCGTTTCTGCCCCAGGTTTTCTGTCATAGCGTTTCTGCCCCAGGTTTTCTGTCATAGCGTTTCTGCCCAGGTTTTCTGTCATAGCGTTTCTGCCCCAGGTTTTCTGTCATAGCGTTTTCTTCCATAGCTTTCTGCTCACGATTTTCTGTCTGGGCACTACGGCCCCCACGATTTTCTGTCTGGGCACTACGGCCCCCCACGATTTTCTGTCTGGGCACTACGGCCCCCACGATTTTCTGTCTGGGCACTACGGCCCCCACGTTTTTCTGTCTGGGCATTACGGCCCCCACGTCTTGTCATTTCTGTCTGTCATTGCATTTCTGCCTCGGCATGTCAGGCTCAGTGTTGCTCTCATACCATTTCTGCCCAGGTTTCTGTCCTATAATTTTTGCCTCAGCATTCAGGGTCAGAGGGTCTCCCATACCTTTTCTGCCCCAGGTTTGGTATAAGTTTTCAGGCTCGGCAGTTCTGCCGCCCCCACGATTTCTGTCCCCCTCATTTTCTGTCATAGCATTGCTGCCCCCAAGAATCCTGTCTGTGTTAGTTTGTCTTGGCATTGTCTTTGTGGTTTCCATGTCTCGTTGTATTTGTCCACGTTGCTTCTGGGTTGTTTAGCTAGTGCTCACATCTCAGGATCTGTCACGTCTACAGATTCTTACGGGCTGAGGTTTCGTTTTTAATTGATTGTTGACCACAATCTTCTCGCCTGTTTACATACGTCATACGTTGCACGTGCATTCATTACACATACTCGATTACCCACAGCAGTCCGTGGGTACACCAACCCTGGGTGTTCAGTTATATTGTCTGTCTCTGCGCGACAGGTTACTCAGGCTCACATGCCAGTCACACTGGGTTGGGGTGTCATCGGGGGCATTCAAGCGCAGTGGTCTTAGGTAGGCACAGAGGGCGTTTGTTGTTTCATGTGTGTTTTTCTGTCTTGTCTAGGTTGGGTCAGCGCACCCCCAGTTCCTGCTCTTCCATTTCTGCCGGCCATGTCATCTTTTGGGGGTCCGGTCTATCAGGCCTTCTGGTTCATGACTGAGCAATGGGTGTTCCTTGTCAGAGGGGGTGGAATCACCCATCCCTGTTTCTCTGACATCCCTACTGCGGGTTCTTTCAGATCTACTTTCGGGGCTCATCGCTGCATCATCAGGTTTTCACAGTGTTGTGGCTTCAGCTGACAGTCATGCTTTCATTTCCAATCAAGTTTCTGGAGGCAGCTTTTCCAGGGGTGGTTGGTCTGGTTCTCTACCTTCATGCTGTAGGTGGGGGGCTGGGTTTTAGGTTCCTAGTGGCAAGTTTGGTAGCATTGTTACTATGGGCTGCTCTCCTGCAAAACTGGTCATTAGGTACTTGTCCGTGGTCTGGCGGTCAGCACTTGGGGGGGGTGGTTTGGGTTAGCTGCCATACCGATGTCATCTATCCTTATGCTCGTTTTCATCAGTCATGCCGGTGGCAAGGTGAGTCTCTTTTTGTGCAGCATCATCGGGTCTTGCTTCTGCCTGTAACCTGCTAAACCAAGTCTATCAGGTAAGAACGGGTTCTGTGGGTCGGTATGGGCCATGTTGGGTTGTTGTTACCTTAGCGCAAGGGCTTCGTCCTTCTGCTCCGTCAACATGTCCATCAGGTATCCAGCACTTTAGGCTCCTGCTAGGTGTCAGATTTTTGCAACTCACCCGCTCACTTTCCTATTAAGTATGGGTAGGCCAGGGGTTGGGGGGGGGGGGGATTTCCTCACAGGGCTACGTATCTGGTGTCCGGTTGTGGCTTTCATTGTTAGGCATTATTGCAGGGGCTTCTCAGGGCCAGTTCTGGTTCAGTTGCCCACAAGTGTCCACTCATCTTAAGTGTGTCAGGCTCTCATATGGGTTGTCGCAGGCTCGAACCATTCTTTCTCGGGGCATTGGTCAAGTTCAGGGCTGCTTCACGCATTCGGCAGGGGCTTCCTTCTATCACAGGTCACGAGTCGGTAGCTTATCCAGTCATAAACGGCTACTTATCAGGTGTACGTACGATTGCCATCCGGGCGCGTGCTGCTTTGCTTCTTGGTCGCTCATCTACCCCTCTTCACCTAAACATGTGTCTTTTGCCCTCTTTCAGGCGTACCTACCAGCCGGCCAAAGGCACACTCCAGGCCTTGGTTATTAGGGTCGTCGCATTCCTTACTCGAAGACTCTGATTACAAGTCAGAAGGCTGGCCGGAGGCCGGCCTGTATTTGTGGGAGGAGTCTGAGAGTACTTAAGACTCCCTCCCTGTCGGTGCTGGGTCGGCGTCGGGTTCTGGGTTCCCACCCACCCATTCCCCCAGCTTTCATACATTCTCATTGTACTTTTCTTGTTCAGGGTATGCCCTCTTTCAGGCGTACCTACCAGCCGGCCAAAGGCACACTCCAGGCCTTGGTTATTAGGGTCGTCGCATTCCTTACTCGAAGACTCTGATTACAAATTAATATCAAAGCTGAATATTTTTGGAAGTAGTTTTTAGTTTGTTTTTAGTTTTAGCTATTTTAGGGGGATATCTGTGTGTGCAGGTGACTATTAATGTGCATAATTATTAGGCAACTTAACCAAAAACAAATATATACCCATTTCAATTATTAATTTTTACCAGTGAAACCAATATAACATCTCAACATTCACAAATATACATTTCTGACATTCAAAAACAAAACAAAAACAAATCAGTGACCAATATAGCCACCTTTCTCTGCAATGACACTCAAAAGCCTGACATCCATGGATTCTGTCAGTGTTTTGATCTGTTCACCATCAACATTGCGTGCAGCAGCAACCACAGCCTCCCAGACACTGTTCAGAGAGGTGTACTGTTTTCCCTCCTTGTAAATCTCACATTTGATGATGGACCACAGGTTCTCAATGGGGTTCAGATCAGGTGAACAAGGAGGCCATGTCATTAGTTTTTCTTCTTTTATACCCTTTCTTGCCAGCCACGCTGTGGAGTACTTGGACGCGTGTGCTGGAGCATTGTCCTGCATGAAAATCATGTTTTTCTTGAAGGATGCAGACTTCTTCCTGTACCGCTGCTTGAAGAAGGTGTCGGACTGGGAGTTGAGCTTGACTCCATCCTCAACCCGAAAAGGCCCCACAAGCTCATCTTTGATGATATCAGCCCAAACCAGTACTCCACCTCCACCTTGCTGGCGTCTGAGTCGGACTGGAGCTCTCTGCCCTTTACCAATACAGCCACGGGCCCATCCATCTGGCCCATCAAGACTCACTCTCATTTCATCAGTCCATAAAACCTTAGAAAAATCAGTCTTGAGATATTTCTTGGCCGAGTCTTGACGTTTCAGCTTGTGTGTCTTGTTCAGTGGTGGTCGTCTTTCAGCCTTTCTTACCTTGGCCATGTCTCTGAGTATTGCACACCTTGTGCTTTTGGGCACTCCAGTGATGTTGCAGCTCTGAAATATGGCCAAACTGGTGGCAAGTGGCATCTTGGCAGCTGCACGCTTGACTTTTCTCAGTTCATGGGCAGTTATTTTGCACCTTGGTTTTTCCACACGCTTCTTGCGACCCTGTTGACTATTTTGACTGAAACGCTTGATTGTTCGATGATCACGCTTCAGAAGCTTTGCAATTTTAAGAGTGCTGCATCCCTCTGCAAGATATCTCACTATTTTTGACTTTTCTGAGCCTGTCAAGTCCTTCTTTTGAACCATTTTGCCAAAGGAAAGGAAGTTGACTAATAATTATGCACACCTGATATAGAGTGTTGATGTCATTAGACCACACCCCTTCTCATTACAGAGATGTACATCACCTAATATGCTTAATTGGTAGTAGGCTTTAGAGCCTATACAGCTTGGAGTAAGACAACATGCATAAAGAGGATGATGTGGTCAAAAAACTAATTTGCCTAATAATTCTGCACTCCCTGTAGTGCAAAAAAAAAACACAGAAGTAATTAAATACCATCAAAAGAAAGCTCTATTTGTGAGGAAAAATAACATATACTTTATTTGGGTACAGCATTGCATGAACACGTAATTGTCAGTTAAAATGAATCCAGTGCCCTATTACAAAAAAATGGCCTGGGCATGAAGGGGGGGGGGGTTAAATCTTCCTGGGGTCCAGTGTTTAATAAATGTAAAGTATTTTTATTTATTTTTTTACCAACTGCTGAACATCAGAATGCACTAACGTGTTAATCAGACTTCTGTAAACAAACTGATGTGACACCTAATTCTTAAGATGATGGTAGCACTGTATTTCCTTTCTTGCATGTGACAAAATGAACTGATTTGCATTCACAACATAACAATTGTGGATGTCCTCTGAAATTTCAGCTCCATATATTAGCATACAGTGTTTCTATCCAATTATTTTTTCCATTTTCAACCAGAATCTTACCGTATATTTTTAAATTAATTAGTGTGAGAGCCGCACCAACACCAACAGCTAAATCAGCTTGTGTATTAATACAAAAATAATACTGCACATGTGAAAAGATAATTCGGTGTGGAAAAAAGCAGCACCACAAATGTGAGATATTACCACAAGAAACAAAATAAAGGTGTGTTGCGCTACAGTGATTGACATAAATGCTGAAAAAAATATAAATTAACTGTCCAGAAAATTCAGTCTCTTAAAATGGACCATAATGGTCAAATGGCAAACTTCATTATTTAACAACTGTAGATAAGGTTATCCAATTCCTTCACCAAGTAAACACACCACCACCACAATAGATTGTAACTTTATTACAAAGGGTCAAACAGGCTTAGGCCTCGTACACACGATAGGTTAGCCAGAGGACAACGGTCTGATGGACCGTTTTCATCGGTCAAAACCGATCGTGTGTAGGCCCCATAGGTTGTTTAACCTTAGGTTAAAAAAAGCCAACTTGCTTTAAAATTAACCTATGGATTCCTAACCGATAGGTCAAAACCGATCGTTAGTCGGCACAACCATCGGTTAAAAATCCATGCATGCTCAGAATCAAGTCGATGCATGCGTGGAAGCATTGAACTTCATTTTTTTCAGCACGTCGTTGTGTTTTACGTCAGCGCGTTCTGATACGATCTGTGGCAGGCGCAGCACTATGAAGTGCCTCATGTGCTGTGGCATTAGAAGAATTGTGATATCTCTGACTTTTCAGTCCAACAAGACTGTCTATTATTCTGAAATTCCTCTAGCCCCGTTCTATGGAAGCAATAGGTTTAAAGAGCACACCAAATGCTTAAAATAACTTCTTTATTAACTTCACTTTTCTTTTCTTCATATATAACACTGCTGCTTTGCAGCAGACAGTCCATGTACAAAAACACGTGTTGAATAAAGTATAACAGAAAATGGCAGTTCAAATATTTAATTTTGTCATTTAACATAAGATGGTGGATATATTTCTTTCTTCAGTATTTATACTCTCTCTGTAAGTTATTAAAGCATTCTCTAATTTCTCTGAAAGGTATAACTCTGTGGTTTGCAAGGTTTGGTGAGGTTGATTTAGTTCGTGAATTAGGTTGTGAATTTGATGAGTTAGATGAGTTTGATGAGTTAGATGAGTTAGGTGGAACTACAAGTGAACACACAACCAGTTCAGTATACAGTTCTAATCACATTATTTACAATAGGAACATATATATAACTGTATGACATACCTATTTGGCCCATTTGCTTCCATAAAACTGAACTCTGGATTTGTGTGTCTGCTCTGCTCTCTCTCTCTGTGGTGGAATGAGTTCTAGCAGCTCTGCTGGGAACTTTCCAGACAGAATGAGTGTAAAGCTGGCTGTGATTGGCCAAGACTCCTGATGAGTCACAAAAGCTTAACTCTATGCTTTCTGGTTTCTTACCTTACAGTCACACAACAAATCTTAAAATGCATATTCTCTCTTTTGCTTCTGTGAACACAACATACAACTGTTATATGACATCCAAGCATAAAATCACAGTGAATAACTCAGCTTTTGTCTCTCACATATAAACATGTGCACTACATTTAGGTTACTAGCAGGTCTAGTTGTATATACATGTAGGTTATATTAGCGACCTAGGACAGGTTCTAGCTGGCCAGCTACACAATCTTTTTTTTAACTGATGGTGTGTAGGCACATCAGACCATCAGTCAGCTTCATCGGTTAACCTATGACAACGGTCCTTCAGACCGTTCTCATCGGATGGACTGATTGTGTGTACAAGGCTTTAATGCAGGGATCCTCAAACTATGGCCCTCCAGCTGTTGTAGAACTACACATCCCATGAGGCATTGTAACATACTGACATTCACAGACATGACTAGGCATGATGGGAATTGTAGTTCCTGAACAACTGGAGGGCCGTAGTTTGAAGACCCATGCTTTAATGAATATGTCACGGCAGGGGTCATCAACAGGGGATGTACAAAGGAACCATGTCAGGAACAGCTCCAGAGCATCCAGGGGACACCACCCAAGTGACGATCATGTAGTCAGATCCAAATTAAACATAAAACAGTTGATAGTGTAAAACCTCTTAGGCCGCCTACACATGATCGGTCCAACCTGATGAGAATGGTCCGACGGACCATTTTCATCGGGTCACCACTGAAGTGGCCTGATGGTCTGACGTGCGTACACACCATCAGTTCAAAAACCGATCATGTCAGGACGCGGTGATGTAAAACACAACGACGTGCTGAAAAAACGAAGTTTAATGCTTCCAAGCATGTGTCGACCTGATTCTGAACATGCGCAGGTTTTTAAACCGATGCTTTTGCGTACTAACGATCGGTTTGGATCGATGGTCAGGCATCCATCAGTCCGATTTTAAAG
The DNA here is from genome assembly GCA_029574335.1 of Rana kukunoris. NCBI lineage: Eukaryota > Metazoa > Chordata > Amphibia > Anura > Ranidae > Rana > Rana kukunoris. The sequence continues at coordinate 42,871,023 of CM056059.1, forward strand.
CAAGTTTTAAAACTTTGGTCCGAAGGACGACGGACCAATGGGCCGTACACACGGTCGGTTTGGACGATGAAACTGGACTTCAGTCCATTTTCATCGGTTTGAACCGATCGTGTGTACGCGGCCTTATGGGTTGTATTTAATACAGTATTACACATATCCATAGTAAAAACAGCATTGCATGGTAAAAAAAAGGAAGGTGGCCGTCACAGAACATCCAAACATGTAAAATGCGCAATAACAGCAATATACAGCTTAGCCCGATTTCGTCAACAAAAGGGGCCCTAAGCAAAATGACATGGCACATTAAAAATGAGAAGCGGGGGGTGCTGACGACAGTGACATGTCGCATTAAAGAAAGTTGAGAAGCGGGGGGAGGGGGTGTTTTGCTGTCGTAAATGACTCAGCCAGAAGCGGGGTGAGGGGGCGAAAATGACTTCTCACCAGACGGGGCCTCTAGTAATTTGGGGGGCCCTTTGCAGCTTTGCGGGGCCCTAAGCCGCTTGCATAGTGAGCCTATAGCGATGATCGGCCCTGACAAGACCCTTTAGCCCAATATACTTTGAACAGCAGTATACAGGCGGTGCAAACAAGACAAGGACTGTAGGTTTGTTAAATAGAATCTGAACCATGTCATACTGTAATTGGAGCGCAACAAAGAGCCACATGCAAAGTATTGCATCAAAAATAGTGCACACGTGCAGTAACAGAAGATGCGATTAGGTGCTATTAAACAGCAAACGTGCAGTAACAACAACTGTGTTTAGGTGCTATTAAACAGCACATGTGCAGTAACAGCAACTGCGTTTAGGTGCTATTAAACAGCACACGTGCAGTAACAGCAAATGCGTTTAGTTGCTATTAAACAGCACACGTGCAGTAACAGCAAATGCGTTTAGGTGCTATTAAACAGCACACGTGCAATAACAGCAAACGCGTTTAGTTGCTATTAAACAGCGCACGTGCAGTAACAGCAAATGCGTTTAGGTGCTATTAAACAGCAAACGTGCAGTAACAGCAAATGCGTTTAGGTGCTATTAAACAGCAAACGTGCAGTAACAGCAAATGTGTTTAGTTGGTATTAAAAAGCACACGTGCAGTAACAGCAAATGTGTTTAGTTGCTATTAAACAGCACAGGTGCAGTAACAGCAAATGCGTTTAGGTGCTATTAAACAGCAAACGTGCAGTAACAGCAAATGTGTTTAGGTGCTATTAAACAGCAAACGTGCAGTAACAGCAAATGCGTTTAGGTGCTATTAAACAGCACACGTGCAGTAACAGCAAATGCGTTTAGTTGCTATTAAACAGCACACGTGCAGTAACAGCAAATGCGTTTAGTTGCTATTAAACAGCACACGTGTAGTAACAGCAAATGCCTTTAGTTGCTATTAAACAGCACACGTGCAGTAACAGCAAATACGTTTAGTTGCTATTAAACAGCACACGTGCAGTAACAGCAAATGCGTTTAGTTGTTATTAAACAGCACACGTGCAGTAACAGCAAATGCGTTTAGGTGCTATTAAACAGGACAAGTGCAGTAACACTGAGTACGTTTAGGTGTAAACTAAACAGCACACAGGCAATACAACACATTAGAACACTGCAGCTAGCACAATCTCCTGCCTGACAAATAGGAATAGCTGATCTAGCTGTGGCCAGCCGTTTTGTAGAGCGGTTTAAATTCTACAGTAGAAGACAGCATGCAGGGGAGGACATAAAGACTTATATCACTGCTTTATGTAAACTAGCTGCCATACAGAAATGTTTACAGAACCCGACTCTGACGAAAGCCACTGACCTTGCTACGGTCAAGGGAGGCCCAGCACAGCGGGTATCAGCGGTATCCTGGGAGCGCATCCAGGGACCCATCGGTTCGAGGGGGGAACTGGGCACACACCTAGCAGGGGGGGGCCGGGAGGAATATCGACCGCCGTCGGAGCACGGGGGCGGGGCTACGGGCCATGATGGCCCGTAGCCCTGTTTGTCCTATGGGTTTTCGGAGTGTTGTAGCAAACCGGGTTCCCTACCTAAAGTACTGGCTAGTGCAGGGACATTGCAGTCGTTTCTGCTGTATCTGCGGTAGTTTCGGATACATTTGGATAAACAATGGCGCTGTGACACATGGGGGGTGGGGACATTTTTACGGTTAAGCCGGTGGGGGTTTGCAGGCTCACCGCTAGGGGGGGAGGTGCCTGAATTTTGACTTATGCACCACCTCTGTCTCAAAAAGGGGGGTCTGGAATTGTTTCGTAGACCAGAGGCTGTCTTACACTTACTTTGACACTGTGGGTGGGTAAGGCGCCATATGCGCGGGGCATTTGCTTTATGACACCCGGACAGCTTTCTGCTGTCGGTGTACGTGTGGGGGGTATGAAGTTTGGGGTTCAAGGTCTGCCCATGGGTCGCTCTATTTTCCTGCATCTTGTTAAAAAGGGGTTTAGTTCTAGGGCATGAGTTGGTAGGGGCGTGTATGGCCTGTTTTTCTTCATCCACTGGTTGCATGATTTACTGGGCAGGGGTGGCCTCCTTACTCTAATGTGCATGTGGTTTATGTCCACGTCGTTACTCATGTGGGGTACCTTTGGGGGCTGTTGGCAGCTGGTAAGACTAAGCGCCTTATCACGGTGGTAAGTATCACGATTCCTGGTTCTATAGGCATCGTTCTTTACTACGGAAACAAAGAGGGCCGTTGGCTGGGGGTCAAGGTAGAGAGTGTTAGGTTTGGGTCTATGGGGGATATGGAGTGGAGCTGGGTCCTCCGGGTGGTATAGTTTTGGTAGGTGAGTTGATTCACCTATTTGCATGGGTGGGATGTCCCGATACACGTCATTAGCATGGAAGGGAAGTTATGGACGAGTTGGGAAGCTTGGCACAAGTTTGGGGAGGTACGACAGGTGATCGCTGGGAATGGCCAGACCAGTGAGTATGGGGTTTTAAAAGTTTGTTGTGTAGGTGGCAGGGTCTACATGTATGGGGAGTTCTGGCTAGGGCACTGCAGTGGGAAATCCTGACCTGGAGCCTGAGTTAAGGCAGGGTTTTCCTTTGGTGCATGTGTTGTTTCGAGTGGTCCCGGCAGAGGAGTGGTGGGGGGAGCCATGTTGTGACTGGAGGATGGGGTGTAACTGTGACAACAGGGTGGTGGTGCAAGTCAGCAACACAGTTTTCTGTGTCATCATAGTACGGTTGCTGCACCATTTAGTTGCAGGGTTTACAGTTGTGCATCTTTGGTATGCTGGCATCTCCCGGGGAGTGTGGGAACCAGGGTTGATGCATGGTCTCGTTGGCAGGGGGACGAGTTTGGGGAGCTGGCGCAGTCGGTAGAGGGTAAAAGATCAGGTGGTGGGTGAGTGGTGTGACAGGGGCAGCTCACTCTACGGTATGGTGTGAGCGATTGTCTTTTATACGGCTGGCAGGTGCCGAACTGGGTGGTCCAAGGCAAGGTTGGTGTTATATTGCGTATGGGCACTTGGACGAAAAGGCCAAAAGAGTTTACCATGGGGCGGGGAATACAATAAAAAATGTGAGGGGCTTTGTTCCTTCTCGATTCTTGTGGCCATTTGGGTAAAAATGGGGGTCGCAATATAACACCAACCTTGCCTTGGACCACCCAGCTTGGCACCTGCCAGCCGTATAAACGTATGTTACATGGGTTACAAGGGAATTTGGTTGCAACAGCCTTTCCGTGGCGTTTAGGGTAGGGTAGTTTGGCCCATCCAGATGGGTTGAAAAGTAGGTTGCTGGCCCAGGATGTGTATGCTTCGGGAGAGGGGGTAGGGTTACGTTGGCATAGGTTTATGTACAATATATAATTTAAAAAAAAAGATAAGAGTTTCAGACAGCTGTTTTACTGCTTGGTGTGGGGATTGGCTTGGTGGGATTTTCTGAAGGTGGGTTTGGGTGAGGGTGGCCCATTCTCATTGTGTGGGGACAGGTCCTGTTTGTTATGGTTCTATTTAGTGACGGTTTCAGGGAGTACTGTCAAACGGGGGGGGGCGCTACAGGCAAGTTGCCTCAAAAACTCTTTTTGTATCGCGGCGGCCATAGTGGCTGCCTGGTGTGGGTTGGATGAGGTAGCAGTCGGAAGGTTTAGGTGGTGGGAATACAGGAGTTTTTTCTCTATTTACGGGCACCCACAATGGTTACCAGATCGAGTTTGGTGGGGGGGTACGGGTTGACAGGGGACAGTTCAACTTGTTTCATTTTACTGCTGTTATGTTATGTGTAATTGTGTTGTTGGTGCTTCCCCTTGTGTGTTTGTTATGTCTGTTCAGATGGAGGTTACATACGCCTTGTCTGGACATTGAGGCATTCATATGGCTTTTGGGGGGGGGGTCAGGAGAGCTGATGCTGGACCGGTGGCGGAAGTCCGGGTTATCTCTAGGTGGGAGGTAGGAACTTGGTGGTTGGAACTTACAGGGATGGTGGCGAGCAGAGTATTACGAGGATTCTTAAGCACTAATTAAAGTGAACAAGGTGGTGGGTAAAAAAAATTTGTTTCCCGTAAAGGGGGGTTTGGGTTGTCAGACATACAGAGTTGGAGTTAATGTGGGGATGGTACCTGGGGGAGATAGGGGTTATACCTATGGGCACTGGATCTTCCGGATGGGAGTCAACAGGTCCTGCGGGGGTGGAGGGGCCCTTTAGGGTAAGGTGTTATCCTTGCGGGCTGTGGCGGTGTCTTTGGTCTTTGATGGTGGTAGAAAACAGATGTGATAGAAGTGGTGGGGGGCTCATCCGTGGTATGGGCCCCTCTGGGTATTCCAGTGGAACGGTGTCTGCTGGAATACGGTATTGGTTGCACTGCGGAAAAGGGGTTGTCTCCGAGCTGGTATGGCTGGAGGCCTGGTATGGTAAAAAGGTCCCGCAGTGTGGTGGTGGTAAATATTAAGTTTGGGGTGCCGTCAAAGACCAACAGGCTGTGTGTTTAAAGTTGTCGTTACAAAGGTTATTTGGAAATTATTATATAACAAAAATGCTGCCATGGCCATTTATACTCCAAACTCTTGTCTGGTCTTATCATTTGATGGTGGTATGGGAATGTAAATGTGGGGAGTTGTGGGGTTTAAATGGGTGGTAAGAAGTTGGGGATATTGGACTACTATCTTGACTACACTGGTCAAGGGAGGCCCGGAATGGAAAAAGACAAAAGGAACAAATAGTGGAGGGCCGGGCATGACAAGGTGGAAAAGAGCTCCTTTAGGTAGTTGGTTTCCATGGGAGATTTCACTGGTTTGGCGTCTTCCATTCCAAAAGTCGGCAAAGGGTTAAGCTGGAAAGTTGAAAGGGAGGATTCAGGAGTAAAAGTTCTGAAGGAGGAGGAGCTGTATAAAAGGTGGAGGCGGGCGACTTTCAGGAGATCGCCTACAGACAGCTGCTAGACTCTGCTCAACAGCAGGGTGGGGCTCCAGTTGCCTGGGACTATGAGGAAATTTCAGATGACAACTGACAAATTCTGGCTGATTAATCAGCAGTGGAAAATATGGAGATTGCCATCCCTAAAGCCGAAGTGGTTGATGATGTGGAGTTCTAGGGAGTCGGGGCAGTTGGCCCCTCTCTCCAGCAACAAGCTGAGACGGTAAAGCTTTTACTCCCAGCTGAATCACTGGCAGCAAGACAGGATGCTACTGGCCGTTGCACACAACTGCAGCTTGAGCTGATATTGGGGGATGGGACTGTGGTTTCCACTCACAGCAACCCTGCAGAAGAGCTGGCAACAGAGCAGAGTGCCACAAGCCTCTGCTCTCAACTAGCAGGAGAGGGAGTTCCTGTGGAAGTGGATGGGACTTCAGTCTCCACTGGTATACCCCAGGGATGGGGGGCAGTTGTCCCAGATCCCCAACAGCATGATGAACTGAGCTCAGTCACCCTGTCTTTTCTCCAGCGGCTGAAAGGACTCACTCCAGGGAGAAGGACCAGTCCAGGCCTCTCACCAGGGAGACCAGAAGCAAGTTCCAGTAAAACTAGGAAGAAACAAGGAGAGGGGCGCCTCTGAGTATATATCATAAACAATTTATTATAAAAACAATATCCACTCACATGGAAAGAAATAAAGTTGAATTTGGGTGCATCTCCAGGCTGAAGAGGTGGGACTACAGGTCACAGTAAGTCTGCTTCTAACTTGAAAAGTGCAGCACAACAGATCCCAGGGTGAATAAGATGGAACTGCAGGTCACAGCAAGTCCTCTTAAAGCTGACAAGGTGCAACACATCAAAACCGAGAGAGGGTAAGGTGGGATCACAGAGAGTCTGTTTTGCATGGTGTAGACTCCAGGGAGGATCTTGAGAAAGAAGCACGGCTATTGCCAATACATTAAAACGGGACAGTTTATACATTCCAGATCTACCGACAAAAGTTAAGTGCTAAATTTATAGTCTATGGGCCAGATTCAGGTAGATGAGAGTATCTTTCCTCTGGAGTAACGCTTCTCATTTACGTTACTCTGAAGACCCTTTCAGCGCAAGTCCTGTAATTCACATAGCAGTTGCGCGTAAACTTGCGCCAGAGTAACGATAATGCGCTGGCGTAACCCAACGCAAGTGGAAGTGGGTGTGATCATATGTAAATGATGGGCAGAGCCCAGCGCAGAGGCTTACGTTCAGCGCATTATCCACGGAGCATGCGCAGTGAGTGCGGCTCCACTCGCCCCCCTTGTGCGCATGCTCACAACTTCCGTCGGCACCACTTCCTGGGAAACGTCAGCGCAATGCGTTCCGCTGGGCGCTTAAAAGCGCTGGCGGAAACGCCATTCCGGCGCAAAAGTATTTCCGCTTCCCCCCACCCCAGGGAAGATACTTTTGTTTGGTGATGGCTGCTCCCGCTACCCCCAGAGAGAGGAGGAACCTGAATTTTAATGCCCAGGAGGTCTCGCTCATCATTTCGGCAATGGAGACGGATAATGCTTTGGAAGACCAGCCGGGAGAGGAAGCAGGGCATCCTGGAGTCCATTGCTGCCAGGGTCAATGTCTTGGGCTACTCCACCCGGACTGCTGGGGACATACAAAAAAAAATTAATGATCTGCGGCGCAAGGTGAGGGACAAGGTGGCCTCCATCAGGAGGTATGAGAGGGGCACAGGTGGTGGTCCCCCATGTCCTGTCACCCTGACCGCAGAGGAGGAGGTGGTCGCACGCTGCCTGGAGAGGGAGCAGGTGGAGGGGGTCGCAGGCTATGACTCCGTGGAGGAAGGCACAAGGACAGGTAAGTGTTTTATAATCCCCTATTTGTTGTTTTGCATTTGGGGGGGGAGGGTACATGTGCCAAGTGTGTGGGACCACCAACATGTGTCTGCTTTGTGTCATCCACAGATGACGGAGCTGGGCCATCATCTGTCAGCGTGCATTCCACCCCATCCCCCCCACGCCATCGTGTGCCCGAGCCACTGGGTGGTGAAGAGGTTGTGGAGGAGGAGAGTGGCCACACCACACCTGCCGAGGTGGTTGTAGAGGATCCTGCTGTGGCAGAGCAGGACTTTACCTTAGTTTTGTCTGTCTCCTCCCCTTCTCCTGGGCCGTCTGTCGTCCCCTCCCCCATCCTTGGAAGCCCCTCAAGGGCGACTCCTTCCCCCCGAGGACAACCATCTTCTGGCCCCAGGAAGGCGACCCAGAAGACCAGGGGGGTGTCTGATGGTGTCCAGGACCAGTTGGCGAGGGATCACGCCAGGCAGACGGAACAGATGGGGGCCATAGTTGGGCACTTACAGAAAGTGTCTGACAGCCTGGGCTCCGTTGCCAACCTCAGCAACGCAGTGCAGGATGTAAGCTGCAACTGCGCTGCAGTGGTCACCACTTTGGGGGAGGTGCAGGGGGATATTCGGCACCTTACTGCAGCCGTCCAGGCCAACAGTGCTGCCATCCGGGACCAGGGGAGGCTGAGTCGGCGGGCCCAGCATTATCAGGTCACCCGTCAGCTCCGGATGCAGGCCCAGACGAACTCCTACCTTGGACGGATAGCCAGGGCCTTGGAGGGCACGCAGGCCACACCTGCCAGGAGTGGCCCACCTGGGGATCAGCCACCTCCAGATGCCCCCCCACCCCCACCCACTCCATCCAGGCAGCTGAGGAGCCAGAGAGGGGCCCCCAGAAGAAGCCCCCGGCATCCCCGATGAGGCCTTTTTTTTTTTCTTGTTTTATATTTTTTGTTTGGACATACTCAGGTCATGAGTTTTTTTTTTCCTTTTTCTCAGGTTATGAGATTTTGTTTATTTTAGTTATCAGGATATGATATTTTTAATTTCTTTTTGTACTGCACACGGTCAGGAGTGCAGGGGACAGTGTGAATGGTGTGTGAATGTGAGGGGGTGGCACTCCTGAAAGTAAGGGGTGTCACCCTCGGCCGTGGTGGTGAAGTTAACCCCACGGCTGTATGAATGACGTGTGAAAGGTGTATGAATGGACAGTGACATCATTGGGGCCTTGACGCTGGCGTTGCTGCTCCCAAGTCCTACATGCTGGACTTGGGCTAATCCAATGCGATGTGGATGTGGTGTGTGTGATCTAGGGACATCAGTGGTGTACATGCGTGCACTGTCTGTGTTATTAATGTTTTGGTTTAGTGTCCAAAGATGCCTACGGCGAGGACCCTCCTGACTGCTCTTCCATCAGCAGACTGGGTGTCCTCTGGCAGGTGGGGACTGTGTGGGTCGGGGGTCAGGTCATCACGTATGTCAATATGCAGGCCTTTTTTCATAGCAAAGTTATGTAGTATGCAACATGCACCGATGATCTGACACACAAAGGTAGGGGAATACAATAGGGTCCCCCCAGACTTATCCAGGCATCGGAAACGGGACTTCAGGAGCCCGAATGTTTGCTCCACCACTGCACGGGTTTTGATGTGTGCTTCATTGTATTTTCTCTCTCCTCTGGTTTGGGGGTTCCGGAAAGGAGTCATTAGATGGGGTCCCAGTGCATATGCAGAGTCACCTGGAAGGGAAAAGACAGGAGAATGTTAGTCATGCATGTGCGACTTCTGTTGTGCATCACGGGAGGGGATAGTCATGCCTGACTCCCTTGTCACTCACCAACCAGCCAGCTGTCCCCATACATGTTCTGGTTAAATTCTGCTGGGATGGGGCTCTGATTGTATATGAAGCTGTCATGGCTGGACCCGGGGTGTTTGGCACGGACGTGCCATATGAGGCGTTGGGCATCAGCTATCACCTGTACGTTGATGGAATGCCAATGCTTCCGATTGCGGTATATGTGCTCTGTGGCACTGGGGGGCTGTAGGGCCACATGTGTGCAATCAATGGCCCCCACAGTGCGAGGGAATCTGGCAATGTTGTAGAAATCTGTCATTGCCTTCTGCCGCAGCTCCTCAGTGGTGGGTCTGATGAACTGGTTGGACATGCGTCTGAGGATTGCAGGGACAACCTGGTGCACACATCTGCTCACAGAGGACTGTGACATCCCAGCCACCACTCCACTTGTACGCTGGAATGTTCCACTTGCAAGGAAATGAAGTGTTGCCAGGACCTTCACCAGTGGCTGCACTGCTTGTGAGCGGTGTGTCTTGCTGGTGATGTCATCCTGCAGGGTTGTGGTTAGTTCAAGTATTGCATCTGGGCTGAATCTGAAGAGGCGATACACCTCCTCATCCCCCATGCCAAAGAGGTTCATACGAGTGCGGTATATCCTCTCACGTGCCCGCCTCCTTCGTTCCGGGGGACCCATCAGTAGTTCGAGGACCACAATTGCCCCTGGCATGTTGGCACACAGAGGTGTTGTCCTTGCAAGTGTTGTTGTTCAGCAAGCTCCTATCGTCGGTAACGCTGCTGTAGCTGCTCTCCTGCTGACCTGTGACCGTCTGGAGTAAAGATAAAGCAGCCTTTTGTAGAAATAACTTTGCGCCGGACGGACCAGATACGCGCGGCGCATGTAGCCAGCGTATGGTGCTAATCCGTTCGCGAATTGGGAAATCTCCCTCATTTGCATATTTGCAGGGGAAATCAATGGGCGCGACTGATGCGCCCAGCGAAAATAAGCGCTGACGATACTCTGGCGTCGGAACGTTCCGCCGGTCGCAAATGACCCGTTATTGGGCGCATCTAGTTTGGTGGGTACGGGCACATAGAAACGACGGCGCATCATCACAGTTACGCGGCGCATATCCAAATACTCCAGCGCAAGTGTTCGTGAATCTGGCCCTATGTTATCAACTGCGATTTGTGTCATGTTCAATACGTTGGGTGCACCATAGGCAGATAAAGCTGATCGATTATATGATCATCTCTATGATAAAGAGAAAAATAAGAATACGAATGTCGCTAAACACTGAAATGTTGTACATCATCGGCATGTCTCAAGTCTTTCCATTCAGGGGATTGAAAAGATCAAGACCCCAGTGATAGGGGAGACAGGTTTAGGATATTGTGCAAATGTGAGGTATATTGGATATTCAAGATACATACGAGAATACCAATGGGGTTGAATTTCGAATGGGATGTTTCCCATTATTATGATTAGGTTCTTTTATTTTCATTCTTAACTTCCCCTCCTCACGTTTGCACAATTTTTTTCTGGTCCTGCCCCCCTCTGTTTGCTTCCGATTCTAATCCTTTCTTTACACACACATGTGTATTGTTCACCATCCCCATTCCATCGGCACCTTGGCTACGGTATGCTACACCTATACATCAGGCGATCACAAGAGCCAAAAATAAGTGGGTATGAAGGGTATTCCCCTAGTCTCTCTACTTCTTTTAGCTCCTTCAGTTACATGGTTTTTCAGCAGTGTTTTCGTGGGGAAAGACTGTCCCATGAATAAGCTTTACTAAATCCTCCACCCAACACTCCAGCAATATACCTTAACTTACCTTAGTTTTTGAGCATCTAGCAAGAGACTAGGGTTCTATGGTGACATCCATGTAGTCTTTTATAGTTCTTTATAGTGTTGGACTTGTCCATCAGTGTTTTTTATTTGTCTAGCTGTGTTATTCACTTGCAGTTGACAGATGATTAGGTCTTCTGTGTATATGTCCGATCACGATAGGGTCCTGCTGTTTTCATGAGCTGTCATTTATTTACTATCTCTCCTCACATTTTTTTAATTTATTTTTTTGAGAAGATAAACTGGTCTGCTCATGTAGAAATTAGTGCAACATTGTATATGTTATATGTCTTGTATTGACGTTTTTTGGTCATCAATGTCCAATGTATACTGTGTCTTAGGTTTATATATATATATATATATATATATATATATATATATATATATATATATATATATATATATATATATATATATATATATATATATATACACACATATTTTTTACACTAATTTTGAGATTTTGAGATCCATGGCATGGGATTGTACACCCCATCAACACCCATCATACCATAAGAACATACCTTAAAAATAAAATAAACACAACAAGGATTGTGGAGAAGTTTAGGCCGCGGCCCGTTTATTGGGTTTAAAACAATTTTAATAATGAAATTAACTTTAACCTTTAATACCAAACAGAATCGCTGTTAACCATTAACAGACCAACATGCTTAGTCACTAAGACTCAAGCAGCAATATCTTATACCAACCAAATACCAGTTTACCAACCACTGTCCACCCACAAAGTGGGCGACATTACCCAAAAATATAGGCCTTTAACCACTTCCATACCAGGCACTTACGCACCTTCCCGCCCAAGCCAATTTTCAGCTTTCAGCACTGTCGCAATTTGAATGACAATTGCGCGGTCATGCTACACTGCACCCAAACAAAATTGGCGTCCTTTTTTCCCCACAAATAGAGCTTTCTTTTGGTGGTATTTGATCACCTCTGCGGTTTTTTTTTTGTGCAACAACTAAAAATAGAGCGAAGATTTTGAAAAAAAAATAAAGTTTTTATTTTTTTCTGTTAATTTTTTTGTAAATGAGTATGTTTTCTCTTTCAATTATGGGCACTGATATGGTGGCACTGATGGGCACCGATGAGGTGGCACTGATGGGCACCGATGAGGTAGTTCTGATGGGCACCGATTAGGTAGCACTGATGGGCACTGATAGGCGGCGCTGGTATTGGGCACTGATGGGCACTCATGGGCGGCACTGATGGGCACTCATGGGCGGCACTGATGGGCACTCATAGGCAGCACTGGGCACTCATAGGCAGCACAGATGGGCACTCATAGGCGGCACAGGTGGGCACTCATAGGCGGCACAGGTGGGCACTGATAGGCGGCACAGGTGGGCACTGATAGGCGGCACAGGTGGGCACTGATAGGCGGCACAGGTGGGCACTGATAGGTGGCACAGGTGGGCACTGGTAGGTGGGCACTGGGCATGGATTGGCACTGTGGGGTGGCACTGACAGACACTGGGGTGGCACTGATGATCACTGAGGGGTGGCACTGATGGATCAATGTTGCCAATCAGTGCCCATGTGTGGGCACTGATTGGCATCATTTTTTTTTACTGCCACCCCTTTTTTTTTTTGTCTTTTTTTTTTTTTGTCATTTTTTTTTTTTTGTCATTTTTTTGTGTCTTTTTTTTGTATTTTTTTTATTTTCCTGGTGGTCTAGTGTGGCGATCCGAGGGGGGGCTGCGCTGATAAACAATCAGCGCGACCCCCCCCTGTCAGGAGAGCCGCTGATCGGCTCTCCTGTACTCGCGTCTGTCAGACGCGAGTGAGGAAGAGCCGTCGGCGGCTCTTCCTGTTTACATCGTGATCAGCCGTGATTGGACACGGCTGATCACGTGGTAACGAGGCTCCGCCGGAGACTCATTACCGAGATCGGAGGTGCAGGGTGTCAGACTGACACCCCGCATCACCGATCGCCGCGCTGCGCGCCCGCACGGGCGCGTGCGGCATGAAATCGTGCTAGACGTTTGAGAACGTCTAGTCACGATTTCATAACCACTTCCCTGCCGTAAATCGGCTATTGGCCGGGCGGGAAGTGGTTAATATCAAACAAAACTGTTGGTAACCAATAACAAAGCAACTTGCTTAGTCACTACAACTCAAGCAGTAATATTTTATATAAAACAAGTAACAGCGTAACCAAAAAGATAGATCTTCAATATCAAACAAAACTGTTGGTAACCAATAACAAATCAACTTGCTTAGTCACTACGACTCAAGCAGTAATATTTTATATAAAACAAGTAACAGCGTACAACCACTGTCCACCCACAAAGTGGGCGACATTACCCACATAAAGGGGGACCACGACAAGGGGAATTATAGGGGAGGGAGGGTGGGAGAGCAGGTCAAAAGATCCAGAAGGAAAGCTGAGAGACCTGAGGTAAATGCTAACTCCTCCCAGTGACAGGAGAGGATATAAGTAAAAGGTTACACTCATTGGCTAGATGTTGCCCGCCAAAGGATTTGTCACCAATCCAGTGATCTGCAGCTGAGATGAATCTTCCTAACAGCAGCAGGCAGCTTGTCACCTGAAACACAAAACAGAAAGAACCAGCAAAGCAGCCATAGGGAGACATGCACTTATCAATTATCATAGCCCTCTATTAAGAGTAAAAGGTATTCATTAAACAAATGGGTGCTAGGGGCGACAATCCCATGGGGCCACTTCTCTATTTTATTCTTTCGTGGCCTTTACATGGGATTGTACACCCCATCAACACCCATCATACCATAAGAACATACCTTAAAAATAAAATAAACACAACAAGGATTGTGGAGAAGTTTAGGCCGCGGCCCCTTTATTGGGTTTAAAACAATTTTAATAATGAAATTAACTTTAACCTTTAATACCAAACAGAATCGCTGTTAACCATTAACAGACCAACATGCTTAGTCACTAAGACTCAAGCAGCAATATCTTATACCAACCAAATACCAGTTTACCAACCACTGTCCACCCACAAAGTGTGCGACATTACCCAAAAGCCAGGTTACCAACCTGGCCCCACCCCACCACCGCGGCCTACAAATCCCTCTTCACAATCTAGCATTAGAAAATTCCCTTATTAATGACAATGAAAATGTACCAAAAACATACCTCCCACATCTGCAAAATTATAGAGAGGGGCACCCTTCTGCACAGTAAGTAACAAAGGACATGTCCCCGGTTACAGGGACCTCAAGGATCTAATATGCAGAAAATGATTGGCTCAACAATACATGTGCTTTTAACTTACCTCTACTTTTCATTTATAATGATTTTTCAAAATAACAAATGCAGTAATATAGAGGCTGGATAAAAAGCTTAGTGAAGCATAACACTTTTGGCAGCAAAATAGTACATTTTGTATAGAGATGTACATATCAGACTAAAAAGCGGGACAACTGAAGCTGCATGAGGGACAGAGGGAATTTGGTCCCAAAGGAGGGACAATTGGACACTATGCCAAATACTGCTAGACCTCTGATGTAACTCTGCAGATCACAGTAGGGATAAAATGAAGTAACTTATAATGAGTATACAGTAAATTAGCATATCAATCAATTTTATGGTAACTGTACCATGAACTGAAGTCCAGGCCTAGAAAACCATTTATTTGTAGACAGGACAGTTCCCGTTTTTTTTAGAAGGTCTAATATTTTTAATCCCTTTCAGGTGAACAAGAAGGATAACACAGCTCACACTTGCAAATAGGGAATATGATCAGCCAACTATTCCAAATACATACCCCGTATACCCTGCAAGAGAACTAGATTTTTAACAGAAATAAAATTCTCTGCACTAGGCAACATATGAATGTCAACTATTCATACTATTATTTTTATATATAAAAGGCGTGGACTTGAGTAATAAATGCAAAGAACAGGATGGACATAAAGAGCAGGACGCCCATCTACGTCCTGATGCACTCCCTATGTAGCAGCTGCATATCCTGCACCATAAACATCTTTTAGGCACAGATTTAAATTATGATTCTGATAAAGGAGAGCCATTCATATGTGACAGAAAAAATAAAAATAAAATAAAAAACCTTGCAAATAGTGGAAATTGCTAAATCAGCTCTATTGGGCAATGGGAATGTCCTAAGGCATTACATCATAACTGCCTATCATTGTTTTGCTAATCTAATTCTGCAAACACTTTTGTCCAGCAAGTTAACAACTTGCCTAAAATAACCAGACTGAACTAAGTGGGAAAGCAGCTCTAATGTGTTTTATATGCAGAAGAATAGGTTGATTCCATAGCAGTATCGAAATTACATGACATGTTGAATGCAATTTGTGACCCAATAGCAGCATATAAACACTGCTTCTAAAATACTTTTAAGAACTCCTAACCAAAAACGAGAATTATATGCAAAGTAATTATGTCTCAAACTCCTACTAACAGTTTTGTGAAAGAGTGTGGAAACAACCACTTTAATACATGTCATATGAAGGCCAAAAAAGTTCTGCAGAGTTCCCTAAAGAGAAGCAACCAGTGGCATAGATAATGCAGGTTGTTTCAGCAAGGGAATGGAATAATATGTGAGGATATAACTGCAAGCAAAAAACTGTTTTTAAGGATGCTGTAGGCCATTGCTCACTGCTGGGGTAACCTCTGTCCCGAAACACTGGAAACATAGCAAAACAAATCATCTGCTATTAAATGTTTGGCTACCCTGAAAATGTCTTACTTTAACCTAAACATTAAATGAAGAACAGGAAGAACCATACTGTATATCTAAGACAATTAATTGCATAATAAAAAAAAAAAACGCTATTCTAACATGCACCAATAAGAGGCTCTGGCAGCTGAACTGCTTGCTCCAAAGTGCCACAGCCCCAACAACAGGGAAGAGCCCACGTGAACAATATTCTTAGGGATATCATGAAAATGAAATATTCTGGTCAAAACGCTGAACATTTTTTACCAGACCAGAAATTACCACATTCAATATACTAATGTTGCATCTGTAGATAACTAGAAAATGTTAATCTAAAACTAATTCCACCTGCCACATAGAGCTAACATTTTAAGTTGAAATAAATTACGCCAAAACCATTAGGTACTCTTTTACCTTCTAACAAAACCAACATGCCAATAAGGGAATTTAAGGCCAGAGATGAGAATCACCCAGCCCACTAGTAAAATTCTGCTCACAGGCATAATGCTAACACTAAAATGCCCAAGGACAACTGAATCACATAAACAGTATACTAATTTCTGATAAGGTGGTTCTGAAAAGATACTGTGTCTTTTTTGTAGGAGTCTAAAAATCCATCCTGGCAAACTCTATACCGACACCAGGAAATAAATGTGGAGCAAGGCAAAACTGTGATTCAGCAGATAAAGGGACATGATACCATCAAACTGGAAGACCAGGGGGATCACTTTTCCCATGCTCACTGGACTCTGGCTTTGAGAACAAACTTCCCGCCAGGCAACAGTGTTTTCAAAGCAGATTACTGCAGCAGAAATGCATTGTGATTTAGTAAATGAAAATCTGAGCCCTATATAGAATTGAGAGGAGGAGGAGCATTGGCGGATGTAGATCTCTGTGGCAGAGCCTCAGAGGATATATGTAGCTACACCAAAAATCTTCCAATGCTTAACTATTGAATCTTCATGCTGCTTATCAAGAAAATACATTTGAGATGAAACAAGAAGAGTATGACCAGGGACTCACAAGCTCCTGACCAAAAGCAGAGAACAAAAAGATTTAATGTCAGATTTGACTAAAAGGGCATCTGATAAATGATCTAAATCACACACAAAAAAAAAAGCTTGATATACTGTAGATTTAGGTATATCAATGAGAATATGCTATCACCAATTAGATCAATAAAGAACTTGAACCCTTAGGAACTGACAAATGATTAAACTCATTGGTTTTCTTCAGGAATCACAGCTAAAGGTGATAACCTAAATAAACACATGGAGGCGGGATCCTCACTTCATAAATTTATTTTGAAAATCTTAAAACACTATCATGTCTACATGTCATGTTCTGTGACACACTGTGAACTGTATGTGTACTGCTCTTTAACTTTTCTTATATGTGTAGAAACACAATATCAGGCAACTCATTCACAGATGAAAAATGTACAAGCCTTAAACAGCCTAATTCCTGTGAAGAAAGTAAATAAAACGCCTCAGAAAAAGCAATGATGACATATTGTATACTGCACAGGAGCACTAACCATCATAGTACATTACTGTACCTGCAATAACTGCAGCAAATGAAAACACAATGAAGACATTTCACAGGTCAGAAGTGTGATAAGTAAACTATAAATGAAAGCATAGAGGGCTGAGAGTGAACAAGGAAGGGGTGACTAAAGGCTGACAGAAAGAGAACAGTGAGCAGGGAAGACACTGACATGAGACTGAAGCAGACAGAACAGAATAAAGTGTGTGTACATTCCCAGCCCTCAGAGCCTTCACTCACCCCCTAGTCTGTGGTGATGATGATGATGATGATGATGATGTGTTGATCACGCTGTCAGCCCATGGTAGCAGTTTCAGACCCGCTGCCTACCTGGCCTATGCTGGCAGGAACAGTGGTGCTGTGGGTGTCTGAGTAGGGGCTCCTTATCCTGTGTATTCTTTCACAGTATCTTCTGTCCTGTCAGCCTGTGCACTGACACTTCCAGTCAGTGGTCCTCTTCTTCTGGTCCCTGTAAAGTCCCAGTGGTGATGTGATGTGATGCTCCTATGGTTTTTCCTCAGGTCCAGGTCTGCCTACAGGTTGATGAAAAGTTCCATGTCTGTCCTCAGGTAACCTGTTACCATCAGTATTTAGAGTATACCTGGCACTTCAGGAATGAAAGGCACAATACAGGCCCAGGGCCCACAGATGTAAGTGAAGATACAGCTGTCACCAGTGAAAACTGAGGGGGGGGGGGGTAAAAAATAAATGAATAAATGACTGAGGCAAGCCTTTCTCCAGGGGAATTAGTCATTTGAAGTAGTTCATGAAATAGAATATCCATTCTGGGCTGAGAGCAGGTCAAAAGATCCAGAAGGAAAGCTGAGGAGAATCCAGAGGTGAGTCCAGCTGACAGACCTGAGGTAAATGCTGACTCCTCCCAGTGACAGGAGAGGATATAAGTAAAAGGTTACACTCATTGGCTAGATGTTTCCCGCCAAAGGATTTGTCACCAATCCAGTGATCTGCAGCTGAGATGAATCTTCCTAACAGCAGCAGGCAGCTTGTCACCTGAAACACAAAACAGAAAGAACCAGCAAAGCAGCCATAGGGAGACATGCACTTATCAATTATCATAGCCCTCTATTAAGAGTAAAATGTATTCATTAAACAAATGGGTGCTAGGGGCGACAATCCCATGGGGCCACTTCTCTATTTTATTCTTTCGTGGCCTTTACATTTGTTGCAATTTTCATAGCATGTTCATTGATAATATGTCATAATAACTTGTATACTGATTTATTGATGCGATGGTGTGATCTTTAGTCATCTACATTTATGTGTTCACATATATATGGAGGTCTATTTACATATGGAGGTTTTAGCACCCCCACCAATGTTTAATTCAAAGCCTGCAATCGAGTCATATTTTTTCATTTAATTGTATTAAGGGATATGAAGGGAAAGATAAGTGATTTAATTTGTTCTTCGTTCCTTTCACTTTGATCGACTAGTGTGGGGCGATCTGTATTGTACTCTATTACATTTTTTTAACTTTTCAAATTTTAATTTCATACATTTCATAACCTCCAAATATTACTGCATTATTATATTAGATCACACCATATCATAGCATCAGGCTATGTATACTTTTATTTATTCATTTTTACTTATACATTTATACCTATCCATGCTACTGTATCACTAGCCACTTTCTCCAATGAATTCGACACAGCTTATCGCACTATGATGAACCACCATCAGCCAATTTTTTTCTCTTCCTTTTGGTTGAGGTCTAGACACGTTCACTCATTGGACTACTATGGTCCATCTAATCACACAATTTAAGATATATATTTTTCTTTTATATATGCATATATACACCTTTTTGTCACATATACATTGTGTTCTACCTAGCAGATCTATTTTTGTGCTGCATTGTCAAGATTATTATTGTTAAATTAATGTATCTTATTAGTCTCATGTGTCATGTTTATGTACACCCATTATATATCATTACATATTGGGTAAGGATATTTATTATAATTTTTTTACTTGATTTCTTTCATCAAGTAATTTGTACACACATGTACATTGTATTTGATTTCACAGCCACTTTCACCAGGGGCGTCACACTTAATTTAATGTAATTCAATTTAATTCAATATACTTCATTTATAAAAAAAAAATCACTTATTATATATGCTTACTTGATGAGCAATTTTCTACACATACACTTTGATCTGCTTATTTCATACACCGCATTTATAAATTTATTTTATTTTTGTCTTATTTTTCTTCTCATTTTTCACAATTGATTTTTACCTCATTAGATCCACAGGGGTCGCCCAATTAGGCTTTTTTCTTAATTGATCAGCCAATTAGACTCATTACACCACCCCTGTTTATCATCATGTGATTTTATGAGAGTTATATAAATTTGTGATGTGGTATTGTGCTAGTCAGCTATGACTAAACACTAGATATAGTGTGAAACACGTCAGCTTGATTGCTGTGGCTTGTAGTGCTGTTCCTATTTTAAATAAAGGCAACCATTGTTCAAGAGTGTGGCTGTTCAGAAATATATCCTTGCTATTCCTGCCTTGCTGCGGAGTCCAGTGGGGCTGCAATGGTGTCTGAGTAAAAAATACAGTGTGGTTCATGATAATGACAACACTATAGATCAACGTTTCTCAACCAGTGTGCCGTGGCACACTGGTGTGCCATGAAGAGTCCCCATGAGTCCCCAAAATGACCCTCAATATAGGCAGCTATGGCAGCCATCTGATGTTTTTACTACTGCTGGCCACTTGTTTAATATTTTTTATTACAGCGGTGCTGGTGCGCTGTATAAAGCTCACTTCCTGCTGCCACAGGCACTCAGGAAGCTGTGCAGGCCTTCCGACCACGTCTTGCCAACCGATTAAGTCATCGGTTGCTATTGGAGGGTCGGGCGAACGCACCGCTATCTGTGACGTGTGAGCCGCGGATGTCAGTAGATGCTGGCTGGTGCACGTTTCCCTGAGGGGAGGAGAAGAACACCACAAGTATAGGTGAAAGAACAGTGAGGAAACAAAACAGTGAGGAGACACAGGTACAGTACTTGTACCTGTCATTTTCAATGTATGATAGTTTTATTGCAGGCATGGTTTTCCTAAAAAATAAAAAAAACTACATAACACTTGTTGGCACTTTCATTGCCTCACTTTTCATTGCATGGTGATTTTTTTTTTAAATGTAATATAATATACATGGGCTATGTGGGTTGTTATTGATAATGATAACTGTATACTTCAATACTGCAGTTTGGCCGCAGTGCAGGTGTAGCGCAGGGTACCTGCGGTTTTCATGTGGTTTCTCATTGACTTCTATTATGTCCCTCATTTTTGGTGTGCTTTCAGAAAATGTACCAAAAATGTACTACATAAATAAGAAGGCCAGTATGGTGGCCTGAGTTTATGGGAGGAGCCCGGAGGGTATTTAAGCAGCCCACTCACACATGCTCTTTGTCGGTTCAGTGTGCAGTACTACACGTCACTGGGCCGACTCTTCCCAGCTCACCTCATGTCCGTAAGTCTGCGCATTCAATCGCATTCGACATCGCAATCGCTTTGTGGCTTCTCCCTTCATGGTCTTCGCCGGCGGTTCCCGCTTACTGTCGCAGGTAGGATTCAAACCTTTTCGCATCTTGTGCAATCTTGCAATTCGTTATGCTTTCTATCCTGCACCCCTTTTGGAGAAAAAAAATCTGCCTCTGAGTTATTGTTGCTCATGTTCCAACATCATTTGGCTCAGGCGTAGTACATTTGTAACTTCCTTCTGCCAAACATACGATTCATTTGTAAATCCATTTGGAGATTAGCATGTGTTTGTATGGGTTCTTTGGCAGTTTGAGGTGGTAATTGGACTCACATGGTGCCTTGTCTGCACTTGATTAGCCTGGGGGGATGGGTGGTTGGTAGGTAGGTGTTCGGTTTCAAAGCAAGGGGTAGCATACACTCTACAACCAAATCGTATCAGATTCGTTCAATACCCCTTTACTACCGATTTGTATCGAATTTGTTTCATGCATTTTTACAACCGTTTTGTATCAGATACATTGTATGCTTTCTACCGTTGTCATTCATTCTTCCCCCATGCCGTGTGTTTTTAGTTCCCGCAGCGGAACTTACGAATTGTTTGTTCACGGTTCTTCTCTCTCATTTATTTACCAAAGTTATTGCCTGTGCGTCATGCATGGCGCCACACCACACTCTTCGGATGTGTTGCACATCCACTCCAGTCCAAAGCAAACCCAGTCGCACGTTCACTGTCCCAGGTAGGATTCGTTAGCTTGTTTGTCATGTCAAATTCGTGGCCACTCATGGTGTCACCCGTACCATATGTTTGGTTCCCGCAGTGGAGCTTACAAAGCATTGATACGCACTTCTCGTGTTCTATTTTCTACACCAAACCTCATTGTTTTGCCCCATGCACGGCATCACGCTACACCTTCCCGACATGTTTCACTCCAGCCACAGTCCGCCGCAAACTCACTTGCATGGCCCACTGTCGCAAGTAAGATTTGTTATTACATTCTTTATGTCCTATCAATTTGCTACCATTCGTTGTCTCCCATATCGTTCATTAGTGGCCCCTATGGAACCACGAGTTAAACAGGCATTGTCCTTCTACCTTATACTGCTTTCTTAAGGTACAAACAAACCAGGTGTTTCTATCCTTTCTCAGTAACCCAATTCTTATTGATTGAGACCTTGCAACCATGCAAATCATCTCAGCAGCCTGACACCCTTGTTAAGACCCTTGCAACACATGACCTTTACAAAACGCAAAATAAAAAAATAAATAAATATAAAAACGCAAAAAAAAACAAAAAAAAAAAACAAAAAAAAAAACCGCAAAAATAAAAACCTTTGCCACCACGCAATCTCAGCCCCTTGGCAACCTGACACCTGTTGAGACCGTTGCAACCACGCAAAATCGTCTCAGCAGCCTGACACCCTTGTTGAGACCCTTGCAAACGCAATATCGTCTCAGCAGCCCTCACACTCATTGACATCCTTGCAACCACTCGTATATCGCCTCAGCAGCCTGACACCCTTAAGACCCTTGCAACACATGACCCTTACAAAAGGCAAAAAAAAAAGATATATAAAAAAGCAAAAAAAAAACAAAGAACAATTAAACATTAAAGTGCAAAAAAAAAAAAAAACTTTGCCACCACACAATCTCGGCCCAGCAACCTGACACCTGTTTAGACCATTGCAACCACGCAAAATCGTCTCAGCAGCCTGACACACTTGTTGAGACCCTGGCAAACGCAATACCGTCTCAGCAGACCCACACATTTATCGAGACCCTTCAAACCACACAAAATCATCTCAGCAGCCTGACACCCTTGTTAAGACCCTTGCAACACAAGGCCCTTACAAAAACGCAAAGAAAAAATATATATATAAAAAAAAAAACGCAAAGAAAAAAAAAAAAGAAATGTTGCCACCACGCAATCTCGGCCCAGCAACCTGACACCTGTTGAGACCATTGCAACCACGCAAAATCGTCTCAGCAGCCCTACATTCATCAAGGCCCTTGCAACCACGCAAAACCGTCTCAGCAGCTTGACACCCTTGTTGAGATCCTTGCAAACGCAATACCATCTCAGCAGCCCCACATTCATCAAGGCCCTTGCAACCATGCAATACCGTCTCGGCAGCCTCACACCATTGATGAGACCCTTGCAAACGCAATACCGTCTCAGCAGCCCCACATTCATCAAGGCCCTTGCAACCACGCAATACCATCTCGGCAGCCTCACACCATTGTTGAGACCCTTGCAAACGCAATACCATCTCAGCAGCCCCACACTCATCGAGAGCCTTGCAACCACCCAATACCGTCTCGAGCAACCTCCCACTCATCAAAGACCTTTGTGACCACGCAGTCTCGCCCCAGCAACATGGCATTCATTGAGACCCTTGCAGCCAGAAAAATTGGTGTTTTTCAGCCGCCCCTGATCTCTCC
Organism: Rana kukunoris; assembly: GCA_029574335.1. Classification (NCBI taxonomy): domain Eukaryota; kingdom Metazoa; phylum Chordata; class Amphibia; order Anura; family Ranidae; genus Rana; species Rana kukunoris. The sequence goes on from CM056059.1 coordinate 42,894,037, forward strand.
TCTATGTTATCTTACCAGTACGTCTACACAGGATCCCCAATCACTCCTCTATGATATATTATCAGTACATGTACACAGGATCATTTATAGTAATTTCTAGGCAGTTGAGTTCAGAAACCTTCTAAAAAAAATAAAAATGGGTTCAAACGGATGTTCAAAGGCATGCGAAACGCCGATGCCTGTAACAGCTTGTAAACACAGCCAGATGTGGTAACTCATGTTTACCAGCGTTTCATTTACAGTCATTTTATAAAAAAAAAAAGGGGGGAATATTGTCTCAGCAACTTGACACTCATTTGAGACCCTTGCAAAATGTAATATCATCTCAGCTACCTCACACTCGTCTAGACCTTTGCAACCACACAATCTCATCTCAGCAACCTAACGCCCGTTCAGACCTTTGCAGCCATACAAAGTCGTCTTAGCAAATTGACACTCATTTGACACCATTGCAAACGCAATATCATCTCAGCAACCTGACACCCGTTCAGACCTTTGCAGCCATACATAGTCATCTCAGCAGCCCGACACTCACTTGAGACCATTGCAAACGCAACATCGTCTCAGCAACCCCTCACTTGTTGAGACCCGTGCAACCACACAAGGCCATCTCAAAACAAACCTCATAATCATCGAGACCTTTGCAACCACGCAATATCGTCTCAGCAAACCAGACTGAGACCCTTGCAACCACACAATATTGTCTGCAGCAGTATAAAACACTTTGCAGCACGCACCTACGTGCAAACCCGAATACAAACTAAACTTGCAAACACACCTCAGTGACAGTCAGCCAAACAAACACACAGTGGCACCCAGTTGGCCATTCATCTTTAGTGGCACGCGGGCCACTCATCTTTTCCCTGTCTTTTTCCCTGCAGTTAGTTCAGGTTTCCATCCAGCACCAGCGAGTGCACGTTGGTCTGCGAGTGCACGTTGGTCTGCAGGTGCACGTTGGTCAGCGGGTGCACGTTGGTCAGCGGGTGCACGTTGGTCAGCGGGTGCACGTTGGTCAGCGGATGCACGTTGGTCGGCGAGTGCACGTTGGTCGGCGAGTGCACGTTGGTCGGCGAGTGCACGTTGGTCGGCGAGGGCACGTTGGTCGGCGAGGGCACGTTGGTCAGTGAGTGCACGTATATCGTCTTGTTGAGCACCTGTGTATTGTCTTGATTTTCTCACACCAATGCAAGATCCAGTCCAAGTTCTCAAACTAGACCAAGCATCAGTAGCAGACTTAGCTATGTGGGACAACTTCCCCACCTGATAGAACAGCATTTCAATCTTCATCCCGGCAGTGTCAGCCGAGCCACCACAGGCTTTTGCGTGCATTTTTCGTCCGCCACTGGTTCTCCAAACCTTGGCCCCCAGAAATTCTCTTAGGCCTCGTACACACGATCGGACATATCCGATGAAAACCATTTCCATCGGATATGTCCGATCTGGAGTTTGATCCGATGGCGTGTACACACCATCGGATCAAATTCCCCACCGGCGGACGGCGCGGTGACGTGGCGGTGACGTTGACGCCGCCACGTCACCGCACCAGGAAGTAAAACACTTCCGCGCATGCGCCGAATCCATTCGGCGGCGGCGCGGCGGCGGTGCGGGACGAAATGTCTGCTGGTAAGTGTACTAACCAGCAGACATGTCGGGCGGACGGATTCCACCCGATAGATTTCAAAGCATGCTTTGAAATCTGTCGGGTGGACAAATCTGTCCGCTAGCCCATACACACGATCGGAGATGTCTGCTGAAACGGTCCATCGGACCGTTTTCAGCGGATATATCCCCTCGTGTGTACGAGGCCTTAAATTTCTGCTTCACCCAGTCTTCATCACGTCTCGTGCTGTACCCCATTGTGGCAGCTGCCCAGGTTTGGGGCCACACTTGAACTGGACAGACAGTGTTCTTCACCACAGACAATCAGGCCACAGCCGACTTCATCAATTAAGGTAGATCAAGCCTCTCCCCATCACGTCCTTCCTGCGCAGGCTCGCGCAGCTGTCACTCCGTCACCAGTTTAATATCTTCTGTAGTCATATTCCAGGCAAATGCAAAATCGCAGCTGATGCTCTGTCCCATTCTAACCTTATTTGTTTTTCCAGCAAGAGCCTGGAGCTGACCCAATAACCATCCCTGTCCCACCCTGGTCATTGCCGACGATGGACTGAAGTAGCATCTCACCAACTCAACCCAGCTTATTAACCACTCCTTGGCACGCAACACACTGAAGGCCTATCACACTGCTTGGAACACTAACTGCTAATTTTTGGCCACTTGCCTCGGAGCAGCAATAGGCAACGTTAGACACGTCCTAGCCTTCATATCGTATTGCCACACGCAGCTGACCCTTTCTCACAATACTATCACGCCATATCTAGATGACGTCCAGCATTTCCTGTCCCTGCAGGACCCCAGTAAACTGTCAGTATTCTCGAGCCCATGCAGTCAAGTCCCTCCTACAGAGCATACAGAAGCACCAACCTGTAGTCAGTGGCAAGCGCCTACCTTTCAAGAGTGCCCTCTTTAGGCACATGCCTGAAATCCTTACTCGTTCCCCATTTAGGGCCTTGCCCAGCATAGTCATCCTAGCAGTCATCTACCAGGCCTTCTACGGTTCCCTACGACCTAGTGAATTTACAGTCAGTGGCTCCGGCAGTCAGTCACTGCTCCGACGCCACCCGACTCGCTTTCGAACCCCTACACTCTAAGTCTGCAAACGCAACAAACCAGCCCCGGGGGTTGACATCAACCTGTTTCAGACTAACAATGCCTGACGCCCAGTGATGGTGTTTGACCGACTACTGCTCCATCTACCCAGCCAATCTGATTGTAGCTCGTTGCTACCCTTTCTAAACCAGCTCCCTGAGTGGCAGCCAGTTTGTCAAGCATGTCAGAATCCTAAGCAACTTGGGCTTCAAATGCCAGTCTGTTCTCAGGACATTCTTTCCGAATTAGAGCAGCCTCAACTGCCTCACAACAGGGAGTACCAGACCACGTAATCAAGATACCAGGCTGATGGGAAGTCTCCTTGTTTTGCCACATACATCCCAAATCCTCAGGAAGAAATGGCACACGCCTTTACCAAGCTGGCTCAATAAATACAAGAAATCAATATAAGCTATTTCCCTATCTGAGTCTTTTGCCCCCTTTTCTTGGCATACTGACCAGACCACCAAGGCACACTTCAGGTCTATTTATGTTGTAAGTCTTGTTGCGTGTTTATGTGATCCACATCACTCTCGGTCAGAGGGCCATGACCATAAATAAGAAGGCCAGTATGGTGGCCTGAGTTTATGGGAGGAGCCCGGAGGGTATTTAAGCAGCCCACTCACACATGCTCTTTGTCGGTTCAGTGTGCAGTACTACACGTCACTGGGCCGACTCTTCCCAGCTCACCTCATGTCCGTGAGTCTGCGCATTCAATCGCATTCGACACCCTCCCGCCCTTCCCTTTTTCAGGGCACTTCTCAGCATATCCTTCTTCAATTAACTACCCATTACTTACTTTAGGTATGCCCCATTTTCTTGGCATACTGACCAGACCACCAAGGCACACTTCAGGTCTATTTCTGTTGTAAGTCTTGTCACGTGTTTATGTGATCCACATCACTCTCGGTCAGAGGGCCATGACCATAATAGAAGTTTATGAGAAACAACATGAAAACCGCAGGTACCCTGCGCCAATCCTGCGCTGCGGCCAAACTGCAGTATTGAAGTATACAGTTATCATTATCAATAATAACCCACATAGCCTATGTATATTATATATTAAAAAAAAAAATCACCATGCCTGCAATGGAATGAGTCAATGTGAAAGTGCCCTAATTGTAACAAGTGTTATGTAGGTTGTTATTTTTTCCCCACAAGACCACAATTCGTTACAGATTTGGTATGGTTTGAAGATATCAGCCATAACCTTGGTATTTTGTTTTAATTCATTGAAGTGAATTTTATACAAAAATAAATGTGTTTGCAAAACCACTGTGCAAATAGCATGTGGCATACATTTTTTTCCCCGCATTTTTGGTTTAGTGTGCCTCGAGATTCTGACAGATTTTAAAGGGTGCCTTGGTTAAAAAAAGGTTGAAAAACACTGCTATAGATCATGTGAGTATAGCAGCTGGAGCTGCTTATTTATTTTTCGGAGATGCAACACATTGTTCAACCTGTTTTCAGGCTTTAAGATTATTTATCCACTTGCTGTCTAGCTGTTGTACATAAATGGCCAGATGGCTTACTTTAGAGGAGGGGTTATTTTTAAATGGCTTCTCCTTTGCACTTCTTTTTCACAGCCTCTGAAGCACACAATGGAGTGCTCTATGATCACTGTATCACAGCAGTACAATGTGGTTAGACCAATGCAGCCAGCAACTGTGTCCCTGATTGCTGCTACACCAGTATAGTGCTTCTAGACCAGTTCAGCCAGCAACCGTGTCCCTGATCGCCACAAAACCAGTACAGTGTCACCATACCAATTCAACCAGCAACAGTGTTTCTGATTACTGCCACACACAGTGAGTGTCACCAGATTTTGTGGGGAAAAAAAAGATTAAAAAAAAGATTTAAAATTATTTAAAGGCCCAGACAAAACCAGCAAATATAGAGACGGGCAGTCAGCAGATTGTTGGAGAGGATGTTCAACCAGGGGGTCAATGGCCCACCTGTGGTGGAAATGCCCCAAGATTAAAAGTTATTGGAAAAAAATTCTAACTTTAATCAAGGCCATAACTAAAAAAGAGATTGAAGAAGACCCTTGGGTCGTCCTTTTTCATGGGGGGGTGGATCCCATAAAAGAATTTAGGAGAACCTTGACACCGCACCTACTCAACGCCGCAAAACGTTTGATCCCCAAGAAATGGAGGAAAAAGGAAAGCCCTCAGGTCTGGGAGTGGATTGACTCGGTGGAGGAAACCCATAGGTGGGAGGAGTTGAAATCTAGGGGAGAGGAAGATAATGAGGATCTTCGAGGCAAATGGGTTTTATGGAAAGAATTTAAGAAAACATGGAGTTTCGCAGAAAATCTAAGAGTGTTCTGAGGAAGCAGGGAGGGAACAGGCCCCAATCCAGGGGGGGCACCTAGGGGGAGGGGACAGTGGAATCACGAGATGGAGTGTGGGGGGGTATAGGGGGGAAAATCCACATGTCATTCTTTTCACTATCGAAAAAAAAAAATAAACAAATTAAAAAAAAGGAGAAAAAAAATAAGGAAAAAACAAAAACTACAGAAAAGGTAAGAAGTAGTTAAAAAGCCACAAGTGATGCGAAGACTACGGAGGTAAGCGAAGGGCGGAATTTTCCGTGAGCTTGTCTGACGGTTCGTACCCTGGGTCAAGTCTGATGTGGAAAAAAATAAAATTATTTAAAGGGTTTGTAAAGGAAATTTTTTTTTATCTTAATAGCTTCCTTTACCTTAATGCAGTGCTGTTTTCATGTCCTTATTGTTCGTTTTTGCTCTCAAGTTGCTGTAATTCTTCTCTGATCTCCACACTTTATGGTTGTCTGTTTCCTGATAACCACAGTGATGGGAGCTTTCTCTCAGTGGTCACTAACTTCAAGGAGGTGTGATTACTGTGTGTCTAAAACCCCTCAGCACTAATCAGTTTCGTTTTCCAAACCATCACTGCCCTGTATTGGCTCTGTGGCTCTGTACAGCAGAGGCAGGAAACAACATGCAAAAATGAAACTAGAAACTACAGGTACATTATACGAGTGATTTTTATTTATTTGTAATCGTTTTCAAAAGGAATCAGTTAATTATTATGGGCCAGATTCACAAAGCACTTAAGCCGGCGTTTCAGGAGATGTGCGGCGTAATTCTAAATATGCGCCTGTGTATCTATGCACCGTATCCCCAAAACGATATACGCCTGAAATCTAGAATTTTTCAACCGACGTAATTTCGATAGACCGGTGCATCGTGCGCGCAAAAATGCACTAGACACACCATTGATTTGCTAGGCAAATATGCAAATGAGGGAGATACAGCAATCCACAAAAGTAAGTTTGTGCGGTGCAGGCTACATGCTGTGCGCATCAGCTGCACGTCCTGTCTAAAGTTAGTTCATATAAAAGCAGGTTTAAAATTGGACAATCCGTCTACATGTCAGCTAAAGCAACACCGTTAGGGACGAGCTAAGCAGCCACACTTGCAGGACAACAATCTGTATGCCAACATGCCAGGGCCATCCTTGCTCATAGCTATACTACTGACTTAAGATGAGCGCAGATGGAGGAGGGCACGAAGGAGGACACGGGAGAGGATATACCGCACATGCATAGACCTCTTTGGCATGAGTGATTCTGAGGTGTATCGCATCTTCAGATTCACCCCTCATGCCATCATGGAATTAACCACAACCCTGCAGGAGGACATCACCAGCCCAACACATGACACCACCCATGACAGCTACATATACAATCATAGCCCCATCCCAACAGAATTCGAACAGAACTTGTATGGAGACAGCTGGCTGGTTGGTGAGTGACATGGGAGTCAGGCATGACTGTCCCCCCCCCATGATGCAGAAATCACAAGGGGCACATGCACTACTAACATCCTCCTGTCTTTTCCCTTTCAGGTGACTCTGCATATGCACTGGGACCCCATCTCATGACTCCTATCTGGAACCCCCAAACCCCAGGAGAGGAAAGATACAATGAAGCACACGCACATACCTGTGCAGTGGTGGAGCGCACCTTTGGCCTCCTGAAGTCACGTTTCCGATGCCTGGATAAGTCTGGGGGTACCCTGTTGTATTCCCCAAACTTTATATGCAGATCATCGGTGCATGTTGCATGCTGCACAACTTCGCAGTGAGAAAGGGCCTGGAGATTGACATACGTGATGACCTGACCCCCGAACCAGACAATCCCCCCCTAACCAAGGCTACCCCGTCTTCTGAGGGAAGAGCAGCCAGGGGACAGCTCACATTAGGCATCTTTGCACGTTAAACACACACATTAATCATGGCACAATGAGAATGCATGCATGCACACCACTGTGGTCCCTAGATCACACACACCACATCCTCATCACATTAGATTAGCACAAGCCCACCATGCAGGACTTGTGAGCAGCAACGCCACGCCACGGCTCCAATTATGTCACTGTACATTCATACACCATTCACACAGACCTGGGGATCACTTCTCCCTGGTCCTGGGGAACCTTTCTCCACCACAAATGAGGGTGACACCCCTTTTCCGGCAGGAATGTCACCCCCACATTCCAAAATCATTCACAAACAGAAAAAAAATACAAAAAAAAATGCCCAGCAAAAAAAAAAAATGCCCAGCAAAAAAAAAAAAAAAACACAGCAAAGAAAACACAGAAAAGACAAAAATCACTCTCCAAAACACTATCCAAAACAGTCACCAAATATCTCAAAGACATGTCACAAACCAACAAATGCTAACAAACAACAGAACAAAAGCACCTTGCTGTAGGAAGGGAAACAAATGGATGTACTTTTGCAAAGGAAGGGCGTTTCTCTCGGTCTATTTAAGCACTGTGCGTAGCTCACTAAGTTGACTGGCCTAGTTCCAATCTGACTGATTGCGCCGTGCCGAGCTCTGAGCATGCACAGAGAGGTGCTGACCATAGTCTGCTTCATGCGTGCATGTGCAATCCGGCCAGCCCTTCATTTGCATGGGGTCACGGCTCATTTCAATGGAACACGCCCACGTCCTTCCCCATTTGAATATCACCACCTTACGCCACGAAAATTACGTTGCACCGGCGCAAATTTGTGCGCAAATACTACGAGGATACGGTACTTGTGCCTCTAAATTGAGCAGGTGTAAGGTAAAGGAGATGCGCTACGCCGGTCAATATATGCGCCAATGTACGTGAATCTGGCCCTATGTCTCTATACCCTGTAAACAGTAATTTCAACATACATTTTTCTTTATTTCCAACTTTAATTCCTTCATTTTAAAAAAAACTGTGGCCAAACAATTACATTTTCCAAAACCTTACCATGCTTGAAGTGTTTGCTTTCCAAAAATATTTTTTTAAATCAGGTATTCTTTATTGAAAACATTTTTCCCATGTTTTACACTCAAACAAAACACTATGGGCCAGATTCTCAGCGGCGCTACGACAGAGTATCTCAGATACCCCGTCGTATCGCCGTTTTTTTTGTCTCGTATCTATGCGCGTGATGCTTAGCATCACTTTTGCATAGATACGCTTCTACATCCGACAAGTGTAAAACCATTACACTTGCGGATCGTAGGTGTAATGACAACTCCGGCCACTAGGTGGCCTTTACGTTGTTTTCGCATTTGCATATGCAAATGAGGTAGTACGCCGATTCCCGATCGCTTTTACGCCGCCCCGTCGTCGCGTACGTCGTTTTTGTCCGCGTAAGGTTACCCCAGCTTCTATGTGGAGTAACCTTACGAAGTACCGTCGGATGCCGTCGGGTCCCGTCGGATGCCATGTTAAGTATGGCGTCGGGTCAGCGTCGGCTTTTTCCGTCGCTTACGTCGTTTTACTAACTCGTTCACGAATAGGGAGTTGCGTAAATGACGCTCACGTCGTTTTGACGTCGGTTTCAACAATGCTTTCCGACGTGAGCTGGAGCATGCGCACTGGGCTTTTTCCCCGGCCGGCTCATGCGCAGCTCGTTCGACGCGGGGGCGCGCTTAATTTAAATACAAGCCACCCCATTTGAATTGCGCGGGTTTACGCTGGGCGATTTACGTGACGCCGGCGAAAACTACGGAGCAAGTGCTTTGAGAATAAAGCACTTGCTCTAGTACGATGCGGCAGCGTAGTGTAAATGGCTTACGCTACGCCGCCGGAATTCTTAGAGAATCTGGCCCTAAGTCACACAAAAGTATTTAAAAAAAAGAAATAGTAGTCAAGAAAAACAAAAAATATACAGAACAAAAGTTGCGCAACCATTGCTTGAAAATTATCATTGTGCAATCCAGAGCAGTACAGTGCCTTAAGCTGGCTACACATTATACAATTTTTGTGCAATGTAGACAAACATCTCAAATGGAGAATATATACAGTATATTTTAATCATATCCACACTGAAGTTCTGGCTGCCTATTTTATTTCTGGAGGTCCTAAAATTCCAGGACAGTACAAACATTCATAAAACATCTCCTATACACTGTATATATAATATAAAAGAAAAACTTTAGGCAGTCACTTATAACCCGTATGGGTGCTAGTACATCTGCAGCTGTCCCTATCAAACCACACAAGGAGAGGCATGATACTCTACAAAACAAACAACATGTGGAAGCAACCTATTTACTCTGTCAGAGGGACGCCAATATAACTTACCTCAGAGCCCCGGAGGGAAATGGCAGACACTAGGAGCTAGAGTGCTCTGTCTTGTAAGCTTGCTGGTTTAGAGTGCAGAGGAAGGATTCTACTGTAATTTACCAGGCTGTTGTCTCTGGCTAGGACTCTAGCCATACATCTATGACCAGCTGTAAAAGGTGCACAACCCCACTGATGTCATGTGAGTACAGATAAAGAATATCAAATATTCTTTATTGAGTAAACATTTTTATTATGCTGGTGGCGCATTTCACTTCACATTTTTACTGTCCTGGAGGCGATTTGAAGTTGCCTTGTAAGTTGCTTGATGATTCATTCTCAAGTACAAGTTGCCTAGAAGTCGGATTGAAGTAGTACGGGAACCTTTTCTGAAGTCGGAGCGACTTCAGTAGTGTACATTAAGACGGCTCCAATTCTCTTCCATTAATTTTCTCTACCATGCGAGTGTGAACCGGCTCTAAGGGAAACTGTTTTTGTTTAATTTTTTGGTCTTTATTCCTTTATATAGTTAAAACAAAAACTGTGGTTATTAAATACCACCAAAAGAAAGATCTATTTGTCTCAAAAAACAATAAAATTATGTAAAATTTAGTACATGTTGCAATAAAACTATCACAGTGCTAAAAACAAGAAAACGCCCTGGAAAAGCAGAAGGTTTAGCATGCAAAGCACAATGAAATACTTCCTTAGACAATATGGAAAGTCACTCAAAAAAATGTATAAACATTTACTTCAATTTTTCAATAAAGTGAAAAGCAAATTCCTGTTTATTTATTTCATACATGAGTATTCATAGTTAACACAGGTACAATTTATAGAGTGAAGATTATAAGCTCATTTGGTATATCAGCTCTTCTGTGTGCAAGTAATTATTACTGCCCTTGTGGGTACCCTCAATCACATGAACATCTTCAAATACTGTATTTAAGGACCACAAGCTACTTATCATCCTACTTATCATCCTATCAAAAGTAAAGCCGGCTATAGGTGGATAGAATTTCTAACCTTAATTCCTAGGAAAAGTTTTAGGAAATTTTCAAAGCACTTGAAAGTCATTGAAAAGGTTTTGATTGCTTTTAACATTTGATTTTGGAATGAATGGACTTTACTGAACAAAAACCACATGCACTTTTCTTGTCACTGCAGTTGAAAATTAACGTCAATTTGACCCATTAATGACTAGAGAAATTAACAAACTTAGAACATTATTTTCCTAAGAATTGTGATTTTAAATTCTACCCGTCTATGGCCAGCTTAAAGGAACACTTAGGCCTCGTACACACGATCAAATCTGTCTGCTGGAAACGGTCTAGACCGTTTCAGCAGACAGATTCGATCGTGTGTACGGGCAAACAGACGGATTTGGCCACCCGACAGATTTCAAAGCATGCTTTGAAATCTGTCGGCTGGAAACCCGTCCGCCCGACATGTCTGCTGGTTAGTACGCTAACCAGCAGACATGTCTTCTCGCCCACGCGCCGAATGGTTTCGACGCATGCGCGGAAGTGTTTTACTTCCTGGTGCGGCGACGTGGCGGCGTCAACGTCACCGCCACGTCACCGACACGTCAGCGCGCTGTCTGCTGGCGGGGATTTTGGTTTGCTCGTGTGTACACGTGAGCAAACCAAAATCCCAGCAGACAGATCTGTTCAAATCGGTCGGTCCGACCGATTTGAACAGACACATTTAATCGTGTGTACGAGGCCTAAAGGTTTGTTTTTTATTAGATCAATTGATTGCTGTAAGCTAGAGCATTTAAATATCACTTACCTCGTTTTTCCTTTTGACCTCCAAAATACAGTAATCCAGGTATGAAAATGCCATTTCCTGTCTCTCCTCTTCTTGCTTTCCACCAGCATCTGAGCCGTTTTGCATGGTGGAAAGCAGAATGTGCTCACCCCCTCCCTATGACTACAGCCCTGCGTGAAGATGCTCTCTTATTCCTCACAGACATGGAGGCTAAGCCTAATGGGAACTGAAGCGTTGAATTTAAAAAATTTTGAGTCGTTTGCGTAAAACGTCTGTGAATGGGGATTGACGACATTGACGTTCACTGACAGAATTTGGAGCATGCGCACTGACAGCCGACGCATGCGCAGTACATTCGCCACGGGATTGCGCCTATTTTAAATACTACACACCCCCTACCCGCCCAATTTGAATTCCGCCGGCTCATTTTCGCTACGCCGCCGCAACTTTAGGAGCAAGTGCTTTGTGAATACAGTACTTGCTGCTAAAGTTTCGGCGGAGAAACGAAAATGAGAAAAGTTACTCCAAAATAAAGATTCGCCCATCTACCTGAATCTGGCCCTATATGTGGTGTAAAACTAACTGCACACCGCCCTGAATACACCATCCCCACTGTGAAACATGGTGGTGGTGGCATCATGTTATGGGTATGCTTTTCTTCAGCAGCGACAGGAAAGCTTACAGAGTTGATGGAAAGATGGATGGAGCCAAATACAGGGCAATCTTAGAAGAAAACCTGTTCTGAGTCTGCAAATAAGACTTAAGTCTGGGGCGGAGGTTCACCTTCCAGCAGGACAACGACCCTAAACATACAGCCAGAGCTACAATGGAATGGTTTTGATCAAAGCATATTCATGAGTAAGAATGGCCCAGTCAAATTCCAGACCTAAATACAATTAAGAATTTGTGACAAGACTTCAAAATTGCAGTTCACAGATGCTCTCCATCCATTCGGACAGAGCCTGAGCTATTTTGCAAAGAAGAGTGGTCAAAAACGTCACTCTCTAGATGTGCAAAGCTGGTAGAGTAATACCCAAAAAGACTTGCAGCTGTAATTACAGCGAAAGGTGGTTCTACAAAGTATTGACTTAGGTAGGCTGAATACAAATGCACACCACACTTTTCAGATATTTATTTGTAAAAAAAAAAATCGAAAAATTATTAATCATTTTTCTTCCATTTCTTTGTGTTGGTCTATAACATAAAATCCCAATCCCACGCAGGCGGCCTTATATAGTTTGGGACGTGTACTAAACCCAGGCATTAGCCAATTATGGCTCTCTTTGCTTACGGCGCTGTGATTGGCTAAGCATGCAGGTCATAGTGCATGCTTAGCCAATCATCAGCCTACAATGCACTGCGATGTCGCAGTGAATTATGGGCCGTGACGCACTAGTATTTGGCGCGAACGGCCCAAAATGTTTGAAATGTTTGAAAAACGCCCTGACAGACGATGTTCGAGTCGAACATGGGTTCGACTTGAAGCTCATCCCTAATCTGTACTAATAAATATGTTATTTAATAAAATTAATTGATTCATTCTATTCCAGTGGTGTGTTTCATCCCACAGTCCCCTTTTCCCCTCTTCTTACAACATCCAATCAGATAGCTGCCCCAGTGATCCAGGAGGATCATGTTCCTCTCTGGCTCCTCTCCCTCTACAAGCCACTGCGGTTGAGTGCCACCTGCAGTGGAGAAAGCAGACTGCATCCTGCCTACAGACAGTGTTAAGCTCCCTTCAATCCACTAGGGCAGAGGTCTCAAACTGGCAACCCTGCCCGTGGGAGTCCTGCTTGTAACTGTCAGCCTTGCAATGCCTCATGTGACTTTTAGTTTTGCAACAGCTGGAGGGCCACCAGTTTGAGACCCCTTCTCTAGAGGAAAATACTTCAACACCCAGAGCCACTGGGGCACAGAGGAGGAGTGTTGCAACTTTCCTGTGCTCAGGAGAGGAAGGAAAGAAACTGATGCTGTGAGTAGACTGCTGTACCTGGGATTCAAAAAGACACAGTGGCATCCATTCCAGAACATCAGGTGACACCCTAGATGCTGATTGAGCCTGCTGTCTAATCAAAGAGACAGATTCTAAGGACACTGATCTGGGGATACATTACCTAGTATGCAGAAGGAGATCCCCTGCTGACACAGAGTTGGCGAGAGGCTGCTAGCACTGCACCTTGATAAAGAGAGAAACTAACCTGTTTGCAAGAAATACACTGCCATAAGTGCTCCACCATAACCATTGTGCTTTAATGAGTTTGCCAGCAGTAGAAATAGAGTAGTATCCTACTGACTGCTGAACTGTTGTGATGTACAGTTTATTTCCCCACTTTATTGAGTGAAGGAAACATGAGACACCACTTACCACTATTGTAAGGGAAGATTTTATTAAGAATCATAAGACTAGCTAGGAATGAGCCATATTGCTCTGGGTTTGCCCCCACGCCAGCAAATCCCCCACAACCACCAGGCTAGGGTTGTAGAGAAGGAACTCCTGTCTTCATCAACATGGAGAAAAGGTACTGTGCAGGTTCCTGGTCAGGTAAACCACTTCCCTATCGAGTCATTGTGAAATGACGTCAGCGGGAACCCTCCCTCCCTCCGGTTGTACGTCATATGACGTCCTGGGCTTACCGGGCGGCTAGGGGGCACGCGCGTGCCGGCTGCATCGCTCGGGACCCGTTGCGCCTGCCCGGCATCCGCGATGTCCGCCGGGCACCCGCGATTGCCGCAATCATGGTAGGATCATGGATCTGTGTGTGTAAACACACAGATCCATCTCCTCTCAGAGGAGAGGAGACCGATGTATGTTCCCAGTACAGAGGAACACACATTGGTCTCCTCCCCTTGTGAGTTCCCTCCCCCTACAGTTAGAATTACTCACTATTTAACCCCTTGATCGCCCCCTAATGGTTAAACCCTTCCCTGCCAGTCACATTTACACAGTAATAAGTGCAGTTTTATAGCACTAATCACTGTATAAATGTGAATGGTCCCAAAAACGTGTGTATGATGTACGAAGTGTCCGTTGCAATGTCACAGTCGCAATAAAAATTGCAGATCGCCGCCATTATTAGTATAAAAATACCATAAATCTATCCCTTATTTTGTAGACGCTATAACATTTGCGCAAACCAATCAATAAACGCTTATTACGATATTTTTTACCAAAAATATGTAGAAGAATATGTATCGGTCTAAACTGAGAAAAAATTATTAATCCTTTTTTAAATTGTGATATTTATTAAATCAAAAAGTAAAAAATATTGTGTTGTTTTCAAAATTGTCGCTCTTCTTTTGTTTATAGGCCAAAAAAATAAAAACTGCAGAGGGGATCAAATACCACCAAACAAAAGCTCTATTTGTGGGGAAAAAAACATAACGATTTGATTTGGGTATAGTGTTGCATGACCGCGCAATTGTCACTCAAATTGCGACAGCGCTGAAAGCTAAAAATTGGTCTGAGAAGGAAGGGGGTGAAAATGCCCTGTATGGAAGTGGTTAATAAATACATGCACTATTTCACATTCCTGGTTCTTCAGTCCATTCTTCAGGCTGCTGAGTGACTGGCTACAGACAAATGTGCCGTGCCTATAACTAGTCTAAAAAAATACAAATATAATAATTGATGAGAATATGTACACACATGGGGTTCAGTTATGGCACCCAGTAGAGCTGATGTCATTTATGCCTTTCATCTTACAAGCCATATTATATTTGAAGCAGTGGGGGTTTCCAGCAATATAAAAAGAAATATGACAAGTCATGAATAATTCAACCAGTGTATTTTTCACAAGTCGTCAAATAGCATGTTTGGGTTTTGCTGCAAAACAACATTATTTTCTTACAAGTAAATTTATTTTCTTCATTTCATTACTGCTTTTCACTTCAAAACACACATATGCACACGGGTACATAAAATGACATGTCCGAGAGTCAATGTAAAAATACGATGTTTACTACTATTCCTTCCACTAGCTAAATAAATAATAGGGTGTAGAGTGCAATGAAGTAAGTCATCCAACTTCAGCTTTATTAATTTGGAGTTGTAAATTGGAAGCAGATTTGTAACTGATGGGTGATTTCGCACATCAGTCTTATATCTTTATTGTTTTCAGACAGATATTTAAACTTTATAGAATTGTCAGAGCCAAAGCTTTGCAAAACTCATAGGGGTAGATTGACATACATCGGCACATATTTATGCCGCCGTAGCGTATCTTGTTTACGCTATGCCGACGCATCGCGGAGAGGCAAGCATGGAATTCACAAAGCAAATGCTTACCAACATTACGCCAGCGTAGCGTATAGTCGTAAGCGTAAGGCAGCGTAAGTGGAAGTGGGCTGAAAGTGGGCGTGATACATTTAAATGAAGCGTGACCCCATGCAAATTATGGGCTGAGCTTCAGACAAGTACTTAAAATGAACTGCGCATGCGTCGTACCTTGGACACATCCCAATGCGCATGCTCACAATCACGTCGAAACAACTGGCTAAGATACATTGAATCACTGCCTACGACGTGAACGTACAGTAACCTACGCCCAGCCCTATTCAAGTACAACAAACTATGTAAAATTAGGCGGCGTTCGTTCCCTGATAGTGTAAAGTGCATACGCTACGCCCCCACACAATTACGCCCCCCTTTTCTGAATCTGGCCCAAAGAGTTTGGTTTATTCTTCCATATTGCTGGAAACACGTGCAAGCATCCAAACAGCATAAACAAAACAAAACATAAAATAAACCCTGGCCACTTGGGGCGTCTACCTTCACCACACATGAACCTATTTATGGAGTCTGGCACGGCCTACTGCTGGGCAGGCACTGCTGGTCATACAGCAGAGAAACATTAGTCTTTTTGATTTTTATCACACAGAAAAATCAACAGCCACCTCACCTCTTTAGAAGTATTTCTCACTGCTCTCCTTAACTCAAAAAGCTCAGGATGCAGCAATCAGTAGTCATCCTTTGGATGACTTATAGAGGCCTTGATTGCCTCATTCTGAACAGCTGAAGTTTTCCAACGCCCTAAACCTTTCTGGCTATTTCTGCAGCCGACACCTGGTAGTAATTGGTGTATTGTCTAAACAAGGCAGAAATGTATCTCCCGTCTGTGACAACACCCACAGATTTACCTGACTTCCTGTCACAATGGGAAGTGTCAGTATGTCATATAGCGCCTCTCTCAATTCCAGGCTCAAGAACATCGAGCATCTTCTAGCACTTTCCTACCTAGCCTGACTGACCCAACCCTTTCATTTATTGGGTCCATTTTTACAACAATGGAGGCTCCCCATACCATGTGGATGTTACGTAGGGTGGTCCGTTTGCAAATTCAGCTGTCTGATAACACCCACTCCTGCAGTTACGCCGACTCACCCCTTTTATTCCTAAAGAGGACAGTCGTGTTGGGAACAATCGTCAATTCCAGACTCGACTATGCAAATGCCCTCTATTTAGGTCTTCCCAAATACCAAATCACTCGTCTGCAAGTCGTTCAAAATACGGCTGCTCGATTACTGACTGGGAAAAAACCATGGGAGTCAATCTCCATTTCGCTTAGATCTCTTCACTGGCTACCAGTGAAAGACAGAATCACTTTTAGGGCACTCTGCCTTACACATAAGTGTATTTAAGGAAACGCTCCCCAATATCTATGCGAAAAAATAAAAGCCCATAACCTCGCATTCTGCGATCCACAAATCAATATCTCCTGCACATACCAAAGGCAAGATACAAATCCAAAGGAGATCGGAGATTTGCTGTCCAAGGACCACGACTGTGAAACACTTACCGCACAGCGGCGCTCTCTATTGCCACCTGCAGGCTGGAGGGAGAAAAAAAAGCTGAATTGCCCCTCCATCTCTCTGTCTTCTGTGTCACTGTGTACATCGCGGCTGAGAGACCTGCGCGCGCCCAGTACGGCAGGGGCGGTCGCGCGGGTGTCACGTTTCGTTTGATTGGCGGAAGGGTCGGGCGGAAGTGTGATACCGCCTGCGTAACCTCCACACCTCAAATACCCCCCTCCCCCACACACACACATCAGCTCCTCTCCGTACCCCCCCCCCCCAAATCATTTTCTCTCTGTTCCTCCCCACAAACATGCACACATTACTACATCAGTTACCCTCTGTACCCCCCAGATCAGTTCCTCTCTGTACCCCCCCCCCCCCCCCACACACACACACACACACTAGTTCATTTAGTTTACCTCTTTATCCCCCCCAAATAAGTTCCCCCCTGTACCCTCCAAACTAGGGTGACCACATTTCCAAACTACAATTCAAGGACACCCCCCTTCCCAAAAATCAGCTTGTGCTGTAAGGAATCACAGCACAGGGATTGGACACAAGAGGCGGGATTTATGATTTCTCCAATCACAAGCAGGGGGCAGGACTGTGCTCCTCCAGGCATTTCCAGCCAGGACAAGTACTGTCAGTGAGTAAAGCGGTGATGTGGTGGCATTTTTTGGGGGCATCAGATTGGCCCAGGGGGGTGACTGTGTCAGTTTCATTCTGGGACACTGTATTGTCCTGGAATGAAGGTGCCCGGGACAGACCTGCAAAATGCGGGACTGTCCCGGGCAATCCTACCCCAAACCAGTTCCTCTCTGTAGCCCCTCCCCCCACACACACATTAGTTCACCTCTGTATCCCCCCAAATAAGTTCCCCCCCCCTGTACCCCCAAACCAGTTCCTCTCTGTACCCCCCCCCCCCACACACACACACACACACATTAGTTCACCTCTGTTTCCCCCTAAATAAGTCCCCCCCCCTGTACCCCCCCAAATCAGTTCCTCTTCCCCCCCCCCCCCACACACACACAAGTTCACCTCTGTATCCCCCCAAATAAGTTCCCCTCTGTACCAGCCCCACACACACACAAGTTTACCTCTGTATCCCCCCAAATAAGTTCCCCCTTGTACCCCCCACACACACACACATTCACCTCTGTATCCACCAAATAAATTCCCCCTTGTACCCCCCCCCCCACACACACACGTTCACCTCTGTATCCCACCAAATAAATTCCCCCTTGTACCCCCCCCACACACACACATTCACCTCTGTATCCCCCAAATAGGTTCCCCCCACCCCCCCCCCACACACACACATTAGTTCACCTCTGTATCCCCCCCAAATAAGTCCCCCCCTGTACCCCCCCAAATCAGTTCCTCTCTGTAACCCCCCCCCACACACACACACATTAGTTCCCCTCTGTACCCCCCCCCAAATCAGTTCCTCTCTGTACCCCCCCCCCCCACACACACACATTAGTTCCCCTCTGTAGCCCCCCAAATCAGTTCCTCTCTGTACCCCCCCCACACACACACACATTAGTTCACATCTGTACCCTCGCACACCTGTTTCCCTCCGTACACAATTCAATGCACTTGTGGTGGCCTCACCTAGAGGAGAGCGGCGCTGCTGCCTGTCCTCCCACCACAGAACACATGACAGTCAAGGAAGAGGGAGGGGAAATCAAGGCAAGCCCGGACCTAACATGCAGGGCTTTCTTCTCAGGCCACCTAAATGCATCATGCAGTACTCCGGCCGTCTGCTCTGTGTCCCGGCTCTCTCTCTCTCCGCCCCTCTTCTCACTGCTGGCGCTTGGGCGGCATTGCAGGCTTGGACAGAGCCCTAAAAAACAGGCTGGCAGAACGGGGGATGGAGAGGTGGAAATTGGAATTGTTTGTGCACAGAGTCCGGCCGGGGATGTCTTCACAGGTGCGTTTTACCGCCCCCTAGCCTGGCGCCTATGCTGTCTCTTGTGGATGGTGTGGTGACACCGGCCGTCTGTCCCCAACTCCCCGTAGGTATTTTACAAATTAGAATCTCCAGCGAGTGGCTGGGGATCCGGATTTTGCCGCTCCTCCTACCCTGGCGCTCTAGGCAGCCACCTGACTTGCCTATTGCTAGCGCCGGCCCTGCATCCAAAGAGGAGAAAGATATGAAAACAAGCAATGTGATCATATGACAAATACAGATGGTGCAGCGCTCAAATAAAATAATAAAAGATGAATAGAAAGTCCATAAAATCGCAGTACACCTCCAGTGAGTGCCAATGTAGACAGACAGATGACTGTGTAGATAACTTCACACGTGCTAGGCACACATCCACCACCACATGAAATCGGATGAAAATCCCCTCGGCCAGGGAACGCGGTGACGTGGCGGTGACGTTGACGCCGCCACGTCACCAAACCCGGAAAAAAAATGCTTCCGCGCATGCGTCGAATCCATTCTAAGCATGTACTAACCAGCGGACAGATCCGATGGACAGGTTTGTAGCGGACAAATTTCAAAGCATGCTTTGAAATTTGTCCGATGGACAAACCTGTCTGCTCGCCCGTACACACGATCGGATTTGTCTGCTGAAACGGTCCGTCGGACCAGTTTCAGCAGATAAATTTGATCGTGTGTACGCGGCCTATGATGTAAGAGGTCTGTGGTGGACACGACACATCAGAACTTGGTAGGCAGGTTGTGGAAATATCCAGGATCATCACTACCAGAAAGACATCAGAATTCACATGAACAGATGGATATATTGTGCAATCATCAACAGGATATTATCCGGTGTGAGAAAAGAAGCAACAATAGTGAATATTGTAGTTTACTTACAGGTAAAAAAGGAACATTGTGACTTATAAAACTCTGCGGCTCTCAGCGTGCTTGCATCGGCCAGCCTAACATGTTTCATCCTATGTGGATATCATCAGAATTACACAAAACTCTGGTCTGGCCACCAGGAAGGATGAGTT
The DNA here is from genome assembly GCA_029574335.1 of Rana kukunoris. Taxonomy (NCBI): domain Eukaryota; kingdom Metazoa; phylum Chordata; class Amphibia; order Anura; family Ranidae; genus Rana; species Rana kukunoris. Next base: position 42,913,859 of record CM056059.1, read on the forward strand.
GGAACTGGAGAGAATCCAGAGAAGGGCAATAACGCTAATAAGTAGGCTGGAGGACCTCAGTTACAAAGAACTACTACAAACATTAAACATATTTTCCCTGGAGAAGAGACACATAAGAGGAAATATGATAGCGATATACAAATATCTTGTGATTCTGGCATAGGAAGTAAGCTATTCGGTCTCAGATTGCTTAACAGAACGTGTGGCCACTCAATGAAGTTAGAATAGAAGCAGTTTAACCTTAAAGTTATTGTAAAGTCTTGGTTTTTTTTTATATACCGTATATAAGAATAACAAACATGCTATACTTACCTGCTCTGTGCAATGCTTTTTCACAGAGCAGCCCAGATCCTCCTCTTCTTGTGTCTTGCTTGGGCACTCTTGGTCCCTCCCTCCTGTTGAGTACCCCCACAGTAAGCAGCTTGCGATGGGGCACCCCAGCCGGGCCACAGCTCCCTGTGTCCATTCAGACACAGAGCTGTGGTTCGGCCCCCGTCCCCTCTCTCTCTCTCTCTCAATTGGCTTATTGACTTTGATTGACAGCAGCAGGAGCCAATGGCACCACTGCTGTGTCTTAGCCAATTAAGGAGGGAGAGTCCCGGATGGCCGAGACACTTGTGGATATTGCTGGATTGAGAGGGGGCTCAGGTAAGTATTAGAGGGGCCGCGGGGGGCTGCTGCACACAGAAAGTTTTTATCTTAATGCATAGCGGGTACTTTACTGTCAGAGCGGTAAGGATGTCGAACTCTCTTCCACAGTGTCTGCAAGGAGTATCAAAAACTTAAAAAACAAAAATGAACATCTTAGCTAACATAATATACAGGGATATTGAAAATGGTATTAACATTAACACACACCCACATAGGTTTAACTGGATAAATTGATGTCTTTATTTAATCTTACCAACTATGTAATTTTGTAACTACGTAACTAGATGACAAAAGTGAAAGATGGGCCTCACAACCCATGTCACATCCTGCGTGACATCTTCTCCTAAAGCATCACAATGCCTAAATCTGATTGGCTCAATGTCATCATTGATCCTGATGGTCCTGATGGTCATATGAGCACATTGACACCTTGGGAATGCAGATTTATGTCCCCTTGCAACAGGTCTAGCCTCCTCTGTTGTTGTACTCACCCAATTATACACCCGGTTCTCTATAGTTACAGCCCATGATGATTATTATTTGAGTCCATAGATTGAGATACCAACCAGTGAAGGGATTTTCATCCTCCCATATTGGCTACATAAGCCTGGTTTTCCACTCTCCTGGAACTCACAGTGTGGAGATTGACAGAAATACCCTCCAGCTAGAACCAGCTTTCTAATGTCTCGATCGGAATTTCTGATGAAAAAAGTCCAACAGAATTTTTTCATCGGATATTCCGACCACATGTGTACCCCTTCTGAGATTTTCCTTCGGAAATTCTGACGGACTAATGCCGCGTACACACGATCACTTTTTGTGATGAAAAAAAACGACGTTTTCTGTGAAGTAAAAAACAACGTTTTTGAAACGTCACTTTTCAAAGACGATATTGCCTACACACCATCGTTTTTTCACAAAAAGCGAGGTTACGTTCACCACTCTTTTCCATTGAAGCTCGCTTCATAACTAGCTTCTGGGCATGCGCGGGTTGAAAAACGTTGTTTTAAACAACGTTTTTGCTACACACGGTGACTTTTTGTAAAACAAAAAACGACGTTTTGAAAAACGACACAAAAAATTCAAGCATGTTGGAATTTTTTTTTGGTCGTTTTTTATGACACAAAAAACGACGTTTTGCGCACACACGATCAACTAAAATGACGTTTTAAAAAGTCTTCATCAAGTCTTGCATTAAAGGGTCACTAAAGGAAAATTTTAGCTAAATAGCTTCCATTACCTTACTGCAGTCCAGTTTTCATGTCCTCATTGTTTGTTTTTGCTATGATGTTGCTGTAATCCTTCTCTGTTCTGGACACTTCGGCCCGGATTCAGAAAGGACTTACGCCGACGTATCTCCTGATACGCCGCCTAAGTCCATTGATGCGCCGTCGTATCTACGCGCCTTATTCTTGAAATTAGATACGCCTGAATTTTGGCTTAATCCGACTGACGTAAGTCTCCTACGCCGTTGGATCTTGAGCGCATACTTCCATAGATTTACGAGTCGAATATGTAAATGAGCAAGATCCGCCGATTCACAAACGTACTTGCGCCCGTCGCTGTCATCTACACCGTTTACGTAAGGCTTACGTCCGGCGTAAAGTTACCCCTGCTATATGAGGCGCAGGTAATGCAAAAGGTATGGGCCAGGGAACGACGCTGTCGAATTTTACGCCGCGTACGCCGTTTACGTAGTACTACGTGAATAGGGCTGTGCGTAGGTTACGTTCACGTCGTAGGCATATCTTAGGCAGCTATTTCGATGTAACTGTGAGCATGCACACTGGGATGCGTCCAAGAGCCGACGCATGCGCAGTTCATTTTTTGAAGCTCAGCCCATCATTTGCATGGGGTCACGCTTCATTTAAATATATCACGCCCACTTCCACCTACTTTGACTTACGTTCGGCTTACGCCGACAACTATACGCTGCGCCGGCGCAACGTGGAGTGCATATACTTCATGAATAGCAGGAAGAGGATTATCAGAGTTGATTTTCTAAAGTGCCACATCCAAATGAGAAATCAAAAAGAATAAAGGCAAAGCCCCCTAGTCGGACTTTAAAGGCACTGTGGTGTGTCAAATGTAGTTAGAGAAAACATAGTATTACAATATAATTTATTGAAGAAGTATCAGATAAAAGTTGATTACATGATCTATAACAAATACAAAAAATACAAAATAATGAAATATAGTTCAACATATATTGCTGTGTGATGTGATGCCCTGTGTGGTCATGAATAGCAGGCTTGCTTCTCTACGTTGTGCCGGTGTAGCGTAAAGACGATACGCTACGCCGGAAAAAATATACGCCGCTCTACGTGAATCTACCCCTTCCTGATTGTCTGTTTCCTGATGAAAAAAGTCATGAGAGCTTTCTTTCTGTGGTCACTAATCAAGGAGGTGTGATTACTATGTGTCTAAAACCCCTCAGAACCAATCACTTTAGTTTTACAAACCATCACTGCCCTCTATTGGCTCTGTGTCTCTGTACATCACAGAAGCATGAAAAAGCATGCAAAAACTAAACTGAAACTGCAGGTACATTATATGATTGATTTCTATCTATTTTTAATCATTTTCAAAAGGAATTCGTTAACTATTATGTCTCTATACCCTTTAAACAGTCAGTTCAGCAAAAGAAAATGTTTCCTTTACAACTCCTTTAAGTTATATCTGCCAAGTTAGCCCTTTTCTCACAATAGGACATTCTAAAATCATTTTGTGAGCTATACTTCTCATCTATGGATTAGTGTAGTATTTAAAATCTGACCCTATCAGCCTTTGTAGTAGCCACAGCATCCACAAAGTATCATAAGTTTTAGGCCTTATTTCTGAGAGTGTTTTCCTAAGGACATTGCAAAGCCACATACCTAAAGTTACCTCATCCTTTCATAATAAATAAAGGTTTGGTGCTTTCATCATTTCAAGTTACCCCTGGTCACCCACACACAATAGATGTAGAAGAACCTCTCAAAGGCCACATAACTGCATTCAGTGCAAAAAGAAGCTCCATGAACCTTTTACGAAGTTGAAAAAAAAAACATACAAATAAGAAACAAACACAGAAAAAAAAACTCAAGGTTTAATGCCCCAGATGATGTTTGTACTCGGAGTCTCAGGTGATCGTGCTAGGGAAAGGTCTGAGGGGAAAACAGGGAAATTGATCTGAGGTGGGAAAGTGACCTGAGGTGTGCCGGGGTCACGTGGTCAGTATGCCTAAAAGGGGGCATAACCAAGTAGAAGTAAAAGAAGAAATAGCAATAAAAAAGGGGATGGGTGGGTGGGACACAAGAAAACCGATGCCCAGAAGGAGGATGGAGGGCGGGTTTAAATACCTTCCGACTCCTCCTACAAACCCAGGCTGATCTGCGGTCAGCCTTTCACTTGTACTCTGAGTCTCAGCTGATCGTGCTAGGGAAAGGTCTGAGGAGAAAATAGGGAAATTGATCTGAGGTGGGAAAGTGACCTGAGGTGTGCCGGGGTCACGTGGTCAGTATGCCTAAAAGGGGGCAAAAAATAAAACAGTAGGATGAGCTAGCCAAGAGATTTGAAATTAAAGTAACTGTATGCAACCACAAGCCCCCAACGTAAGAATGCCTGTGACAGACATGTGGAGCTGACATATATCCGGAAAAGAAAGCTGACTACCGCCAATCTAACTTCTCAACAACGAGAATACAGACCCCTCGACGAATGGCAGCAGAAACTGCACCTGTACTGCAAGCACGGCCCGGAGAGGATATTGAAGTTCTACCCTGGTTAAGCAGCAGGGAATGGCTACGAGTCATGCCCTGTGCTAGAAGAGAAGGGAGTACTAGGGAAAGTAAAGTGGCCTATCCCCGAGTACATTCGCAAAAGTCTAGTGCCCCGACTGTCCTGGGCCCAGCTTAAAAACCCGTTTGAGCTGAAAGTGGCAAAAGAAGCAAAAAGGCAAGTAGGAACTGAATGTCAGTGAGAAAAAGAACCCAGGACTTGAAGATCAAGCTCCGTCTGTAAAAAAGAAGGCTGTATCAGGAGTTTCAAGGAGAGCGTGCTACCATGCATAGAATTCGTAACCGGAGAAAGACAGATGGCGGCAAACTCTGCGATATCTGCTGCCCGTGACATGAAATCTGCAAAGAAGAACAACATCGTTAAAAACAACATAATCAACGAGCCCCAACTCACCTTAGGAAAAATCCCTACCTCCCTTACCCCTACCTACGTAGGTGTCCGTGACTAACACACGCAGTAACGTAGAGCAGGAATGAAAATGTAGCGGAAGACTGAAATGTGTCAGTCTCAAGAAACTAGAAAAAAGAAAAAAAGTGTAGCGCCAAAACTATATAGATGTAGGAAAAACCATAAATGGCCAGGGTGATGTAGCTACCAGCCAAAATACAGTAAGACCTAAGGTGCAACCTTCGTGAAGAAGATCATAGACTATAAGCTATGAAACACCAGCTATTGAGCTGGGTGAAACAAATAACAATAATAAAAAAAAACACAAACTGAAGGTTATGTGAAAAGTGTTGCAACAAAATAAGTGCAGCTGAAAACAAATGCAAGAGGTCCTGAAAACAGCAAAAAAAAGGGGGGAGGGGGGATAGGTGTAGGTTTGAGGATGTTGATATTCCAGTTTCCCCAAAACAGACTGATTGTTCATTCAGTTTGAAACACCTCATCCATATACATGGGCAATCCTTTCCCTCAGAAACAGGTCATCTTCCCAGGACATTCCTTGGCATATATATATTAAGGTACTCTTACCAACTTTTGTTGACCCACGGCTCACCGTATGGTGGGTAGGTCTTCAAAGCTTGTATAGGCTAGCCGCCCTCCGATCATCCCAATGGGTAAATCGATGTCCCAGGTTGTGATGCTGTAAGCAGATCCCAAAAGGAGAGCAGGTATCGCTGGCCTCAGGAACGTCAGACAGAACAGTGAAGATGTGAGACTCCGTATTTCATGGAAGATATGAAAAAAAGAGGGCGAGAACACCTCCTCATCGTGTAGAAATTTATTAAAAGTTGATCAAAAAGTATTGACACAGCAAAGAGATCTGCAAATCTCATTAAAAATTCCAAGCAAGGATACAGTCCATGTACCAAAATATAAAAGCAAAAAAAAACCAAAAGATAAAAAGTTCCACACTGCACATCAAGGAAACCACAGCAAGCAAAAATCCTGGTAGTAACGCAATAGTGGTGATAAAAGTCCAGTTAACCGACCGGTTTCGTCTTCACAGACATCTACTGGGTTATGGAACAGCAAGGCTGAGCAACCTGAGACAAATCAGGCCAATTAAAAACGTAACACTCAAGCCTATGAACCTGAAGACGTGTCAGGCAAGTGATGTAATTTGTGAGATAATGTGACGTATTAACGTGATGAAAGCCGTGAGAGAGGGGACTTGCCACCGCACAAGCCAATTAGAAACGAACATCTTAATCCGACAGTACCCGTAGACGTGACAGGTAACCAGCAGTGGAGAGTGGCCATGAACAAATATGAATGCACAGACTATGAAAATAAAATGTAGATAAGTGTGAACTAATGCAGCTGGACTGAGAATAAGACAAACCCATGAATTGCAAAGGCCGAGCAACCTGAGGCGTAGCAGGCAAATTAAAAACGTACACTCAGGCCCGATGATCCTGAAAACGTGTCAGGTCATAGTATGTCGAGATGCATGAAACGTATGAGAAACGGATGAGGAGACTTTCCACCGTACAAGCCGATAAAAAACGATCATCTCAATCCGTAAGCACCCATAGACGTGATGGGTGACCCCCCCAGCGGTGAAACTCCATGAATCTACAATGATGAAATCAACTACCAATTAGAAACCATCACGACTGAAACCTGTATGATAGACCTGAATTTGCATGAGCGACGTGAAGTAGCATGAGAGACATAAGCACCCGAGCACACGAATAGCATGAGAAGTAAAAAAGCATGAGAAGTGAATAGTACGAGAAACGTGAATAGTACGAGAAACGTGAATAGTACAAGAAACGTGAATAGTACGCGAATAGAAAAAACAGGAGAAACACGAATAGCATGAGAAGCGTAATACACTTGAGAACATAATACCCAGAACAGCGTAAACGTATGAAAAGCGTAATCGTATGAGAAGCGTAAACGTGTATGATAGACCTGAAGTTGCATGAGCGACGTGAAGTGGCATAAGAGACATAAGCACCCGAGCACACGAATAGCATGAGAAGTAAAAAAGCATGAGAAGTGAATAGTACGAGAAACGTGAATAGTACAAGAAACGAAAAAACATGAGAAACACGAATAGCATGAGAAGCGTAATACACTTGAGAACATAATACCCAGAACAGCGTAAACGTATGAGAAGCGCAATCGTATGAGAAGCGTAAAACGTATGAGAAGCGTAATCGTACATACATACATTAATAACCAATAATTGCATCACAACTAAAACCTGCAAGAGAAACGTAAATATGGGAAAACATGAATAGCATGAGAAACGTAACGTAAAACGCACCGTAGAAACGTAAAATTGTCTGAGGAACGAAAAAACATGAGACATAACTGCATGAAACAATGTAAAATAGCATGAGAACATAACTAGCCTGAGAAACGCGACACATGAAAGTGCAACGCACAAGAACATGACTAGCGTTAGAAACGTAATCGCAAGGGAACATGACCAGCATGAGAAACGTGATCGCCTGGGAACCGTAACTAGCTCGAGAAATGTGCACATGAGAAACTTAACCGCATGGACATGACTAACATGAGAAATGAAAACACATGAGTAAACCATGAGAAACGTAATCGCATGAGAACATGACATCCTGAGAAACGTCACGCAATCCCACGAGAACGTAACCGCATGAGAAACGTGATCGCCTGAGAACCATGAGAAACGTAATCGCATGAGAAACAAATCACATGAGAAACGTGATACCATGAGAAACGTAATTGCATCAGTAACAAAACACATGAGCCGTAATCGCATGAGAAACGTAATCACATGAGGAACCATGAGAACGAATTGCATGAGAAACGTAACCGCATGAGAAACGTGATTGCATGAAAAACGTAGTCGCATGAAAAAACGTAAACCCATCCGAAACAAACTCACATGAGAACATAAAACCATAATCGCATGAGAAACAATCCTGCATGATAACTGCAATCGCACCAGAAACGTAATCGCATGAGAACATAATACCATAGGAAACGTAATCGCATGGAAACCTAGTCGCATGAAAAACAGTCGCCTGAAAAAATGTAATCACATCAGAAACATGATACCATGGGAAACGTAATCATATCAGAAACATAAAACCATGGGAAACGTAGTCGCATGGGAAAAGTAATCACATCAAAAAAGTGATCGAGTCAGAAACATACCATGGGAAACGTAACCGCATGGGAAGACACCATGAAAAAAACGTAATTGCATGAGAAGACACCATGAGAAACGTAATTGCATGGAAACGTAGTCGCATGAAAAAAAAAGTAATCGCATCAGAATATCATGGGAAACGTAATTGTATCAGAAACATAATACCATGGGAAACTTAGTTGCATGGGAAACGTAGTCACATGAAAAACGTAATCGAGTCAGAAACATACCATCGGAACCGTAGTCGCCGCATGGGAAACGTAGTCACATGAAAAACGTAATTGAGTCAGAAACATACCATGGGAAACGTAGTCGCATGGGAAACATAATACCATGGGAAACTTAGTCGCATGGGAAACAGTCGCATGGGAAACATAGTCGCATGGGAAGACACCATGAGAAACGTAATCGCATGAGAACGTGATGGCATTAGAAATGTAACACACGAGGACCGTGATCGCACATGAACATGATCGCATGAGAAACCATGGGAAACATAATCGCATGAGAACTACCATGCGAAACGTAATCCCATGAGAACCACCATGAAAACCGTGATTGCATGAGAAACGTAACACGATGACCACGATCGCACACTAACGTAATCGCATGAGAACGTGACCGCACGTGAAACATAATCGCATGAGGACATCACTAGCATAAACACATTGCATGAGGACATTACTAGCATAAGAACACATAGCATGAGGACATAACTAGCATGAAAAATGTAATCGCCTGACATGAATAGCATAACATGAATCGCATAACATGAATCGCATAACATAAGAGAAACGTAACCATCAGAAGAACCTTAACTAGCAGTAGAAACTCAGAAACTTTTACGGGAAGCACTCAGCACCCACTGGGCTGTAACTGGGAGACATGTGTCACAGGGGAGGAAACGGGCCGTGCTGGGGAGGATCCTCCTTCAGCCAAACAGCACTCAGCTACATGACACAGCTAGGAGGAAGCAGAGTGCGGACAGGGAAAGCACATGCCCACACACCCGACCCCCCCCTGCACCGGGATGCGACATCTGATGCTGACTGAGCCCACCAAACTACCTCACCTGACCCAACCAACATCCCCCCATGTGAGGTACTAGACTAGCTTGAGGAGCCATGGAGCGGGTGACGTCATTGGAGCAAACGGGGGGCGGGAGGAACAGGCAGGCGGTCTCCATGGAGCCCTGCACCACGTGGACGTGGGTGCCCGGAGGAGTGAGAGGGAGGACGGCTGGCTCCCCTCTCACCGAGTATGCCCGGAGGAGCAGGAGGGAGAACGGAGGGACCCCCCACAGCGTGAGCCCGAGTGGAGAAGCAGGCGGCCCCTATGATGCTGACAAGGGCCTGGCTGACATGGTGGACAGCCCCCCCAATGGTGCCTGCCACAACTACAGACCTGCACCCCCCCTGCAAGCATCGGGAGAAGCGGGAGGCGGTTGGGTTGAGCGGTGCTCAGCTGACGGAGGAGGATGGGGTACAGACAGTCCGGTCCGCTGGGAATCCTGAGGAGAGCACAATGGACACCTGCAGCAGCTGCCTCCATTGCTCTGGACAGAAACAGGAAGTGACGTGCAATATCCAGAAACCCCACACACACAAGAAAACCGACGCCCAGAAGGAGGATGGAGGGCGGGTTTAAATACCTTCCGACTCCTCCTACAAACCCAGGCTGACCTGCGGTCAGCCTTTCACCAGTTATGCCGAAAGTAGTAGTCTATGCTCAGTTTCACCATGTTAGTTCCTATGTGATCTGCAAATAGTTTTTTACCTTGTAAACTTTTAATCTTCTCTGTTTGGACTTACGCTATTTCAAATACAACATCACAGTTCTATGCTATGTTAGAGTTCTTCTTCTCCTTTCTTTTATCATACGTGGGATTGAGAAACAGAGAGAGCAGCTACTTGTGGAGCCTAGTAAAGTGTGGATTTGTATAATGTATGCAATCTGTCCTTTAGATGTAGACAGGATGATGGAAGTATCAATTTCCATCATCCTGTCTTCATCCAAAGGATGGATCTTATGCATTATACCAATCCATGCTTTACTAGGCTCCTATAATGTGGAGTCTAGTAATCTGATAAGGGCACAGCCTTTCTTTCTATCACGTGGAAGGTGCACTTTTGGTGTCTAATCGTTTACCATTACTGAGACACTAATATTTAAGAACATTTTATCTATGTTGGATTTTTTCACGGATATGAACATTTATATTTCAGATGTTCTCATGGATTTATAACTGTATATATAATTTATATTTTGGTTTTATCACTTTCCATTTTAGCACAGCCATTTTTGGTTTTTATATTTGGGGGGGTAGCAAACAAGACATTCCATCCTCCAAACCCCCAATCGGTCGGTCGGTCCAGCACTTATGCCATTTAGTACACGGCAACTTCGGCTCCTTCCTGCTTCTCCTCCTCCTCCTCAGCATCTTGTTCTTCACGAAGGCTTCCTCCTCAGTGGCTTCCCTCCTTTTTCCCTCGGTGTGGCGGCCAATACAATTGCTTCTCCTCTTGGCCAATTGAGCCCCAAGCCCACCCTTTTTTGAAGCCAATTAGAGCCTCTGGCTCTAATCACGTGCTTCTAAAAAACAAAAACAAAACTATTGGAATCAATGCATCCAGTGCCCTGCAAGTAGATAAGGACGCATGGATTAGGGGGGCGGCACCCCTGGGCCCCTAATGGATGGGTCGCCACTGCATCAGGCAGATATTTAGGCTTTGCCCAACTTTCCAGAAGAGCACTCGGGAATTTCCATGAACTGGACGTTTCCAAAACATTGAAGAAATACTTATTGTAACGGAACTATGTATTTTGCCTGTACATCTATAATAATCATGCAGTGGGATATTATGAGGTGTGAGTGTCCTCTGTCTGTCTAGATGTGGATTAGAACTGAATCAGCCTGGCTCCTACAACTTCTCTTTAGGTATGCTAATGCACCTCTCTATTCCCAAAGGTTAATTGATCTATTGTGTGTGTGAAAGACCTGTGTTTATCCTTAAAAGATTGTATATTGTATTCCAAATTAGCAGTCTCCTGTCAGTTGTATTAAAACAGCATGTCACTTATGTTCAGAAGAACTGTCAGGTTTTGCGGTGCCAAAATGTTTAGCTACTAATGGGATTATCTGTGATTGAATTGTATTTGAGAAAGGAATGTGGCTTCTTTGACCTAGTGCCAGGGGGGTCTAACTTGGGGCCCCCCTGTGGAGGGAGGGGGCGGAGAGCTCCAGTGTTCCTTGATTATTCACAAGTTTGTAACTAGATATAAACCAAGAAATGTACCATTAAAGTTGTCTACTTGACCCTTCAAAGCGTAGCCTGTCTCGTTTTTGAAAGGGCATGCGATGGGGTTATTATTCTGTCCGTTTTACAACTGGACCTGACTCTCCCTCTGGATCTCGTGGATGAGCTTATACCGGACTTACTTGCATAGCAACTTGCCAGGGGAAAAGACATCTCCAATGGCTGATACACTTATCTGTTACTGCTCCTTTCAGATCATCTGACAAGCTTTTTATAATCACAAAAGGGAAGTACCGGGAAAAAGAGGCTACTGCAGGGACTTTGGCAAGCTGGGTTGTTAAACTCATATGGAGAGCATGCAGAGCAAGGGGTTGTGAATTTCCCTCAGTGGTGGCTGCACACTCTACCAGGGCGGTGGCAGATTCATGGATGGCCCTTTCTAATGTGTTGATGGAAACCATGTACAGCAGCATTATGATCTTCTCAGAGCACTTGTTTAAGACTTTCGAGAGTTGACCCAGACTCCTTGCCACCTGTAGATTTCAGCAGAAGAACAATCCAGTCTTCTGTCATGGTCTAAATAAAAAATGTGGTTTTGTCAAGCAGTACCAACCCCATTGGCTAGTTATTTATCACTAGTATGCTGCCTTGCTGGCGTTAGGAAAACTGAAAATTGTATCAAATACTTACAGTAATTTCCTGATGCCAAACCATGGCAGCATATAGGCCCACCCTTGTACATTTCGGTATGTGGCTTGTTTCAAAGAATAGGGGGTCATCTAACAACCCCCTTTTTTTATGCTAGTCACTAGCCCTGAGGGAGTGGTCAAGAGGTGGAGCTCTATCACTAGTATGCTGCCATGGTTTGGTGTCAGGAAAGGAAAATTACCATAAGTATTTGACACAATTTTCAATTTTTAAGGATACAATCTAAAGATATGGTGAATCCTGGCTGCATTGGTATTGCTGAATCCTGGCTTCATTCTTCACACAATTGGACTATTAATATTCCTATTGCCTCTTGGGGATTGGGAAGGAATGTGTTTCCCCCACTGCGGGAAGTCCGAATGACTTTTTCCATCAGAAATTCCGACTGTGTGTATGCCCCATCGGACTTTTTTCCAAGGAATTTCATCGGAGTTTAGATAGAGAACGTGTTCTCTTTTACTCCGATGGAATTCCGTCAGAATTCCGATGTGAGTCTGGCCGGGCAAAAGCCCAATCGTGTGTACGGGGCATCAGTCATAAAAGCATGTAAACATAACAATTATTAACCCCTTCAGCTCCCTCTGTCCTGACAGGTACACTTTGCCAGTCACAAAGTCAAATAATCTAGCTACAGCAATTGTACATCTTTGCACATTTTCTGTGCTATTATTTTGTACCTTCAAGCTATATTTTAGCATTATTACTGCAGAAAGAACAATGCTGAGTTGTTATCCATGCTGGAGACTCTAAGAGGTTCTGGATGACATTTCATTGATATTTATTTCATTATTCTCTATTTTACAGGCAAAGAAGGTCTCAGGTTTAAAAATTATCAATAAATATTCATCTTGCACACTAGAATGCTTGATGTGTCATTTGCCTCTATCAGTAGTATAGTAGCTATGGTAACTGCTCTGAAAATTAGCAGGAAGGATCAGCGTCCAGTGGATGTGAATGGAGTATTTCTTAGCTTCTTAGCAGTAAGCTTTCAATCATAGATGAATAGAAGGTAAATTAAAGTGGAAGACTAGAGACTTAGAACAATCTTACATAGGTAGCAAGGAGAGAGGAATTTGTGTGCTCTGCAGTACTGCTAACAATCTGCAGCCTAGCCAGAATATCCGCCATAGAAAGTTGGGACAAGAAGTAGCAGAACTGAGGAGTAATCATCAGTGAATCATGTTATACAGAGTTCTTTTTAATTCCCGAGGGCTTTGTGTGCAGTTAGATCATTAATTCCATAATGTAAATAAGGATCAAGCAAATTAGAACTTTTTGTGAGCTCATGCACACTTACTAAGGTACGTTTATTTATTTTTAAATCTTTTGTTTACAGTTTGTCCAAAATGCAATTTGTATACTCACTGAGTCCATTGAAGGACACAGAATTATTTACCAAATGGGTTATACTGCCACTCAGCGGAGGATTGGACAGTGGAAAACAAAAAAAAAAGCTGTAGACCAGCCCATAGTGTATAACCCCTCCCACGACCAGCAGGCATTAGTTTTGCAGCAAAGCAGTACCAAGAACCTTAAAGACTGAGTTCACTTATTTATTTTTTACTAAAATTCAGCTCCCCTATGTACCAATATACAGTGGGTATACTGTAGAAAAGAATCACAACCTTTAAAAATAATCAAATGTTGTTGCTTTGAAACAAGGCCTGAGACATTATCCATTTTGAACTGTAAATCCCCTGATCAACATACTTGTGAGCAAGAGTGTTTGTTTTCTGCTATCAAGCCTAAAATAAAGACAGACACAGTTTTCATTTTGTCCAGCTGTATTTACTCAGCACAATGTATAACATCAAAGTGAAAGATATAATACCAACATGTCAGAAAAAAAATGATTAAAACAGAATCACTGAGTTGGAAAAAGGATCACCCTTGTATGTCAGTATTTTGTTGGACCACATTTTTATTTTTTTATTTTGTAATTGTATTTTCATTTGTTTTTTATAGAAAATACAAAAAATAATAATAACCAAACAAGGGTTTGACAGTAAAATATAACACATGTTAGCACAATACAAAGAAATAGCTAAATGTGTACAGTATATAAAGTTTCTGAAGGCATTGCAACCACAGATGTCTAGACATCATAGCAAGGAAATCAAGGCACATATTGTTTACAGTCAAGGTTATTTAGGTCCAAATACTATATGGAGGAGGGATCCTATAATAAACATGCAGATAATGGAAATTTTAAAGAGACGGACAGCCGCACTCCAAAAGAACTCTTGAGTTGTCTTTATTTGGAAAAACAGCAAAAAATGCACCACAAAGACACAGCAAAAATCAGGAAAAAGGACAGCCGACACGTTTCACACTGGTTCAGTGCTTAGTCATGGGTTAATAAACATGCACTTGGAGAGTGTGATGAAGCAGGTTAGAATATTAGAAAACTCCAGCTATAGTAAGCCAAGGTAACAGAGTCCCAAACATAGACATGTCCAAGCTCTCCCAAATGTTACTAAATTGTGGAACAACATCATGCACAGTAGCTGTTAGGTACTTAATTCTCTGGATCTCAGAGCTATTTACTGAAATAATCGAGACCTATTCGGGGAAGTACTTGACAGACAGCAAAGTGAAATGGCAGCCTCCTGTCAGCCAAAAGAATATATGAGATCAATCGTTTATAGGCTTGGCAATACTGGAACAATGAAAGACTCAACAAGCAGGATCAAGTGGCAGGAACAGGCCCGTCAAGGACTGGAGTAACATCACCACCTCAGTCCAGAAGGGCTGTATCTGAGAACAAAGCCAAAAAATATGAAGCAATGAGCCCAATTCCGGGCCACAGAGCAAGCACCTGTCTAAGCAAGAGGGATCCTGTCTATGTATGAGCTCTGGGGTCCTATACCAAAACATCAACATTTTTAAAGTGGTCTCTCTCTGCACCACATTTAGAAAACTTAAAGGGGTTGTTAAGGGTCATTTTTTATTTTCTAAATAGGTTCCTTTAAGCTAGTGCATTGTTGGTTCAATAACCTTTTCCTTCGATTTCCCTTCTAAATGTTTTTTTTCTTTGTCTGAATTTCTCAGTTTCGTGATCTCCTCGGTAATCTTTCCACCATAATCTGAGCTGTTCTGGCTGGGGGTTAGTCAGCCAGAACTTACTGAGGAGGAACAGGAAGTGAGAAATTCAGACAAAGAAAACAAACAAAAAAAATCATTTAGAAGGGGAATCAAAGGAAAAGGTTAGTGAACCAACAATGCATTAGCTTAAAGCAGTGTTTCTCAATTCCAGTCCTCACGCCCCCCAACAGGTCATGTTTTCAGGATTTCCCTCAGATGAAAAGGCTGTGGGAATTACTAAGGCAGTGAAACTGATCAAATCACCTGTGCAAAATAATGGAAATCCTGAAAACCTGACCTGTTGGGGGGGCGTGAGGACTGGAATTGAGAAACACTGGCTTAAAGGAACCTATTTAGAATATAAAAAAAAACCTTCACAACCCTTTAAAACCTGAAGTCCAAATCTTCTCCTACATCTGTAAAGAGAATAGTTGCTGTAAAATGCAAGGCCCACTTACACATATAGTAATGAGTGTCTTCAGTAAGAGAAGTAGCTTCATGAAGGATGCAGTAAGTGAAGGACACCAAGTGTAATTGATGAGGGCCCTGTGCACATATATATTCAAATGAGGTGGGTCTATCCAGAGTTAGGAATGTGAACATGAGAATTAAATACATTTCTAATTTGTAAATATAAATAAAACATATTGGTAGGGATATCATATTTTTCCCATAACTCTTCAAAAGTATGTAGTCTACAAGTAAAAGGTTGTACTAGGTTACGAAGTCACATTTTTTTAATTAAAGCCCTAAAGAGGTTGTAACCCTAAAAAAAAAAAGAAGAGAGATCTTGTGCTGTCTAATCTGTCCCTCTCTATGATGTAAAAAAAAATGGTTGTTTCTGGGTTCCCCTGTGTGTGCTGACCATGGTAATCATGGCTGCTGATCCATGATTACCACGTAACCATGGTCAGGTTACGTGCCTCTGTCATCCTGCTGTTCTCCTCTCTCCCTACCCAGGATTTACATAGGGGCCATTGGAGCTGCAGCTTCCTCAAGATAGAGCAATTTGCCCCAAAAAAAAAAAGATTGACTTTGAGGAATGTAGCAGGGGTCACAGAGACTACACATTTAGAGGATATGCAGCTAAATATCCATCCCACAACTGGTCAAAATATGGGGCTGCCATCATTTATGGTTCCGGAGATACGGGGCTACTTGCACAGCCTGTCAGAAGCTACATAAAGAGCGACCAGTATAAATACAAGCTGACACACTCTGCAACAGCAGACTGAGAGGATGAGATCAAAGTGCTTATAATAATTATTTGTTAATTACTTATGGTAATTAACCCCTTACCACCCAGACCAATTCTGACACTTCTCTCCTACATGGAATATATATATATATATATATATATATATATATATATATATAATATATATATATATATATATATATATATACACACACACACACACATTATATATATACAGTATATATATATATATATATATATATATATATACAGTATATATATATATTGTGACAGGAAGTCAGGTAAATCTGTGGGTGTTTTCACAGATGGGAGATACATTTCTGCCTTGTTTAGACAATTCACCAATTACTATTAGGTGTCGGCTGCAGAAATAGCCGTTCAGAATGAAGCAAATTGAGGCCTCTATAAGACATCCAAAGGATGACTACTGATTTCTGCATCCTGAGGCTTTTTGAGTTAAGGAGCAGTCAGAAAGACTTCTGAAGAGGTGAGGCGGTTGTTGATTTTTCTATGTGATAAAAATCAAAAAGACACTGTGGGCCAGATTCACATGCATTTGCGGCGGCGTAGAGTAAGGCATTTACACTACGCCGCCGCAACTTACTAGAGCAAGTGCTTGATTCACAAAGCACTTACCTGTAAAGTTGCGGCGGCGTAGCGAAAATCCCCCGGCGCAAGCCCGCCTAATTCAAATGAGCCGGGTAGGGGGCGTAGAGCATTTAAATTAGGCATGTTCCCGCGCCGAACGTACTGCGCATTCGCCGTCCCAAAAACTTCCCGACGTGCATTGCGCAAATTGACATCGCAAGGACCTCATTGTTTTTGACGTGTACGTAAATGGCGTCCAGCCCCATTCACGGATGACTTACGCAAACGACGTTAAATTTTCAAATGGCGACGCGGGAACGACGGCCATACTTAACATAGGATACGCCACCTAGGGGGCATGTTTTTCTTTACGCCGCGTATCTCTTATGGAAACGTCGTAAAGTCACTGCTTCGGGCCCGCGTACGATCGTGAATTGGCGTATCTCGCCGATTTACATATTATCGGTGTAAATCAGCGGGAACGCACCTAGCGGCCATTTTAAAATTGCAGTTCCGATACGACGGCGAAATACAATTACGCCGCTCGTATCTGAACTCAATACCGGCGTATCTTGTTTTCTGAATACAGAAAACAGATACGACGGCGTAGGTTAGAAGTTACGCGGCTTATCTACAGATAAGCCACGTAACTTCTACCTGAATCTGGCCCTATTTGTTTTTCTGCTGTATGACCAGCAGTGTCTGCCCAGCAGTAGGCTGCGCCAGACTCCATAGGTAGGTTCCTGTGTTGTGAAGATAGACGCCCCAAGTGGCAAGGGTTTATTTTATGTTTTGTTTTGTTTATGCTGTTTTGATGCTTGCACTTGTATCCAGCAATATGGAAAAATAAACCATATCCTTTCTTTTCAACCATCCTCAACTGCCTTTCTGTATAGTTCAGCGTGTAGTGAACCCATCCAGGGGTCACACACACCCGCTACCGAGTTAATCCCTCACAATATATATAAAAAAAAACACTAAAGTTAGCACGATTTGTTTTTGTATACTAAGCCAGCGGTCATCAACCCTGATTTTATGTATTACCTTGGGGAGATGCAGACTAGAATATTGCAATCACCGAGCAGCAAATTATATCACCTGTGATGTATTTCAGTTATCTTGCAAACCTGGCCTGTTAGTGGGCCCTAAGGACGGGGTTTATGACCACTGTCCTAAGGGATGCTTTACATTTTTTTACAGGTTACATGTTTAGAGTTACAGAGGAGGTCTAGTGCTAGAATTATTGCTCTCACTCTAACGATCGTGGCGTATGTAACCTGTGTGTATCTGGCTCTGATACTAGCCAGGGCCTTTCCAGGGACTGAGTAGTACCTCTCCCCAGCCTGTCCCCACACCCTCTCACCTGCTGACCTGTAGATGGGGAATCACTCCTGTAGTATTATTGTGTTCTGCCTGTGAATACAATGATCAGTGTTGCTAACTATAGCTGGCAGCACTGATTGTTTTGGGAAAAACGTAACAGGCTGGTTGTACTCAAGTCAGATAATGGGCTGACTTGTGTAAAACCAGCTAGCCCATATATAGATCGACTATGGCTGGTCTCTGCTTAATTGACGTAATTTCAATATAGATATAGATTTCAATGTATATACCCCTTAACCACTACGCATTTCCTAAACATCCTTCCACAAACCTTTTTCATTTTTCCTTCCCAAATTCCCTTATCCTCCTCACCTGTACATACTCTCCACACTTCTCTCCTTTACATACTGCTCACTGTCATACCCTATACACCCCTCTCCTGTTCATAGTGCCCGCTGTCATACACTTCTCTCCTGTACGTAGTGCCCACTATTGCGCACTCCACATTCCTCTCCTGTACATAGTGCTCACTGTCATACCCTTCACACTCCTCTCCTATACATAGTGCCCACTCTCCACACTCCTCTCCTATACATATTGCCCCTTATCGCACTCTTAACGCTCCTCTCCTATACATAGTGCCCACTGTCATACCCTCCACACTCCTCTCCTATACATAGTGCCCCCTATCATACCCTCCACACTTCTCTCTTATACATAGTGCCCACTGTCATACTCTCCACACTCCTCTCCTGTGCATACTGTTCACTGTCATACCCTCCAAACTCCTCTCCTATACATAGTGCCTGCTGGCATACCCTATACACTCCTCTCCTGTACATAGTGCCCACTGTCATACACGTCTCTCCTGTACATAGGGCCCACTATCGCGCACTCCACATTCCTCTCCTGTACATACTGCTCACTGTCATACACTCTTCTATACATAGTGCCCACTATCCCACTCTCCACACTCCTCTCCTATACATAGTGCCCACTATCCCACTCTCCACACTTCTCTCCTATACATAGTGCCCCCTATCGCACTCTCCACACTCCTCTCCTATACATAGTGCCCCCTATCACACTCTTAACGCTCCTCTCCTATACATAGTGCCCACTGTCATACCCTCCACACTCCTCTCCTATACATAGTGCCCCCTATCATACCCTCCACACTTCTCTCTTATACATAGTGCCCACTGTCATACTCTCCACACTCCTCTCCTGTGCATACTGTTCACTGAAATACCCTCCACACTCCTCTCCTATACATAGTGCCCACTGTCATACCCTCCACACTTCTCTCCTATACATAGTGCCCACCATTATACCCTCCACACTCCTCTCCTGTACAAAGTGCCCGCTGGCATACCCTATACACTCCTCTCCTGTACATAGTGCCCACTGCAGTGGCGTAACCAGAGTTATGGGCGCCCGGGGCAGAATTTTTTTTTCGCCCCCCCCCCCCCTTGTATAATCATCCACTCTGGTTATAAGGATCTGTAATGTATCCCTCTCAGGGCTTTCAGCATGTAAGGGGTAAATGATTGCAGGATTAATCATTTAACCCCTTACTGTAAGGGATTAACAGACTGACCCCCCCCCACAACCACAGATCCCCCATCATAGACTGAACCCCCCCCCACAATCACAGATCCCCCATCACAGACTGACCCCCCACAATCACAGATCCCCCATCACAGACTGACCCCCTAAATAACAGACCTCTCATCACAGATGGATCCCCCCAATCACAGATAGACCCCCCACAATCACAGACCCCCTATTTAACAGACCTCAGACAGTAACCCCCACAATAGTGCAGACCTCAGACAGTAACCCCCATAATAGTGCAGACCTCAGACAGTAACCCCCATAATAGTGCAGACCTCAGACAGTATACCCCAGCATAGTGCAGACCTCAGACAGTAACCCCCATAATAGTGCAGACCTTAGACAGTAACCCCCAGTAGTGCAGACCTCAGACAGTAAACCCCCAGTAGTGCAGACCTCAGACAGTAACCCCCAGTAGTGCAGACCTCAGACATTAACCCCCAATAGTGCAGACCTCAGACATTAACCCCCAATAGTGCAGACCTCAGACATTAACCCCCAATAGTGCAGACCTCAGACATTAACCCCCAATAGTGCAGACCTCAGACATTAACCCCCAATAGTGCAGACCTCAGACATTAACCCCCAATAGTGCAGACCTCAGACATTAACCCCCAATAGTGCAGACCTCAGACATTAACCCCCAATAGTGCAGACCTCAGACAATAACCCCCAATAGTGCAGACCTCAGACAATAACCCCCAGTAGTGCAGACCTCAGACAGTAACCCCCAGTAGTGCAGACCTCAGACAGTAACCCCCAGTAGTGCAGACCTCAGACCTCAGACAGCGGCGTGTGTGGTTTTCCTCAAGCGCGGGCTCTCCTCCTCTGTGGGTGTGAACAGAGAGGAGGGCCGCCGCCGGGTGTACCAAGATGGCCGCCGCTCTGGAGCTAGGCCGAAGCCGGGGACTTTCCTAGGCCGAGGCTCCGGAGCGCTCCGCGGAGCCAGTGGATGGATTCGCCCCCCCCCCATTTTTCGCCCGGTGCGACAGCCCCCCCTGCCCCCCCCCCCGCTACGCCAGTGGCCCACTGTCATACACTTCTCTCCTGTACATAGTGCCCACTATCGCGCACTCCACATTCCTCTCCTGTACATACTGCTCACTGTCATACTCTCCACACTCCCCTCCTATACATAGTGCCCACTATCCCACTCTCCACACTCCTCTCCTATACATAGTGCCCACTATCCCACTCTCCACACTCCTCTCCTATACATAGTGCCCACTGTCATACCCTCCACACCCCTCTCCTATACATAGTGCCCACTATCATACCCTCCACACTTCTCTTCTATACATAGTGCCCACCGTCATACTCTCCACACTCCTCTCCTGTGCATACTGTTCACTGTCATACCCTCCACACTCCTCTCCTACACATAGTGCCCACCATCATACCCTCCTCACCTATCAGTGCCACCATCTACAGTATACCCATCACACATCTGCCCATCACCCGAGTACCTGACACACAGCTACCCATCACCAGCCACCATAAGCAGACTACCTGTCCTACACCTGCCCATCACCAAAGTACCCATCACACAGTCACCATGAGCAAAGTACCTGCCCTACAGCCACCCATCACCAGAGTACCCATCACACAGCCACCCATTACCAGTCCCAGTGTCACCAGATCCAGCCATGTCCAAAAAATTTACACCAGTGAGGAGACTTTTCAAATCCTTAACATGACTGATGAGAGGAGCAGGGAGTTCTCACAGTCAAATTCTGATTCTGTGGATGAACCCGTTGAAAGCAGTGGATCAGCGACTAAATCAGAGAAAGAAAGGGTCCCTCCTATAAGGCGCTCTGAAAACCAGGCAGCCACCAGCAGCACCACACACACCAATGGTGCTAGACCCCAGGATTAAAGACCCAGTACAAGCACTGGAACATCTCCCAAGTACCAGGACATGAGTGTCACATCTGCCAAGTACCAGCAGGTAGGGGCCCTGAAACTCCCCCAAGTTTCAGGGCCCCTACATACCTCCCAGATGCCAACCCATTATGGTTGCTATCCAACTCGGGATCAGCAAGCATTCCCCTTTGGCCACACAGCTAGATGTGCAGGCTAATACTGAAAGTTGTTCAGAAAGGTTTTTTTATTTTATTTATTTTTGCCTAACACTTTACTCCAATTTATTGTCCAACAGTATATTAATAGCAACCCCAGTTCATCATATGCCCATCCATATGAGTGGAAACATGACATTGGAGGAGTTCAAATTGTTTATGGGACTCACCCTTAACATGAGGCTTACAAAAAAAATACATGCCTACTGGTCCCACCCCCCCCCCCCCCCATTCACCACATTACCATTTATTCTTCTGTAATGTCCATGTCCCGCTATGAGATGTGGCACCCTGCCTTTGGCCAATTATGGCTCTCTCGGCAGAGTGCACTGTGATTGGCAAAAGCATGCGGGTCAGGTGCATGCTTTGGCCAATCATCGTACAGCAATGCACTGCGATTTCGGGGCACTCAAATTTCCCACGAACGCCCCATAACATTCACTGATTAGCGAACGGGTGAACACCTGGGGCCAGATTCTCATAGAATTTCGTTTGCGGATCGTAAGCCATTTACACTACGCCGCCGCATCGTACTAGAGCAAGTGCCGTATTCTCTAACCATTTGCTCCGTAGTTTGCGTTGGCGTAGCGAAAATGGTCCAGCGTAAGCCCGCGTAATTCAAATGAGGCGGCTTGTATTTAAATTAAGCGCGCCCCCGTGTCGAACGAACTGTGCATGCGCCGGCCGGGGAAGAAGCCCAGTGCGCATGCTCCAGCTCACGTCGGAAAGCGTCGTTGAAACCGACGTCAAAACGACGTGATCGTCACTACGCAATGCCCCTATTCGCGAACGAGTTAGTTAAGCGACGGAAAAAAAACGGCTATACGACGGGGTATCTGAGATACTCTGTCGTATCGCCGCTGAGAATCTGGCCCCTGGGGTTAGATTCGGGTAGATCAGCGCATACTTATGCCGGCGTAGCGCATCTCATTTGCGCTACGCCGAGGTAACTCAGAGAGGCAAGTACAGTATTCACACAGCACTTGCGCCTAACTTTGCACCGGTGTAACTTAATTTTGTCGGCGTAAGTGTAAGTGGGTGTGACCGTATGCAAATGATGTCCAGAACGTGGATTACTTTTTTCCGCCCGGCGTATCATGAACGGAGCATGCGCAGTACGGTCGTTCCCTTGTGCGCATGCTCACAACTAACGCCGGGCCAACTTCCAGAGAAACGCCGCCCAACCGGCTTAAGCCCAGCCTATAAATAGGTCCAGACATGTGCCCATTCGGCGCAAAAGTACATCCTGTTTTTTCCACTGGTCAAGGTACTGGCAACACTCCATTTCCTTGCCAGTGGAACTTTCCAGCCCTTCAAGTGGAGTCGTGTCTGGGATGTCACAATCCACCATGAGCAGATGTGTGCACCAGGTTGTCCACGCAATCCTCACACGCATGTCCAACCACATCATCAAACTGACCCATGAGCATCTGCGGCAGAAGGCAATGCAGGATTTCTGCAGAATTGCCGGATTCCCACGCACCATTGGGGCCATTGATTGCACACATGTGGCACTACGGACCCCCCCCCCTGTGCCACATAGCACATATACCGCAATTGTAAGCAGTGGCATTCCATCAACGTACAGGTGATAGCCGATGCCCAATGCCTCATATGGCACGTCCGTGCCAAACACCCCGGGGTCAGCCACGACAGCTACAGATACCAAAGTCAAAGCACCATCCCAACAGAATTCGAGCAGAATGTGTACAGGGACAGCTGGCTGGTTGGTGAGTGACATGGGAGTCAGGCATGACTTTCCGACCCCATGATGCAGACATCACGAGGGGCACATGCACGGCTAACATTCTCCTGTCTTTTCTCTTCCAGGTGACTCGGCATATGCACTTGGGCCCCATCTCCTGACTTCATACCGGAATCCCAAAACCAGAGAAGAGAGAAGATACAATGCTGCACACATACGTACCCGTGCAGTGGTGGAGCACACATTTGGCATCCTGAAGTCCCGTTTCCGATGCCTGGATAATTCCGGGAGGGGGGGTCTGTTGTATTCCCCAAACTTTGTGTGTCAGATCATCGGTGCATGTTGTGTGCTGCACAACTACGCCATGAGAAAGGGCCTGGAGATTGACATATGTGATGACCTGACCCCTGAGCCACACAGTCCCCCCCTGCCCGAGGCGACCCCGTCTGCTGAAGGAACAGCAGTCAGGAGTTGCCTCATGGAACGTATCTTTGCATGTTAAACACACACACATTCATCATGGCACACGGACAATGCACACATGCACACCACTGTGGTCCCTCACTCACACACCACATCCACATCACATTGGATTAGCCCCAAGTTCACCGCACGGGACTTGGGAGCAGCAACGCCACGCCAAGGCCCCAATGATATTGCTGTCCATTCATACCACATTCACACGGTCTTTGGGATAACCTCTCCCCGACGAACCAAGGTGACACGCCTTGCTGGCAGGAATGTCACCCACACATTCACACACCAGTCACACTGTAGCCTACACTCCTAACCGTGTGCAGTGACAAAAAAAAAGGTATCATGCCATTGGCCAACATGGCATGCCCTTACAGGAGGACGGCACATACCTCTGTGCACATCCAACCTAAAAAAAAGCAGCTCATACTCTGAGCAAAAAAAAAAAGTAATTTGCCCTCTTGTGGGCCAGGCCTGGTGCCACGGGTACGGCTCCTTAATTGTCTCAGGGGAGACTCAGGTGGGGGGGGGTGGCGCATTTTGTCGAGGTGCATCCCCTTGGACAGCCTCCCCCAGGCACTTCACCTCCGACGCGAGGCCTGCTGTTGTGGCCTGCAGCTCCACAATGGCCACGGTATGGTGCTCCAGGCTGGCCTGCACAACTGAGCCCTGGTCCCCAGATGGTGAGGGACCCCCTGCCACCATGTGGTGCCGCATGGCCTCCAGGGTCTCAGTTTGGTCACGAGACACGTGACCATTGCAGTGCAGTTAGCGCTCACCTCCTGCAGGCAGTCTGACATCGAGCTGGTATGCTCAGCCTTTCCCAAAACAACAGCAGGCCTCGCGTCGGAGGAGGCTGTCCAGGGGATGCACCTCGACATAATGCGCCACCCCCCCCACCCGAGTCTCCCCTGAGACAATTAAGGAGCCGTACCCGTGGCACCAGGCATAGTGGCTGCGGTGCCCTGCACAGCCACTGTGCACTCAGAATGGGTCTTGGCAGAGGAGGCCAGGCTGTCAGCCACACGGCGCAGGTCACAGGCTAGATCACCCATGTGGCGTGTCTGCCTAGCCTGCTCCCTCTCCAGCCCTTCTTGGAGGGATCCAGCAAACCCCTGGTCGTTCTTAAAGCCTTTCTGGGGGTTGGAGAGGCTTGTGCCCCTCCAGACAGGGTTGCCCTGGAGGGGGTAGACCGGGAGGGGGTTCCCCTGGAGGGGGTTCCCCTGGATGGGGTAGCCCTGAAGGGGGTTCCCCTGGATGGGGTAGCCCTGGAGGGGGTAGGTGTCTGAGGGTCCGGGGAAGGTGGAAGCCTCCTCAAAATAGAGGCATTCCTCCTGGTGGAGATTCACCGGCTCCTCCTCAACTATCTCTAGTGGAGAGGTGTGGGCACTCCCCTCCACCAATATTACCGGGCTTCCCGGGGGGTCAGGCTGAGGCAGAGGATGTTCCGGGGATGGCATGGATCGGACACAGGCAGACGACGGCCCAGCTCCCTCCAGCACATCTGTGGATGACACAAAACATTCACATGTTGGGGGACCCACACACTTGTCACATGTTCCCTTGCACCCCCTCACATGCTACACACCAGATGGGGGATAAAACACACTTACCTCTCCTCAAGTCCTGATCACTGGAGTCAAAGCCCTCCATGCCCTCCACCTGCTCCGGCTCCAGACAGCTGGCGATGACCTCCTCCTCATCGGTCAACTTCTGAGTAGAAGCTGGTCCTCCTCCCGTGCCCCTGATGTGCTTCCTCATCATGGCCAGCTTATCACGGTCCCAACATCTCATATGGTTTATCTTCTTCTGGATATCGTCGGGGGTCCTGCTCTCATGCCCAAGACCATTGACCTCCAGGGTGATCTGCTCATATATCTCCCTTTTCCGTGCCTTACTGGTCCTGGCACTCTGTGTGCCATGGAGGTACATATCATACTGCCGTATCGCAGAGGTCAGGATAGCCCTCTCTTCCAAGGAGAAGTTTTTCCTTCTCCTCTTCTTGTCCAACTTAGCAGCTGCCATGGCCAAACAAAAGTACTCTGCTCCAGGGGGAAAGCAAGCAAACGGGTGTACTTTTGCAATGGACGGGCGTATGGCTGGGCGTATTTATGTGCTCGGCGTAAGCCGGTGGGCCAGCGTATCTCAGGAAGTTGCGCCGGCGTAGTTGTGAGCATGCGCACAGGGGTGCTGGTCATACGTCCGCGTCACGGCGCATGCGCCATTCATGATACGACGGGTGTAAAGCATTGCACCACGCTCGGACCATGATTTCCATGCTGTCACACCCACTTCCACCTACGTCAGCTCACGCCTACGAAATTACGTTACGCCAGCGCAATGTTGGGAGTATTTGCTTTGTAAATTCCATTCTTGCTTCCCTGCGCTGTGTCGGTGTAGCGTAAAACAGATACGCTACGGCGGCATAAATATGCACCGATGTATGTGAATCCGGGCCTATGCCTCTAAGCAAAAATCTCAGGTGCATAGTAGGACCAATCAAAAGGAGAGAAATGGAGGTTTAGTATTGAATCGCCAGCATAGAGTCAAGTAAAGTTACCTGTAGTTTTGTAACCGTATATGTTGTCCCAGGGGCTCAGCAGCATCTAAGTGCCGGAGCCAGTGGCTTTTTAAACCCTCCATCCGGTCCGTAGACCGAAAGCGGACGCAAAACTGTACCGTGATTGCGCAATTCACACCGCTGACGTCACTTTGTGTTTCTCCGCCGAGTTGTAGACACAGCAGGAGAAAACGCACACAGGAGTGCCCTCTAGCGGTGCTAAAGGAGACATCCCCCTAGAAAGAAAAGGGGATTCTCAGGAGGGAATAGGAGCAGCAAGTGGAAAGAGCAGAGCGGCCAGTGGATCAGGGGTCCTGCCAACGGCTGGAGCGCCTTTGGGCGTTCATGTAATCACCCAAAGACAGAGGTGGATCAGGCTGACAGAGCCGCTATCAAGGACAGAGTCTGCTACGAATGACATCCAGATGCATTTACAGTTAAATACAACAATAAAAATATGTAAAGTGATAATAATAATACAAAAATATAAATAGGATGAAAGAAATATTATAAGAATTTAGAGAGTCATAAAAATTGGAAAAGTGCACCAAACAATTATAGCCTAAATACAGTATTATACAGAGATACATCAGTTTTTCCATAAAAAAATATGCCAATACCAAACAATAGTCATTGTATATTGTATA
Source organism: Rana kukunoris (assembly GCA_029574335.1). Classification (NCBI taxonomy): domain Eukaryota; kingdom Metazoa; phylum Chordata; class Amphibia; order Anura; family Ranidae; genus Rana; species Rana kukunoris. Next base: position 42,941,142 of record CM056059.1, read on the forward strand.
TATAGATATTTGAATAATCTTTATATCCATGGAGAATCATTCGGCTAGGAAGGGAATTATTTTCCAGCACTGCCACCATTATTTTCCAATACTGCCTTAACCCTCTTGGGCATGGAGTTCATCAGAGCTTCACAGGTTGCCACTGGAGTCCTCTTCCACTCCTCCATGACGACATTGCGTAGCTGGTGGATGTTAGAGACCTTGTGCCCCTCCACCTTCCGTTTGAGGATGAATGAATGAAAACTTGTATAGCGCGGCACATGCGAACTGAATCGCCTCTGGGCGCTTGTTGTTCCTGTCTCCTTTGGTATCAAAAGAGATGAGTCTTGATCTTTCTCCTGAATGCTAAGTAGTTCTCCTCCAACCGAATACTGGTTGGCAAAGCGTTCCATAGTCTGGGACCTTGGACCGCAAATCTTCTATCTCCTTTAGATTTGTATCCGGCTTTCGGTATCTGCAGGAGATTTTGATCAGTGGATCGCAGCACGCGATTAGGGTTATGGGCTTTTATTTTTTCGCGTAGATAATGGGGAGCATTCCCATGGATACATCTATGCGTTAGACAGAGTGCTTTAAAAGTGATTCTGTCTTTTACTGGTAACCAGTGAAGGGTTCTCAGTGAAGGTGAGATTGATTCCCAGGGTTTTTTCCCAGTCACAAGTCTAGCGGCCGTATTTTGAACGACTTGTAGACGAGCGATTTGGTACTTTGGGAGTCCGAGGTAAAGGGCATTTGCATAGTCCAATCTGGAGTTAACAATTGCTCCCACCACGACCGATATGTCTTCTTTGGGGATAAAAGGGATAAGCCTGCGTAGTAGGCGCAGCAGATGGTGAGATCCGCTGACTACTGACCCTATTTGTGCGTCCATAGTCATGTAGGAGTCGAAAATGACCCCAAGGCTTTTGACTTTGGCGCTAGGGGTGATGATTTTGCCCAGAATGGGCGGGGGTGTCCAAGTTGTTGCAGGTAGATTCTTACGTTTGGCGTGAAACAGAAGGAGTTCTGTTTTCGCTCCGTTGAGTTTCAGATAACTCTTTGTCATCCAGTCCTCTATCAAAGAGAGACATGTCTCTAGATTGAGGGTGGTGATCCTTTTTATTGCAAATGCGGAAATACAGTTGCGTGTCGTCTGCATATGAGTGATAGAGCAGTTTTTGACTGCTGATGATCTCAAAAAGCGGACGGAGATAAATGTTGAATAACACCGGCGACAGCGGGGATCCCTGAGGGACTCCGTATGATACCGTGCGTTTTTCCGAAAAGAAAGGTCCTAACTTCACTATTTGCGATCTGTTTTCCAAAAAGGAGGAGAACCAAGATAAATCGCCTTCTGCGACTCTGGCTACTTCAGCTAGCCGGGTCAATAAAAGCTTATGGTCTACTGTGTCGAAAGCTGCGCTCAGGTCTAACAGAACCAGAAGACAAGATTCTCCTTCGTCTGCGGCCTCGAGAGCGTCGTCCCATATCTTGAGCAATGCTGTTTCTGTCCCGTGTCCAGGGCGGAAACCTGATTGAAATGGGTCGAGTAGGTTTGTGGGTGTCTAGATGCTGTTGCAGCTGTTGCACCACTGCTTTCTCCATAATCTTGGAAAAAGTGTTTAAGCTTGTTATAGGGCGGCGGTGGAGTGGATCCTTGGGGTCCAGGTAGATTTCTTTAAGATGGGTCTAATTATACCCTCCTTCAACTGGGAGGGCACTATGCCTTCCATGAAAGATTGGTTAATAAGCTGTGTGATAGGAGGTGCCAGGATGTCGGCGCACTCCTTCAACAGTTTGGTGGGGATGATATCATTTGGCGCAGTGCTGTTACGCAGAGTACCGATGATATGTTTTGTGGCTTGGATAGTGATAGGTTCCAGCGTGAACTTACCTGGTTGGGATGAATTACTACAGGTGTTGTGTAAATTATTACAGGGGGGGCTACGGGGGGAATTGTTCTGCTGAATGCTTTGCCGGATTCCCTCGATTTTATTAATGAAGTAATCCGATAATTCATTGCAAAATTCTTGTGAGTCCGAATTGGGGGCTTCAAGACATCCTGGATTCATGGTCGCAGTGACCAGCTTGAAGAGTTCGCGGGGGCGATTCAGGGCGCTGTTGATGGCCTCAGAAAAATAATTTTTCTTGGCCTTAAAGGTTTCTTTGTGATATTTCTTAGTTATTGCCTTGTAGATAGAGAGGTTCTCATCTAATGTGCTTCTCTTCCAGGCGGCTTCCGCCCTTCTACGCTCTTGCTTCAGTAACGCCAGTTGGTTGTTGAACCAGCTGGAGTTTTTTTTCCGGATCTGGGTCTTTCGTTTCGGCGCTATTAAGTCGGCTGACTGTAATAGGGCTGTGTTAATGGAATCCAGTGTTTCTTCAGCCGATTGATGCGGCTGAATTGTTTTTATTTTTTTCCCTAACGCGGCTTTGAAGAATTCCGAGTGGAGCTTCTTCTGACATCTAGTCCAGTGTGTAGTCACTGGATTTGATGTTTTTGTTAAGGGGGGGAAGTTGGAAAGAATGAATTTGATGGCATGGTGATCTGACCATGGCAACGGTTCATTTTCCAAGATTTTTATTTCCAGATTTTGTCTGAAAATTAGATCAAGTGTATGACCTGAAGCATGTGTGGGCCCACATACTAGTTGTTGTAGCCCTAGACCTTCCAGGTGGTCAATGCAGGCATCGGCCACGGGGTCTTGTGAGGAATTGGCCCAGAGGTTGAAGTCCCCGAGCAGCAAAAGGTGTTTGCTGTTAAGGGTATAGGTGGAGATAAAGTCTGTCAATAATGGAAGAAGCTGCGATTTTGGGCCAGGTGGCCTATAGCAGAGTAGAATCCGGACGGTCTCCTGGGAGTTTGCTTGCAATTGTAGAGTAAGGGTTTCCATGAATGGAAGGGGGTTTTGAAAGACTGGTTTTGTGATCGCCAGATGAATCTTATGGATCACCGCCAGTCCTCCTCCTCTTTGCCCTATTCTGTTTTCCGTAATAATACGATAATTTTCTGGCACCAATTCTCCTAGAATGGTGTTGCAGTCGGCTGTGAGCTAGCTCTCTGTTATAAAGAGGCAGTCTAAGTCATATTGCAGGATGAAGTCATGGATTTCCAGTCGGTGTTTTACTGCCGATCTAGTGTTAATCAAAGCACATGATATGTGCTTCGGTTGTGGCAAGCGGCTGCGACTCTTGATAGCCGATCGTCGATCGGTTCTAAAGAGTCGCTCAGCTTGCAGGGCTTTTTTGGTGATGGCTGGTAGTATTGCGGCAAATCGCCTCAAACCCCAGATGGTTTCTGCTGAGTATTGCAGATTAATCATGGTCGCCAAACACCGGGGGGGGGGTGGGGGATGAAGGATAGTCAAGGATTAGCCGAATCCTCTATCCTGACTTGGTCCAGAGGAAGGCAAAAAACCCTGATCATGCTATGCCAATATGCAGTGGCAGGGGAAAAAATTCCTTCCTGACCCCTCAAGAGGCGATCGGACGAGCCCTGGATCAAGTATTACTGTGTTCACCAAGGGGGGGCCTGGGGCTGGGTGTAGTAGAGATGGCCACTGAAACCAGCAGCAAGATCCAGGCTGGTGAACTCCCAGAATTGGGTGGATCGGTGCTGCTGTAAGGGCCAGGAGGGATCGAGTGAGGGTAGGAGCTACTTTCTAGGGCTATGGGGGGGTATCTGGGCTGTTTCAGGAGATTGGGAGAGCTTGGGATGGCGAGGAGCGGCGCGCCGCTAGGCCGCGGTTGAAGCCGCGGCCTTTCCTAATCGCGGCTGCCGAGATTGCTTCCAGGCCGGCGCGGAGGGGTGAAAAAACACCCGAAAACCCCCCGAAAAGGTGCAAATGGCAGGGGGGGGAAGGTATAGTGTTTGGGATGCGGCGGGGGGTGTCGGTCGGTCGTCCGATTCCCAGGGCTGGAGACCGCGGCTTATCCTGAAAAGGACGGCCGCACTCAAACCCAAGGGGGGACAGACCAGGCCAGGAAGCCTTGAGAGAGAGCTGCCAGGGAGCTCCTTACCTTGGGGAAGTAGCAGGGGGAAGGAGTGGGGCCCAAGGCGGAGGAGAGAGCAGCTGTCCTGTCCTGGTTCTGGATCACTGGAGGAGAAAAAAACCCTGCCTGCCTAGCTGTCTGCTGCGAGGAGGATGGAGTCACTGGAGGTCAGGTGAGAGGAGCTCCTAGGCACACGTCCGCCTGTTAGACCAATGTGCCTACTGACTGTCTACAGGACTCATGAGCAGCCTCGTACACTTCTGTAGCTGAAGATACTGTGGAACACAGATGATCAACAGGGTTTAGGTCTGGAGACATGTGTAGCGCTGATATTCTCCTATATCTGATGTGTGTTTGCATACTTTAATAAAACGTCTATGGACATTGCTATGTTTGAGTATTTGGAGCCATCTAGTGGCCAAATACTGGTAGTGTAAATATTTAAGTTTTCCTGAAAGAAGCACAAGAGAGAGGAAGTGACTGTTGGAAGTTTGATCAGCTACCCAGAAACACCTTCTTGAGCAGTGCATGCTGAGTAGGAGATAAAAGTAGCCGGAGCAGCCATTTTAGTTCTCTTGGAGTCGTGTGGTCTGCCTGAGAGGACCTGAGGGGAGACGGTGGCCAGATTGGAGAGACCCAGAGACACTTATCCGAGCATCGGAGGACGGCGTTCACCCAGCGGTGCTGAACAGAGCGATTGGCCCAGCTGACGAGAAGCAAGTTGCAGTCCCTGGACTAAAGTTACCACACAGAGCCTCTATCCAGTGCGTGAGCGGGTCACGGCCCACAGTTTGTTACATCTCACATGCAGTTAGACTTATATACAGGCCTCACTGGAAATTATAGTTCCACGAAGGAGCAGAGCAACTGACACTGAGAAGGCTTGAGGCCTATCTACCTTGATGTCTCAAACAATGTTAAAATAGTTGTTACAGCTACACCAGGAGCATTTTCACTTCAATTTAACTCACCAAAACTGTGGATTACAAATCACAAGGAGCCACTTTAGCTAGCGAAGTAAAGAAGACCCAGGACTAAGTACTTTAAGTGAGATTTCACGCATAGCTTATAAAGTAAGGGAGCTCCCAGGTATAGACACACATATATATATATATTATATATATATATATATATATATATATATATATATATATATATATGTATATGTGTATACTGTTTGTTTGTTCAAATTGTTTATATTGAAATCTATTGTGCTGCTGTCTTATGTTGGGATGACAGCACAATTACTGTAACCATTCTTTTTTTGCATATTCTACAGTAAAATATATCTCTGGTAAGTATCCATTTTTTTGTGGCGTATTGTTTCCTCCCACCAGGTGCAGTCAGTGGATCCTGGGGTTACAATACAGGTATTTTGTACTGTCTTACATTGTATTGTATTGCATCACAGCTGTGCCAAGGGGATTGAGGCAAGTTAATCCCCAATCCCCAAAGCACACACTCCCCCATGTTGAGGGCATGCGGTCTGGTACGGTTCAGAAGGGGGGGGGCGTTTGCTCATCCCCACCCCCATTTCTGTCCGGTCAGACTGCGTGCTTGGATAAGAGTTTGGTCTGGATCTGGGGGGAAGCCACACTGTTTTTTCGACGTAGGTTTAACCCCTTACGTTCCAGACCAAACCTAAGGGCTTGGTATGCACCTGGAGGGGAACCCAAGCCGTTTTTTTTTTTTAATTTGGTGTGGAGTTCCCCTTCATGGTCAGCTCCCGGTCCTGTCAGGGGAAGAAATGCCTGATCGTCTATTCATACAATGTATTAACAGCGATCTGTCATTTCCCCATGTCAGTCCCACCCGCTTACAGTTAGAACACACCCAGGGAACATAATTAACCCCTTCCTCGCCCCTAGTGTTAACCCCTTCCCTGCCAGTGACATTTTTATAGTAAGCAATGCATTTTTATAGCATTGGTCGCTAGAAAAATGCCAATGGTCCCAAAAATGTGTCCGATGTATCTGCCATTATGCCGCAGTACCGATTAAAATCGCTAATCGCTGCCATTACTAGTAAAAAAAAAAATTACTAAAAATGACATAAAACTAACCCCTATTTTGTAGACGCAATAACTTTTGCGCAAACCAATCAATAAACGCTTATTGCGATTTATTGGAACCAAAAATGTGTAGAAGAATACGTATCGGCATAAACTGAGGGGAATTTTTATTTTTTATATTTTTGGGATAATTATTATAGCAAAAAGTAAAAAAGATCATTTTAAAAAAAAAATTGTCGCTCTATTTTTGTTTATAGCGTAAAAAAAACGCAGAGGTGATCAAATACCACCAAAAAAAAGCTCTATTTGTGCAAAAAAAAGGTTGCCAATTTTGTTTGGGCACCGCGTGCAATTGTCAGTTAAAACGACGCAGTGCCGAATCGCAAAAACTGGCCCGGTCATTGACCAGTAATATGGTCCGGGGCTCAAGTGGTTACAAAATAACAAAACAGCAAAGTTAGCCCAATTTTTGGCAATAATGTGAAAGATAATGTTACACCGAGTAAATAGAAACCTAACTTGTCACGCTTTAATATTGTACACACTCATGGAATGGCGCCAAACTTCAGTCTTTAAC